>WBNO01020997.1:71597-84261 GCA_013400575.1 Peucedramus taeniatus
GGGGCACGGCGGGGACGCACTCCGCTTCCCCGGTTCTCTCCCCGCTGAACGCCGACATCGGGCCCGATCTGATTAAATTATAGAGCTGACCTTGAACCTGGTAACCTCTCGGCCCGAGTCACACCGAGAAGATGGTGCTGCAACCTACTTTCATCCTGTTTAATCTGAATTGACGTTCTGGGAATCACGGAAGAGCCAAAGCCTGTGCTTGGCAGGGCCTAAGGGAGACATGTTAAAAATTATCTGCACGAATCTTCAGCTTTGTTCAGTTGTTGGAGGGTAAAGCCCACCCAAAAACGTGGCTCAGATAAATGCGACCTTAAGATAGGCGAGCTTTAGCGAGATGAATCCATATGAATAGGAAAAACAAAGAGGTGACGAATCAGCTGTTTACTGTGACTGTTCCTAACGTTGCACTACCCTAAGGCACTCAGAGACAGAAAACAGAGATTCCTAGAGAGATTCCCAGAGACTGGTTTGGGACTAAGTGATTAGGAAAGCCCTTGGCAGTTTATGCTGGCCCTGTAGGAGGCAGGGGTTGAAAGCCTGTTGGAAGGGGATGTGCACAATCCTCAGGCACCTTAAATGAGCAGAGCATGTGTTGCAACTTTCAGGCTCTGGGTCCAGGCCAGTAGTCCAGACCACACATTCCAAGTGTGCACAGCATAGATTAGAAACTGGAATTGACCCACTATACTTAGTCTGCTTAGTGAATCAATTTGCAATTATGTCACTGAGCAATGTGATTCTGTCCTTGTAGCAGTCCCACCCCTTCCTTCACCTGTGCTATTTATACAATGAAAAATAAGGAAGTACATCCACAGGAGAATGCACATTTGAGTTACTTATACAGCTGCAAAATACAACTACAGGACCAGGAGATAACTGAAGAAGAAAAGCAGCTGGCAAAGAAAACTTAAGATTGTACTATTTTGTGTGGCAGGAATTTGAAATGGGATTTGATTCACCCTGAAGACATTTAGACACCTTATCTATGCAGATTTATTTGAATACAAGGAGAGATGAGAGCATTCACACAGTTAATACCCCAACATAACTGCCTGTGGGAGCTGTTGCCACTATCCAAGTCTGCTGTTGCTTGTTGCAGTCACTGCTGGAAGAGTCCTGTGTTGGTGTTGCTGCTTGAGTAAACAGTGGTAATCATGAAAGGTGTCTTTCTGTATAAACATGTCCAAAGTTCAAGGACAAGTAGGGTATTCAGCACAACGAAAGCATTATTCCCATTCAAATCTGCAAGAACGGTATCAACATGGAGCAAACAGGTCCAGTCCTCTCTGTTCCTGTGATTCCTAACAAGACACCCTGCAATTCAAGTGGTAAGGCAAGCAAAATGCAGCAGCAAGAAAGGACCTGGGGTGAGAGGAAAGGTAATGCCTAGAGGCATGCCAGCTTCACGGTCTCATACATCTGCCCTAACCCACCAGGTAGGTAGCCCCTTACACTTTTTTGGTATGGTGCATACTCATGAGAGTCCTCTTGCCAGTTAGCACCTTATGGAAATGGGCATTACTCTGTATAGTTTCCCCTCCTTCACCAGCTCCATTTTACCCCTGCTTAGGGACTGGCACCACAGAATTGTTTTTCCTGATACCACCTGCATCGACACTTGAGCCCTTGAACTACATTCTCACGTGCTCATGTTTCCAGCAGGTCAATGCAAACATCCTTAACCTGACACTACAGAGAGCCTTTCTGTTTCATCTGGAATGTAAAGAGAAGTAAATCAAGGCCAGCATGCTCTAGAGCACAGACCACATTCCCTATTACATGTGTTCCTCCACACTTCTACCAAGAAGCAGTTCTTCATACATTCAAAATTTTCTGTGTACACCTCTTGGCTCGTGGCACACAGTAAGAATTTATCCCACTTCACGTGATCCCACAGCTATCTGATACTGCAAGTTAGATACTTCACTGTTGAGTCTGAATGTGGGTAGTAGCAAAGATGAGACTGAAATCTTGTCTCACTCATACCCCAAGCCTCAGAACCAGTAGAGCTCTATTTTGTTTGCAGGTTGCATATGTAGAGGAAGGCACATCATACTGACCAACCACATGTTCAGCAGCTGTATCAGCAGTCCTCTACTTCATCAAGCAGAGGTTAAGTTTATGCTGATTTGAAAACAGTAATTCCTTGTTTTTCTTATGTAATCCTGACAGAAGGACTAGCATGCTTATTTCTTCCTATTCTCATGTAACAGCATAGAATGAGTGTGTGTAGATCAGTAAAATACCACACCAGAGACTACAAAAGGTAACCAAAGAGGTACAAGATGTTATTATAATCTAAGCCACAAAAGATGTTATTCAGGTTTCTACCTCCTAAGTTCAAATACTTCTGACAATTCCTTAAAGCATATATAACTAGTTATTCCTAGTACTATTACAAGAAAAAACACAAAGATGAGATTTTTTTTTTTTTCAGACAGACCCTTGTTCAAGGTACAGTTAAAAAATACCAGGCTATAAGAGATGTTAATTACAAATAAAAAGCAAGAGTTTGCCTCTTGGGCACACACCTGAATGAAGACATGGAAGGATCCAGAATTAACAATACAGTGGCTTCATAGACATAAATACCAAGTACAGAAGCTCTTTGTGCTTCCATAAAGAAAAAGCAAACTAGTTCTATTGCAAGAGATCTGACTATAAATTTCTCCTTAAAATATGTCATCATAAGTAAAAACAACAATAAAGTCCAGTACTTTCTTGTACTATGTTTATGTAAATATACATATTTACATGTACAACATTTAGCTGTATTACTAGGCATTACTAGGCATGATTTACATGATCAGTGGCAGAACAGTCCATGCCAGCAAAATCAATATAAGCTCATCTTCCACTCTGTATAAAGAAAAGTTTCAATTTTTTGAGATCTTAATGAACCAAAAATCCAAATATGACAATTCCTTCTTCATCAGAGTGTCCCGGTTTTGGCTGGGATGTAGTTCATATTCTTGTCAGTAACTTGGATTTAGTCTGAGAATAATGTTCTCACGAACATCATGATGTTTTGATGTTGCTGCATTAAATACTAAGGCCCAAACAATAGCCTCTGAGCCAAAGTTAACCTCTAGATGAACATTCCAGCCAAATGTTATGTATATATTCACTCATTAATAAAGTGTTGTTATACATATTCATTTATTGCAAACCTTTCCATATCTAGGAACCTGGGAAGGCCTTACTAGGGGGGTGTAGGATCAAAGACAACTCCCTTGGTTCTTCTGGAGCCCTGGTGAGGTTTTAGAGAAAAGCCAATAGAAGAAGGAAATTAGAAATTATGTCAGCTTGTTTGTTTAACAGTATAAAATCCAGGCTACTTTCACAGCAGAGTCAGGGGAGCCCGGAGGCCTGCAAGGTGGACACACCACTGGAGTTCTGTTACCAGGCGTGATTCTCCAGTCCTTTGCTGTGACAGCTTCCCCCCACAGTTGATGTTTTGGGGACTTGGATGATGGTCAAGTGTTAGGGTAACTAGTGATGTATCTGTCTTAATCACTGCAGGCATTCTTCCGTAGTAACAATTAGGTGCATTGCTTATCTTATCCTTTTGTAATTCTTTGCTAAGGATTATGTGCATTGCATAGCCTATCCTTTTGTGATTCTTTGCAGTTTTGCATTATAGTAAATTACACTGTTCCTTAAGTTGGTGTCTGTGTCTGACTCTGACCCTACTCACTGGCACAACACTAACTGGTACTTAAGATAAGTCAAGGACTTTTCAGTGTCTCATGCTCTGCCAGTGAAGACCACCACAAAAAACTGGGAGGGAGCCTGGCCAGGACAAGTGATGGAACTGGCCAAAGGGATATTCCATACCCTAGGATATCATGCCCAATATATAAACTGGGGGAGTTACCTGGAAGGCAGATGATCACTGTTCAAGGACAAGCTGGCTCTCGGTCTGCAGGTGGTGAGCACTTGTGTTGCTGTGGTGGGTTGACCCTGGCTAGACACCAGGCACCCACCAAAGCTGCTCTATCACTCCCCTCTGCAAATGGACAGGGGAAACACAGACAAAGGTCCATGAGTTAAGTATTGGGAGAGCTCACTCACCGAATACCATCATGGGCAAATCACACTGAACTTAGGGATATTAACTGAATTTATTACTAACAAAATCAGAGCAGGATAATGAGAAGTACGATTAATCTTACTTTCCCCTAACTCTCCCTGCTTCTTGGGCTCTACTTCCTCCCCCACAAGAGAAGGGAGACAGGAAATGGGGGTTATGGTCAGTTCATCCCCATTGTTCCTGCCACTGGTCCTGGAGAAGTCCTTCCCCTGCTGCAGTGTGGATTACTTCCCACCGGAGACAGTACTCCACTAACTTCATGAGTCCATCCCACAGGCAACACTTCTTCCCCAACTGTTCCTGTGTGGGTCATTTTTCCAGAGTGCAGTCCTTCAGGCACAGCCTGCTCCAACATGGGCCTGCCACGGGGTCACAAGTTTTATCAGAACACCTGCTTTAGTGTGGGCTCCTCTTGCCGTGGGTTTGCAGGTCCAAATTTTCCTCCCCACTGGGGGACGAGGTGGGGGAGGGAGCAAGCAGTTGTGTGGCCTAGTTGCCAGCCAGGGTAAAACCATAACACAGACCACATGTGCAAATCTACCAAGAACAACAGCCTAATAACATCAAACATTCTGACTGAATGTTGTTTATCCCTTGCTAGAAAATAACCAATGCAGCTATGGAAAATCAGTTACTATAAAGTATTTATTCCAAGAAGCCATTCTAATACACACTGAGATAATGAATGGACAGTATATATACAGGGAATGATCGTAATATACAGATCCTACATGGTATTTACAAAATAATTAATCCCCAATGATACAACTGCCTGATGGTGGGAGAGAATATTGCTCTCATATACACACAGTTAACTGTATGCCTTTTATAAACTTTGCAGGAAGTCCAACCATTATAAAGTTTTCAAATGAAAATGTACATTTATAAGACCACATTTTTAAAAAGGCAAGCGTGCCTGCATTTCTAACACTTCCCACACTCTTAAAAACAGCACAGGATTTCCCCCCCTGCATTTACACATTAGGAGTGGCTGGCCAGAACATTGAAGAAGTGAAAAACTTCATCTTTATCCATTACTGCTACTTCAGTTGAGCATTCAGTACATAATACTGGATGATATATTTCCTCTTCTTCTTGATTTGATTGTATAGAGCCAATTTCCTTGCTGTGCTTCATTTTCTTACTTCTTCTCTTTACCTTCTTTCTGTATTTCAGTATTTCCTCTTTGTTAACAACGCAGTTCATCACAAACATTGCTCTGTACTGTGTTTTGTAAGATTCATGTCTATGGAGAAGGGGAGAAAATGCAAGTCATACCATTCATACAACTCAGCTTCCAAGAAATCTGTTACCATCACTGAAAGTCGGATTAAAGATAGCAAGTTACATGCCAAAGGGCTGAAAGCCAAATAAGGAGGAATTTTATAAACAGAAGTCACAGCTACAAAAATAATAAAAACATAGAATTGCAGCCATCTGTTGTTTTTTAAGGCATTTTTTAAAAATACAGTCTGTTGCTGAAAGAAACACCCTGGAGTACAATGGTATTGGTACTGCAGAATTATGCATTGCTACATATACCTCATAATAGTAAAGGATCAGGAAGCTGTGAGTGTAAATGACTCATCTACTGGCACTGACATCCTACAATGTCGTGCAAGTCTGAAATTCTTTATTTATAAATCATATCATTGACATATCACACTAGAAGCAGCATGTCTATAATAAAACATAAAATTTCAGCTGTCATGAGTCTTAACAACTGTATATCTGGAGTATGTAGCAAAATTCAGTACTGTAGTTCAATTTAACACAATGTCCCTCAGGCTGCAATTTTACAGCAGCCTGAACGAACACAACAGTGGCTGCAGAAGTCCAATCTCAAATTCTGCTGGCTTACTGCTTGGATGACACTGTGCTGAGCTACTGCAGTGGATTAAACCCAGGAAAGACCAGTCTGACAATATAGTTTTCTATTAGCTTAGCAAGCTAAAATACTTAACTATAGAACAAGGTCAAGGAGTACCAGAGCCACCAAAGCGAAAACAGAGAAAAACAGCACCCCGTACTTAGATGATTTCAGGCTGCTGTGGAATTTTATCCTTAATCACCAAAAATACTCAATAAATGAAAAGTATTTTATTCCTCATTTCAGAAGATTTCTTTCTACTTTACTCCAGTTCTAGAGTCCTTTTCTTAGCATGGGTTAGTAGCACTAACTAGGCCTGCAATGCAGTTAGATACTGAAGAGTAGCAAAAGACACTGTGGATTCTCACTTAAACACCTTCCTAGCACTTTAAATGTAACTACACTAAAAACCCTAACTGCTGAGACTCAGAGACTCAAAGAGACTCAAATAAGAATACAGTATCTTTATTTTGCTTCATCCTCCTTCAAAAAAGCATTTTTAGACAAAAATAACCTAGAATAGTTTTATGCCACTAAACATCAAGCCAAAATATATATAGATAGGTATCTCTAAAATCCCCAATCTGCCTGAAATGCCTGTTGAGTCTCCATGATTATTATTTTTTTTTTTAATTTACCTACTCCGCTATGTAACATTCTACCCTCTTCTTCCCCATCTTCACACTGCAGGTAAGCTGATCATCATTCTTAGAAACCAGCATCTAACCCTAAATCTGACTCACATCTACGTGCCTTCTCGTTATTAGGGCCACCTTGCAAGACAGAGTTGATAAAAATCCACTGATCAAACTGAATATACTAACAATACTACTGCCCAAAAAAAAGAAATTACAAAAAGACCCCTTATTGTTCACTGTTGTTACCTCTGGCAGTCCAAGCATAATGTTGTCATGCAAGCAGGGCAGTTCAGAACAGCATCACTGTTTGGAACAGCTGCAGGTTTTGCCTGCCTCTGCTGTGGTGTTTTTCTCTGGTTACGGTACCTACCAATTCAAGAGGAGGAAGCAGAGACAAAAAGTGAAATTACATGCCCGTTGGTCATATCAATTCAATTCAAACCTTTCTTTGCAATAAAATACACCAATTAATACTTGGCTCATTCTGGACACCGTTTGCATTAACTCAAAGAACGTAAATGAGAAGGTGAGGGGAAAACACATACCAGTATCTTTCGATTTAGAGAGTATTTTCACTTGGTGAGACAAATACATCTGGCATGAGAATTTGTGCCTAACAACCCTCTCCTCTGACAAAGCAGGTATCTCAAGTATGATCTCTGCAGGCCACATTCATTATCTTATTCAACAGATTTAAGTGGAAAATTTTACTTCTGCTGCAACAATCATTTTTCTACTTCAACCTTCAAAAAACCCTCACTAAAGTAGCTTTGTATTGTTCCTGTTTTCTCTGCACATTTTGTGGCTTGCTAAATTCAAAGTTTTCCAAAACCAGAAATTCAGTATTTCTGAATTCAGAAATTCAGAAATTCAGGACAAATATTAATCAGCAAGCAAATTATCTTGCAACATCTTAATTCACAGCATGGATGTTTAGATGAGATCTACAGATGAAACTGGCTTAGAGAATTTGGAAATCTTGATTTTAAAAATTTTGAAGTTTTGTGTCATTTTGAAGACTCAGCTTCCATTACATACACCCAAAACATGTGACAGGCTTTTATGTTTCTTATGCTTTAAGTTTATATATAAAAAATAATTTCGTATCATGGATTTGACAGTGTTGGCTTTTTCTCCACATTTACCATTTTCATTTAAAATTTTCAGTTGATGTTAAGCATCTTACAATTCAAATACTTATGGTTGCTTACCCTCTCCTCTGTGAGTCTACCCACTCTTGGTCTCTACTGTCTTCTTCTGGGTCATACAGCAGCTCATCATTGGAGAGAATCCGACGTTGCTGATGTTTTCTGGTTTTCCGGACATCCTGTGTATCTGGAAAAATTTGTGCAAGAACATGTTACATCCATCAGACACAAATTATCAAAATAGACAATATACAATTTCCAAATTTCATTCTCCATCCTTACAATAAATCTAAACTGAAACGTAAATGCCTGGCTCATCTCTCCTCCAAGTGCATGACCCCAAAGCATTACATTGGGATACATCGTAAAATTGCAGGAACTACACTGAGATGATACAGGCTGGTAATTCCCCTAAAAAATATTGCCTTTAAAAACAGCCTCTTGATCCCCCCAAGAGAATTTTACAGGATCTAAGAGAGTGAGTGGTACTATAAAGATGCCCTCCTCTTGCCTCCATCATTTACCTATTTTATCTTCATCGTCTGAATCAGAATCAAAGTAAATGTCATCATAGTATTTTGAAGTGCTGGCAGATCCAGTCAGCCCAGTACTTGAGGAAGTACCTACAGGTAAAATTAGAAGTGGTGAGAACACCCCACTAAAAGGACACCAAGTATATAGCCCAGAACAAACCTTTACTTTCAAGTTACTCTGTCCAGAGTGTTCTGTTATTTAACACACCTGAGTGTGTTAAATAACAGTTCTCCCAGTTTATTCCCACGCCCTTATCATTCACATCATTTGTGTTACTTCATTTACAGGCATTCTCAGAGCAAAGCTGCTCCCTTCTCCCTCGAAGATGAACCTCAGGTACCATTTGAAAGAAAGTTTCTCTCAACACTCCCTTCAGACACAGAGGACACCACATCAAATATGCCTGTCTGTGCCCTACAGAATACACACAAGACATCTTTAGTCATGTGACAGAAATACAGGTGTTGCACATTGTTTCACAAACTTTGATTACAATAAAATTCACCAAAAAAGTCCCCCAAAATTTCAGGGCCACAGAAGTTCAAAAATGCCTAGACGAACTGCCAAGCAGTCAGCCACCCTGCATCATAATTCCTACTCTGTGCTGTAAAGACACGTTGATGTAAATATTGCTACATATTCTTAAATATACAACCAAAACCTAAAGATGATTTAGCCACGAACACAAAATTCCTGATCTCATATGGAAGCAGATGTTAAGCGTGATTTACCCATTTCGGGTGATTTCCATTTGCCTTCCATAGTCTTCATGGTGGTGTTTAGTTCTGCTTCCATCTCCTTTTGGAACTCATCATCGCTGGAAGACTCGCTCTCGCCAGTCAGGCACTCCCGTATCAGCTTCCGCTTCTGGTCAGGAGTGCCATGGAGGAGCACGTCCACCTCATCCTCTGAGCTACAAACATTTAAGTGGTACACACCTAATTATTACAAATAGGCAAAAACGTGGACATAGTCACTTGGAGAATGAACACCTGAATTGCGTGGGTGCACGGGCAAGCACTTACTCCGATGTTTATGGGCAATGTACATGTTAAAACATTTATTAGCTTAGGGGTATTAGAACTCCGGTTTAAACGCAAAGGAGCTTCAGCCGACTGCGTGCGGCCTGCACAGAGCCGCCGGCAGCTCTCGCTCCGCGCAGGGAGCTGTGCGCTCAAAAACACAAATACGCCGGTTTCAAGGAAATCGCCGCGGCTGACGTGAGGCCGATCCTCCTGCACTCCGCGGGCAGCCCGGGGTCGACACCCAGCGCCGGGCGAGAGCACCGGCGCTCACGGCTCGGCACCGCCAGCGTCGCTGCGCGCCCGGGCCAGCANNNGGCCCCGCCCCGCCGGGGAAAGGCGGCCCCGCCGCCAAGGCCCGGGGCAGAGCGGGGCCCCAGCGGCTCTCGGGCCGCCCCGCAGTGAGGAGTGGGTCTTTTCCCTTTTCCGCACGGAGTTGCAGGTCCTCGCATCACCTTTTAAGCACTTTTTTCCAGAGTTACCGAGCCAGAGTTAAAGCTTTAAGAGACACACCCAATACCAAGAGGCTTGGAAAAAATTTAATGAGCTAGTAACACTCAACAGCGAGGACTAATCTAAAAACTGTTCCCACATCCTACTTAAAATATTTACAATATTGTTAACTATATATACATTGTCATCGTTGTCCCTTGTAGTCTATTTATAGATGAGTTCCTTAGGAATTATATCTGTTATATCTAGAAGATGAACAGCACAGCATTAGTGTAGTAGGCATTGCGGGAATACTCTCTGTACTGGGTAAGTTGCCAAGACCCACTGGGCGCTGGGCATCGAAGCCTCAGGTGATGGGTACATGAATCAAAGCACAATGTAAACTCTGCCTGTGCAATGTTTTGATGTGCAAGGCAGCAGGGTAAGCATAGGACACTGTGCAATTCACCCTGTTTGAGAAAAACAAAACAAACCGCACACCTCTGTGTGGCACTACAGGGCATCTGTAATCACAGAGACATTGACTTACACTGATCTGCATTTCCAACCCTACCATTCACCCAAACATTGCTGCTCCACTACAAACAGCATATATTGCTTATAAAGCAGCAATCCCACTGTGAAGAGCAGTTCATCAAGTAAAGCCTAATTTTATGACATTGTGAAATAACACAACATAGCAGCATCTCTTGGAAAAGGGTCATAGTTCAAGGAAGGGAGACCAATCAATACAACTACCAATACTGGATTCATAGCTCTAAGTCTTAAGTCCAGTTAGCAGAATGAGATCCTTTCCACACATTGCTTTATAGGGGATACCTTCACTTTTTTCCTGAAGCAAACATTTTATCTGTATGGCAGTGGGGCAGTATTGCTTTTCATTGGTTTTTTATGCACCTTCTGAACTCCCTTCTGCTGCTTTATTTCCCCTTTCTCAGAAGAAACCCAGGAAGTTCTCTCAAATGTATTTCTGCCAAAGAAATTGCAGAGTCAGCCACCAAGCTCAAAACAATTTAAGTACACTGGATAGGAAAGTCACAGACAAACAGATAAAACCTGAGAATGCAAGTGAAAAGTACTGGGGGAGTAGTGTCAGACCAATCCAATACTTAGTCAACCGTTTTTACACGATGAATAGAGAAAAAAACCAAATTAATCTAATTTACTAGAAAATACTAAGCTTATAGATGATACAGTGTCTGCATCATTTTAGAAAAATCACTGATTTCATGGTTTATTTTACAATAATTGGATTAGTCTACAAGTTAAGGCAAACATACTAATGCATCTGCTTTTCTTTTTAAATCATAGTTATAAAGGTTACACAAAGTTCTCCAAAATTTCTAAGAAATGTTCACAATTGAAAAAAAGGTAAGTTTTTTGATATAAGTATATGGAAAAAAAACTAAGACAGTGTATACAATGCCATTATAGTAACAATATTCAAATATCTAATGGTAATATTTAGGCCATTTGAACAATGTGCTTCAAATGGTGATCTTCAGAAATTACTTACAAAGGTAAATAAGATTGCAGCCGTATCATAGTATTCATAACATGAACATTATTATATTGGCTATTTTCACAAAACCCGAGCATTTGGTTTCTGAACAATGAAAGCATATAATGATTAAATAAACATGAATATGTATGTATAACAAGTATGCTGTTCATATAGTCTGGAGCTACTTTCACATGTTTAATTCTTTTGAAAGAAGAAGCTTGCTTATGTGCACTTTGTCAATGTTTTCTCCAGGGAATTGTAAATGCCTATTTAAAGTCATGAAAACAAAATCCAGAGGAGAGCAGCCCTTGTTAGTGGGAGGACGGAACGTAGCTTATGTGTCACCATTTAACACTGCCAGGCAGCTCTGCAGAAGCTGTAAGTTACCCTGTAAAAATAAAGAAAAATATCACCACATTTGTCTTCTTTCTTTTAAGCTTGTGACAGAACAATGTTTTTTTAAATAGCAATGACACCACTAAAGAAGAATAGACTGGTTTTAACCTTATGGAAAAATATGTGTAACTTTTGTATTAGAAGTTTTTTTGAATGTAAGAATAGAGTGTCACAGAAATAAACAGAGCAAATTTGAGATTCAAAAATAAGCACTTAATACCCTTTCATGTTTCTTCCTAGAGGTCTAGTCTGGCCACAAAAAAAATATTCATTGCAGAGCACTCTCTCAGCAATGAAATTCACAGTTGCAAAGTTTTAAATATTTTATATAGCAGGACACAGTTGCTCTGTCTCTAGAATGAGATTCCCTAAGTGTAAGTATTCATGTGTTACACTGAATACTGTATTCATCAACAGATATTAAACAATTCATAGCATTCGGGATCTCCTCATTTATAGCAGCCATTTGAGCTGACAGCTTTGTTCAGGGAGAAGGCCCTGTCAGAAAGACAGCAGACTGATTTACATGCTTAGCCAGGTGATTTAGCCATCAAATTGAGTTTAGCCATTACAGCTGGAGCTACAGAAGTGATTATCAGAACATTAACTCATCTTAACTCTAAGCCAAGCTCTGGCCTTCTTTCCAAACACAGTTTTTAATCTTATTTAAAGCATTCTGGCTCTACCATAAAAATATACAGACTGATTTTCAGGTATCTGAATGAATTTAGAGAACTGATACCACTGTGAATTAAGCAAATGTGATTGATAAACCAGAATTTACTTTGTAGGACAAAAAAAAACCAAACACCAAAACAACTCAGCATTCATATGTTCATTCATTTATGCTTACATCACTTTAAACTACTAGCAATTCACTATGAAATACCTGTACTACATTTGTTCCCAAGTCTGAAATCTCTATGTAAGAAAAAAATGTTAGGCTGATGACAGTGCTAAGAGTAATTCCTATCAGTTTCAGATAAAATGCAGGAAA
>WBNO01020997.1:84274-95364 GCA_013400575.1 Peucedramus taeniatus
TAAACATGGAAGAAACTGCCAGCTTCTGAAAAAAAATTTGTATCAAAAAAAAACAAAAAAAAAAAAACAAACAACCACACACACACAAAAAAAAAAAAACTTCAGACATACAAAAGCATGTAAGTATCTGTGATTTGCACGCCTTTCATAAACAGTCCACCAAAATCCTTCAGAATTTGTAAATACTTTTTCATTTAAAAGCACTCCAAGTGACTTGTGATAGATAAGCAGGACATTGATCCTCAGTCCCAAAAGGTAAAATCATAATTCTATGCCCTCTTCAGGTTCTTATAATCCAGATTAAGCAATTAACTGATTTAAAGGCTTGAAAGCAGATTCCCAGTTATGCCTACTAAATCCTTCTGAGTCTTACCTAGAAGGCAGCAATTTCAGTTACAGCTTCAATAGCTTTTTTGTCTCTTCATGTCTATACTGGCAGAGGACAGTCACAAGCTATTTTTTAGAAGGCTTGTAATTCGGTGAATGAGTAAATTCTATATAAGCAAGATACATGAGGACTTGGTGGCCCATCTTTGTGGTGTACAGGACTCATTTAAGGTCTCTGCTACTGTCATGATCTAATGAATTGAAAGGAATACTTCAGTCTGAAGTCTTCAAATGGAATTTAATCTGAAGTACACTTATGGACTGCACACATTACCTGTAACTAAAGTGTGACAGTAATCTTTTTGCCACCTTATTACAGAAGCATGAAGTATATTTGTAATTTACAGACCATTATGTACCACTCAAAAACAAAAAAAAGTTACTAGGACATCAGACAGCTGGTTTTGGCTGGGAAAATCATTTTCTTCTCAGTGGCTAATATGAGGATGTGTTTTGGATTTGTGCTGAAAATGATGTTGATAACATAGAGATGACATCATTATTGCCAAGCAGCTCTTACTCTGCCTTTTCTGCTTCTGGAACTGGCATGCTGGAGAAGTGGCTGGGGGTACGCAGCTAGGAGGGGACACAGCTAGGACAGCTGACTCCAAGTGACCAAAGGGATATTCCAGATCATATGACATCTTTGCCTGTTAAACTGGTGTGGGAAATAAGAAGGAAGGGGGGGGCATTCAGATTGCTGTCTTCTCAAGTCACTGTCACACATAATGAGGTCCTGCTCTCCTGGAGATGGATGAGTATCTCTGCCTGCCCATGGGCAGCACTGAACAAAGTCTTTGCTTAGCTTTGCTTGTATGCATGGCTTTTGCTTTGCCTGTTAAACTGTCTTTAACTCAACACACCAGTTTTCTTACTTTTCTGAGTTTTAGTTGCCAGCTGAGGTTAAACCATCACAACATCCTTTACACCTCAGTCATTTCCAGACTAAGCCAACCAGTCTACTAAAATTTTCCAAATAGGCACATAATTCATTTTCATTAGATCAAATTTACAAAGTTCACAAGAACCACCATATTTAAATTATAATAAATCAAGGACAATAGAAACTGTGAGCCATTACTCCTTGTGGTTGTAGTATCTGACATACTTGACTTAGATCATCATAGCTTGAGAAAGTCCAATATATTCAGATTCAGAAAAGTGTTTCTTGCCAGCTCACACTCCTAAGCTGTAGATATTAAAATTATTGGCAGAACCACAGTGACAGAAACATCATTTTCAGGAAAGAAAGAATTACTGGCAAAACATTTCAGCAAATCCCTTAGCACTGCATTTTGCTTACTTCCTTCTTCTGTCAGTTCCAAAGAGACATCTGTTGCTAGTACACAAAAAAAGTTTTTTTCCAAAAAACCAAGAGAGGCAAGAGTGTATATATTAATATTTGTGGAAAATATATGTTTCTGTTTCTTTTATGAAGGAAGTGGCTGTCTTACTCAGTTACAATTCACATGTCAAAAGACTCTAAATGTACAGCCAAGGCTTTGAATGCTTTAAGTATATGATTATAACCGTAGCAGTTTCACCAGCTATCAAACCTCCCTTCCTGAACACGAAGTCCAACAGAGGAATACCTCAAAATCCAACCATTTAAAATACTGAACAGTACGCCAAATGCAGCTTTTGCACCAAAATGGCCAAACACTTATTCAGGTCTTACATTAGCTACAGTTGCATTTAGTCATGAAGAAACACAGAACTAGCAAAACAGAAGCTAAGCACTACCTAGGGGGATAATCCACCAGAACAGCCACAGAAAAAGAAACATCAGTATGTTTAGAGTAGGTCACTGACCAATGATAATCTAAAGCTTCAGTTTGGCAGCTATTCTAAATAAATCTAGGGTACATGCTGCTGCTAAGAAGGCAGCTGTCTTTTACTGCCAGACCCTCCCAGAGAAAATTGTGTGCTTTGATACAAGGGATGTTGTGAAAACAAGACAAAGTAAAGCTTAGGAAAACCCAGAGCAACTTTCAGCACCTTCTCACTATGCAGCTGCACACGTAATTGTGCCAACATAGGGGAAAGGAAGAGTCATGCATCATCATCCTTCCTGGCAGCAGTCTGCCCTTTCATCAACTTAAAGCAAACTCAACCCACAGTCTGATTTGTAACTTTTTCAAAAGTCTTGAGTTGTAATTCAAAAGGGTAAGAGGATATTAACAATACTTCCAAGAAGTATGTTACAGGGAAGTAGTATAAACATAACTGGGCAAAGACGGTTTACATAGAATTTGTGTGTACAGTATCCCTGATTTACTGAGCTTATTTCCCTATGGCCCTCAAGTAATCTAGAGCTACAGGCAGGTACAGCTCGCAAAATGCAAGCTGTGCCTCAGAACCTTCTCTCAATTCTTTGGTCACTCTGACTTCTTCTATGCAGCAACCTCTATATTTTGGAATTTGTGTTTTTCTTTCCACACAGAGCAAGTAACTTTAAACTGCAAGTCAAGCAGCAGCCTTCATTTTGTCTGAATTCCTCCAAAAGAGCTTCTCAGGTGAGTTCAGCACCCACTGCTACATCATATTTCACCTCTATGTTTTTTGTGTGAGGCAGCTCCAAGTCCAGAAGACACATGTCTAGACTGATTCAGAAACAGATGCATCTGCATGGCATCTAGTCTGGAGATACTCACTACTGAAAAAGAAAACCCATAATAGAAGACTTCTAGCAAAAGGCTGTGGCAGTGGGTATTCATTGTCCCCAGACCTCTTCCCTACTTAGCATTTTTGCTGGAAGCAAACACATACACTTGGGTAACAGGTCATGTTGCAAAGTTTGTCAGCGCTGTGTTCCACACTCGAGTGACCAAGCAATTGCCATTTTGTTGCTACTAAAACTTCACCTGCCTGCCTCCACTAAGTGCAAAAGCATGGAGACAGAGATTGCCAGCATCAGGCAAAGTATCTTACAAGAACCTAGAAGCAGGGGGCTTTTGATCTGACGTAATTAATTGACTGCCTACGTGAAAAACATAGCTTTCTTTTATGTTTCTATTAGTTCTCCTCTGGCTGTACTTCAAGAGGAATTAGGTGTCTAGAAACAGCCCAGCTTAGCCCAGTCAAAACCAGGGCTACCTAGCCCTTGAAATGGAAGCATTGTTCGTGATTTGCGTTTCAGTCATATTCCGCTGGCATTGCTCTTCCCACATCAGGGCACAATATTACATCAAAAAACAAAACAAAACAAAAAAACAAAAAAAAAAAAAAAAAAAAAAAAAAAAAAAAAAAAAAAAAAAAAAAAAAAAAAAAAAACACAAACAAACAACAAAACAACAACAACGAACGAAAAAAACAACAAAACACCACAACCCCTAAACAAACAAGTCTTTTAATATCTTATTTTTTCCCTTTATGGAACTAACCTAGAAAGTGTCCACCAAAGCATTTCATCGTTCAATACTCCGTATAGACTAATAAAAACCTATCCATAAGACCCTCTTCAAATACCTTGGTTATTGCATTAATAAGAATATACCCCATTATATAATGTTGAAAAATGCAGCCTAATGTACTTGTACATTTTGTAACAATCAAACCCAGAATTCACAGAAAGAAAAACACAGCAACCAAACTGATCCATCTGTAGCAGCTTAGCTTGTTTTTAAATATGAAACAGTGCCATTGAAAAGAATTTTCAAACCTAGTGAGAAATAAAACATCCTTTCATTCAACAGTTACAGTATTTGTTAATGTTTTAGGATTTATCATTCTTAGTCAAAATGTCCTTTTTTTATTGTAAAGCTTTAAAGATTCAAAACTGTCTGGTCAATGTCGTGCTCCATGATGAAGTAGGTGAAAAGGGTCAGCAAAAAAACTTCACCTTCAAAAGCAGAACTGCAATTCAAAGTTTCTATTACAGCTTCATGGACTCCTTGTTATTAAATTTATTAAGATAAGGTAAGTCACAGACAGACTATTCAAAGAAATTAAACACAAGCTGAGGCAACAAACTAAAGCTGAAAATCTTAAAGTACTTCCAGGTACTGAGGACAGAGGAAACACATATCAAGTTGAAAGCTACAAAATTTGGGCATCTTCCCCCCGCATTCTGCAATTATTAGCTGTCAGAATTAAAGAAAATATTATTCCAACATTGTGACTAGCATAGTTAAAAGAAGTGATTCTTTAATAGAAGACAGAGACATTGTCTAAGCATTCCACTTCAAGGCATGTGGAGACTTCAGCAAGAGTCAGTTACAAGAGATGATGAAGAGTCAATGACTGAAGTAGGACAGAAGCATTCCCTTACTAAAGCACAATATGGCAAATCAATAAAAACTGTTCAAGTAAGACTGTTAGGACTATTTAAAGTAAGGACTGTTCATCTGAAAAAGGAGTCATGTGTTCCATACATTACTGATTGCTTTACCAGCAATACATAAATATCTCATTAAGCTGAATGTACACCTACAAAGATCTTTAAAAAAATGTCCCCCAAACAACCCTTTTACAGCACATGGGTTTTACAAGCAATGGGTTTAGTAGAATGAAGAATGATACCTCAACACTACTGAAAGGAGTGTAAGGCAGCAATACACCTCTTAACAAGTCCTTTCAACAGATATATTCTGAGTTAATTCACAGCTTCCTAACCAATGCAGTTTCAGATTTGAAGAGAAATGCTAAAGAACTGATTTTTAAAAGAACGCTGCCTCCGGGTATAAGACTGTTCAAATAAGCGACTGTTGTAGTCATCCATGAAATCAAATACGTTGTGAAATTCAAGGACAGTACAGGCGTCTTAAAGTTCTTTTCCCACAAAAATTTGTTTTCCTGACAAGGCTATCTGCAACGTGCCTCTTTTGTTAATGGTTTAGAGTTTAAAGGCAAAAAGATTCAAAAAGCATACTTCTCATACCAGACAGGCCAGTGTGATCTCATGCTTAATACCCTATACATCAAGTCCCAAAATCTGGCTGACAGGCTCCCTATTTCATAGCGAAATGGAGAGATGAAATTTTAAAAATAGATAAGTTTTCAAATTCTGCAGATGAAAATATCAAACAGCCAAATAAACATGAACTGAAGGCAAAATTGTCTTCCAGGATATGAGTTTTCCAAAGGCACCTCAAGCATACCAATCTCTCAGAGACACTTCACCTATACTTCATTTTCTCTTTATTAAAGAAATTTCATCTTTCTGGACAATGCTTAACTTAAAATTCACCTTCCTGAATGTGAAGTGTATATCATACAACAACTGCAGCCATTTTAGCTAATCAAGCATATAATATTCAAAATCACTTGAAATACAGGCCAAAAAGGATCACAGTTACCTTGGCATGCTTTAATTCCAGTTCTGCTAGTTCCACCAGATTTTTTCTGAATGCTGCAACTCTTCTTGTCTTAAAGTCTATCAGTTCTATAGAAAATAAAAAATGGACTCATTAACAGTATCCCTGTTAGTGACCTCAGCTATTAACAGACATTCCTTCAGGATGGAAGAGGTAAAGGGTGAGAGAAGGAAAAAAGAAAAACCTCACATTTCATCTCAACACATTCTGGGCTCATAAATGCTGCGACTCAGTTGGAAGAAAGCAAACCATCACTGCAGTTCCTCACCTCTAGGTAACCTTTTGTGGACACTAAGCTCTTTTGAAAAACAACTGCCAAGTGGATGCTTTTAACATTTATTTCTCTTATTCCATCTGCACTATTCTTTCAAGGCTGATACTTGAAAGTCTTCAGGGAATATACTAAGCTAAAACCAGGATGAATAACAGTATGCCTTCTGCATATACTGTTGTGGCTAACAGTATCACTCATTCTCCACTGTCTCATTTACAGGAATCATTAACCAGATTTACAGGCTCAAACAGCTCTTCAATGATAAAAACAGGAGAGCATGGTGTTTAAACCTTGAACAGATCTGTCACAAATGATGACTCAGATATCTACTAACTCACTGAAGTATTAACCTAAAAAAGACAGTAAGTTTCCAAAAGAAAAGTAACATGTAAATAAGGTTTCTTTTCTCTATTAACTCTGTAATTCAGTGAAATCTCATTTCATTATTTCTCCCTTCTCTAATGTAGTATCATATCTGTGACAGACTGGTGGTACCTTCACAGAAGAAAGCATAAAACCAAAAGGAGAATTTTAACAACACTAAAATATTAGTTTGCTATTAATGCTAACAGTTATTATTTCATATGCTAGCTTATGTATGTGGAAAATAAAGCTTAACAAGTAATTTGCACCTAGACTTTGTTCTACCTACCAGAGCTATGAGAAGCCAAAGAAAAATATAATTTGAACTTTCTAAAATAAATAAATAATAATTAAAAGATAATATTCCTGCTTAGGAAACATTACAAAAATTTATTCTCATTAATTACATTAATTCTCATTAATAACATACTAAAGTGTTAATTTTCAAGTAGTAACATAAGATCAAGGACCACCCAAATACCTTGTTTTGCCGATTCAGAAATTTTCTCAAATTTCTGACAGCATATTTGCTGAGTAGTTTCAGCTTGCAGCACATCTTTATTTTTTGCTCTTGCTTTGTCCAGTGCCTTATTAGCATTTTCATAATCCACTAGTGACCTAGATCTTCTATATAGGAGATCCTATTAAAAAAACAGAGGTTGTATGAAGTTTACAAGATTCTACCCAAGGATTTTATAATAATCCCAGTAATTTTAAAAATCAAACTAATTTTAGTCCTTGTTGCTGTATTTCAGTTCTTAGTAAATTATTTGCATTCACTTTACTTCATCCTGCAAGTCACAGGAATGTCCATACTAGATCAGATCCACAGCATAATACTGTTTGGTCTCCATCTTGTCTGACAGAGGCTAGCAACAGATGGCTTAGATCAAACTCCAAAAAGCCAAAGAAGGCAAACCATGGGAAATTTCACAGCTTCTTAGATTAGAAACAAACTACATTTAGATTATGTATTTGAAATACACACAGAGCCCAAGAAGCAGTAGTAACATTTTTTGTGCAACAGTTTGTGATCTTCTAACTACAGACATTTACTGTCAAATGCTTGCTCATTCTGTGATGTTATTTAATCATCTCACATCAAACAATAGTAAGAATGAAATTTTCTGTAAGCACAAAATATCAAGTTCAGCCCATGTGTTTTTGTATCAGCACTAGCAGATTATATGGAATACCCAATTTTAATATTTAACAAAAAGTAGAATAGCTTGCAATTAAGAAACACCAAACACACTGCAAACATGAGAACAGCCCTTCCACTGTTTCTCCTTACTGCATGACTTGGCCTTGACAAGTGCCTTACTCAGTTCCACACAGTCAGTCCCTCATCAGCAGCCACTTTGCTAGTCCTTATATTCAACAGAAACAGGTTTTACAGCTAAGGGAAAAACTGCAGGCTAGAGGAGGCAGCATTTGAATCTATCTGTATTGTGAGTTGATGATCCCATCTCACTTTCTTTCTATTTTTTATGTTAAAAAAACAGAATTTCACTGAACAAAAACCCATAGATTCACCTTAGCAGCCTGAGATTCCCTAAGGTAATATTTCAGAAGATCAGAAAGCTTAAGATCTTCATCAGCAGATACCCGAGCCTCTATTTTCTGGAAAAACAAAACAAAACACCACCATCAAACAAAAAAACAGCAAGCAAGAGGATCAACTTAAAAACATACAGACTTTGGGTATTAATTTGTATGATACAAATTAAATTTAAAATATGTGGTATTCAACAGATGGTCTTTTTCAAAAACTAAGATCAGGCATTAATGACAGGATACTTAAAAGATCCAAAATGCAAAGCAGTATTAGGATTTTGTATTAAAAAGTAAGGAATAAGCTACTCTGCGAGCAGTAATTGACAACTGGCTTTCTATATTAAAAACTGGTTTTGTTTTCCAATAGCAATTATATATATTATATTCTAGAAAAATGTAGAGAAAGTAACTTATATTAAGAGTTGCACGAGCAGTTTTATGTTGTTGTTGAAATAAAAGGAAAACAAATTTTTAAGGCACCTTTGCAGATTAACTGTGTAACTGCATGAGCTAAATGGTCTAAAAAAACAATAAACTAATTTGCTTGCCTTTTAAACAGATAAGAAATAGAGTCTGCAAGTGCATTTTCTAAACCCTAATTAAAAAAAAATAATTTCTGAAATGCAACATTTTGAGTCAAAGCAAGTAATTCTGTGAATTTTCTTTAAAGTATGTGTTTATGCAGATACAATTCTCAGTTTAGGAAATGCACACATTTTTCATGTAGAAGTTTTCCTGATACATGGCATACATCTCCTCTCTACCAAGCCAAACAAGTAAGGCAAAAGAGAAGATATTTGAAAAACTGGTTACAAGCATAAGCAACATTACTTTTAAGTCAAATAATTGCAGAAACAGATCCTGGCTCCAGAAAAAAAAAGCAGCATGACCATCATTTTTTTTTAAATTAAGGATTCAATTTCTTCATTTCTTTTATATATAACAAGTTCTGTGATTCCTAGTAACAATATGGAAGACCTCTATGCGTTTTAGAGGAACAGAAGGGTATTACAGCAGACTGCCTAGAAATGTTTCATAGACTGAGGAGTGCTAAAGTTGATTTTACAAAACAGGACTGAAATCTTAGGTTTTCTCATTCCATAGTACACATTGCTTAAATGCTCCATCTAGAAGCACCCATATTATTTCACATATTAATGCCTTGTTGACACATGATGTCCATTTCATGGTACATACCCTTGTTTTGTCAAATAATTCTGACACCTTCAGAAAAAACCTGTGCAAAGGAAACAGCTCATATTACAACACTGTTTTGAACAGTCTAATTACTTTCTAGAACTCACACTATAGTCTGTGTCTGGCAATAAAGATTGTAAAGGCATTGCTTACAGTTATAATTCACAGAACTCAGAGAACATACTAGTTTCAAACTTCAAACGTGTGGGAACTGTGCAATATAAGAACGGCAAAGGACAAGCAAAGCATAACAGATGGATATTTTAAAGTAAAGAATAATTGCTCAGCTCCTCAAGGATTCTTTATGCTTCTGTGAATTAAACCCCAAACACCAGCACTATGGTCAATGGTCTTACACTATTATCAAGTGTCCTTTACACAAATTTGAATGTACTTTTCTTCACACAGTAAACATGACATACGTCTTACTTGGAATTCAGGGATGCTGAGCAACAGTGTGGCAACATCTCCACTGCAGGAGACAATACACAGCTTCAGTCTTACAGCAGACTGAATTAAAGTCAAATGATACTACTTTGACAGAAGACAGATCAGATTTCTGACACACCCTAGGGGACTACAACAAATATCAATACTATCATGAAAGTATCTGGTATATAAGCTATCACCACATCTGGAAGTATATCACTGTAATTCAGGTAAATTAGAAAGTTAACTTTTATGTCCTACCTGTCGTCACACTGACACCAACTTCACACTATGTGTGTATGTTGACAAGCACTGACATCTTTAAGCTATTTAACTAAGTTTTATTGTCAGATACACCCGACTTCATCTTCAAGCAAATCACTGAAAGATTAAAGGACAAACATCTGTACATAGAGACACCCTTCTAAAGTTCTGGGGATCTCTGTAGATTCCTTTGTTTTCCTAAGGGCCGTAAACTTGCAAGAAAAGCAGAACTACTTCTCAAGATGTTGGTACACTCAAAAAAATCCATATACTCAGACTGAGACCTGTGCTTGCTGCATATATCAAAGCATTTAAAACATTTTTTTAAAACGGTGAAAGAACTGTGTTTTTTTCCTTATTTTATGAGGACTTTTCCATCTCAGCCGTGCCATTTTCCAAAGACTACAGAAGTTAGCATTTTTTACAGACAAATATTAAAACAAAACTGTTAAATGCAGCCTGCTAAACACTGGAGAAGAACAGTAAAGAAAATGTTTTAATGCGATACAGCTGTAATAAATTCTGGTTTTCTCCTAACAAGAGCTACCAATCCCAGCAGGCCACCATTAAGACTGCTACACAGCAAATTACCCCGTAGATTTTTAACAATATCTTACTTGCATATATCTGTGGAGTCCTGCGTTCCTAATGCATATAGTGAAGAACCAATTCTATTATAGTCATCCGCCACATCTAGAAAAACAAACAAGCGCTTGTTTTACTACCTCATTCCTCTTCTATCTGAAAATTTTGACATTCCTTCTTTAAAAATACGTATTTTTCTAAAGGACATGCTTTAATACAAAAGTAGAAATAAAATTGCGATCACATCACTTAATAGGAAGGACAGCTTCACACAATAAAAGCAGTGCTTTCACCAAATTGCACAGTCTGTAATTTACCTAGGAGTATTTTATGCAATTAGAACCTGCTAGGTGAATTTATTGTGTAATTTTTTAGGTTTTATTTTGGTGGAAGATGTACAAACTTAATGGTTAAAGTCTGAATTTAAATTTTATTTTAAAACTATTTGGAAAAAAAAAATCACAATTTAACAGTAACAAAAAGTCTGTGTGCTTGAGAGCGGTTAATTGACTACAAATCCCAAACTACAAAAAATACAGCACTATATACACAATACATTTTCTAGCACATCCCTATTTTTAGGAAACCCTTACCTCTTCAACAAGTAGTCTCTGGTTAAAGTAGCATTAATGTTAAATCACTTTAAATAATGAAATTAGAAGCAATATTTGTAAGAAGGCTGCATAATTTGACTAGTGAGGTATTGCTATATAATATAA
>WBNO01020998.1:0-13407 GCA_013400575.1 Peucedramus taeniatus
ATGAATCACAAAAACATTTTTCACATTCCCCATTGCTGCAAATTCTAAAGGAGTGAGCTACTGTTTATTGCACTTGTGGTCCATCAATGTACTTTAAAGTTTTTGATATCAAGTCATATTTCCATTTATATGTGGCAAGGAAGAATAACTACACTTAAATCACTTGATTTGCAGAAAAAAAACCCTGACTCCACAACTTGTAAAAGTTGTAAAGCTGGCATGTTTATTACAGCACTGGACGCAAGTGGGGATCCTTCCCCCTAAAGGACATGCACATCCGGG
This sequence comes from Peucedramus taeniatus, assembly GCA_013400575.1. Classification (NCBI taxonomy): domain Eukaryota; kingdom Metazoa; phylum Chordata; class Aves; order Passeriformes; family Fringillidae; genus Peucedramus; species Peucedramus taeniatus. Next base: position 283 of record WBNO01020998.1, read on the forward strand.
AGAATTCTGAACCTTTTTTTATCCCCCTAACTTGTACATATGCATAGAGTTTCCCAATAGGTTCATGCATATTCTTTTTACTGGTTTCATGTTACACTTGCAGCTAGTTTTTTTATCAGAAAGTACAGAAAGAACTCCTGGGTCATCCTGTCTGTCTCCTGCAGTCTATGTTTCAAAGTTCAAGGGGCCCTTCTTATCTCTTTTCGCATTCTTTTCCCTCGGCTGAGGNCAGGTTTTTTTTTTGTGAGAACAGGCAGTCTTGAGCACAGACTAAACAACATATCTATGCAAGCAAGCTATAGACTTAATAAGTCAAAACAGCTCATTTCACCTAAATCCCAAATGGATTTCTATCCTGTTAAATTTTCACTCTGTTTCACACTAAATAGCTGTACCTATCTGAAATGCTGTCACATGTTTCTTCATGGTGAAAGATTCCAAATAAAATTGCCCTATCAAAGCTGTGGGGCAAAAAAAGAAAGTAAACAGGCAAAGCTGTCACAATTCTGTCTGCTTTTGCAGTGGAGAGTCGTGAGCTAATTATATCTGTCTCGAATAGCTGCTGCAGATAAAGCTTAGGGTTTGCCTTCAAGTGAGCAAAGGAATGCCTGATTTATGAGTGGCATGGGCCTCGCCCAGCTAATTGCTCCCAGTAAGTCTTGTAAATCATGCAGTGTTTTGACATTGGGCTTGAAAGTTAATTGCTGTGGCTTAACATTTTGTTCTGTTAATACCCACCTGAAATATTTCCATGGAAGGCTCTACCAAATTCTCTGAGGGGCCACATAACCATAAATGATGCTCTGAGGGGCAAATATTTTTCCAGGTATAACAGTTTCCAATTGTCGTGGTAACAGCTAACATCATTATAGCTTGAACAAACAATTGGTATTAATTCAGTCCAATCAGACTTTTAAATAAAAATTCCTGAAAAGGCAGTATACAACCTAGATGGCAAGTTTTACAAATAATGCAATATATCAGCATTTCTGTTGAAGAATTTAGACCTTGCTAAGCAGCTTCAAAGCAAGGGATTACACAATGCGAACAGCATGTGGAAAGACACTGCGTTCACACAGCTAGCCTTGAATCTCTGCAATAAACAGTCCTGTCAAAATGCACAGTTCACTGAAAAAACAAGGTTAGTTTTAACAGAGTTCCAGATAAAGATGTCACAAGTATCACAAGGATAGCCAGTCTTCGTTCTCGGGTTTGAGTACACAGCATCACCTGTTAAGAGAACAACAAACCCTCCCTGTACCAATCTCCCCAGTTCTCTGATAACAGAGTAGCCTAAGATCTCTATGTTTCAATGCATCCTCTTGACATTCCAACAGTAATGCGCCGCAGCATCAGCATTTCATGTAGGGTGTAAATCTGCCATGTGCCATGATTTATGCTTCTGGAGCTGGAAGGGTAGGCCAAGCCAGGGTAGCTATCAAAGGCCAACTGCCTCTGGGCAAGCAGTGGCCACTGATGCCGGAGGGGCCGGTGGGGTTGAGGGGGGGGGCCAAGGGGGGGCCAAGGGGGCCGCTGCTAGTGGATCACCTGCAGGGAGGCTGGTGTCAGGTCGACAGCCGGCAAAGGAGCTGCTGCAGGGGGAGCTGGCAGCTGAGAAGCCACTTACATGGGAGGCATCCTGCAGAGCAGCCGTGGGGGGGAAAGGGTGGCCTGCTCTGGGCGGAACATCCTGCTCCAGGGGGCATCACTAGTGCCTGCAACACTGTGTGCCAAATTGAGGATTGATCCGTTCCCTGGATCTGTGCCTGGGTTCATTATCAGTATGCTTTCCAGCACTCGCTGCTGCAACTACTCACAGGAGTTTTTAACATCAAAGCTTCTCTCATTTAGGAAACATTTACAGGATTCCTTAAAATTAATAAAATTGCTCCAATGTGGACAATGCGCTGCAATACCTTTAAGCTGAACTGACGCTACCAGAACACCTCCCCGGGCCCAGGGTACTCACAGTCCTGTGGTTCTTCAACCAGTGACTATCACTGACCTAACCCTATAGGCTGTGCCAGCATTTTACTCTCCTTCAAATTGTGGTTTGCAAAGAAAGTCCCCTGTCGTTGTAGCAGGGTCTCAGCTGTGGAAGGGGCTAACAGTGGGCCTGTTAGCTAAAGGAGCGAGAAGAAGCTGAGAAGCAAGAAGCTGAGAAGGAGCTCTCTCCAAGGCTGTTACCAAGGAGACCAAGAGAAGAGAGGAACTGAAGAAAGATAAAGAGAGAACTTTGCAGGTGGACAAAGTATTTTTAGAAAATTAGCTGAAGTCACTGTTACTTGACTACATAACCAATGGTGTTATGTTGATTTATTGTGGCCAATAGTTGGGGTAGAAGAAGTATAAAAAATTAGAAAGTGTATGAAAGGTCAGCCATTTTCGATAATAAAGAGTTGCCATCTGAGACTGCTTGTGGTCTCTGCTTTGTGTCCCGACCGCCTGGACAGCGACACTGAGCTCTGCTTTCTGCTTGCATTTTGAGGGGTCCAGGATCATAAGGGCTGCCTAGCTGAGTTGCAGTGCATCTCATCATTGCAATCTGGTATCCCGTTTTTCTGGGTCTGTGGGGCTTTGCTGTCAGTCGCAGTCCACCTCTTCACCGTAATCTGATATCCCATTGTTGGATGCCAAATGTTACAAAGCAGAGCCACACAGAGTTCCCAGGCAGGTGCAAAAGAGCTCCTTTATTGCAAAAACCAGGCCTTTTTAAGCAATTAGGCCATTATCAGTTGCATTTCATTTAAGCACAACAAATGTAATTCAACCAGCCACCATAAACCACAATGTGAACATGTAATGATTATATAACTTGTTTTTCTACCTCTTATTCAGCTGAGTCACTCCCGTAATCCTTTTCTACTTAGCCAAAGTAACAGGCCTGAGCCATGATTTTACAAGGGTAACAAGGCCCTTGTTTTGTAAGGTTTTACCTTTCTGCAACACTATAATATTACCTATAACACTTTCTGGTCACATCTCAGTTAGGTTCAGGTTGCCTGTCTCTGACTTAGGCACTCTCAGTTGCTACTTTGGCTTAAATAAAGGTCACATCTTGGGAAAAAAGAGCCTGGAGCTTAGTGAGGAATTTGGCAGGCTAATGGTTGACCCAAGAGGCTTGCACCTGCTTCCACTGGGTGACCCTGCACTCTGCTGTCAGCTACTGGGGGTTGGCATACAGACAGTGCAGTCTCTTGTTTTTGCCAGTGTAATTTTCCCAGGTTTCTTTCTGCTTTGCCCTTGTTTTCCCTGTTGTCTGTCTGGAGGGAGGAGGCCACTGGGTTGTGGGAATTGCATTTACCCAATTTTCCTTTGTTCTTTCAGCTCACATGGTCTAGAGCAGGAGACCCCCCCCTCTGGCATATTGTCTTTGTCCCAGTAGGAGTCACATGGTGTGGAGTGCAGGAATGGCAGCCATCTTGTTTTTGTCCTGGAGGTAAATGTTTTTTTGTGTGACAGACAACACAGAGAATGCAAATGTTCGTTTCCCCTTGAAGTTGCTAAATAGAGCTTAAAGACTAACTAGCAAAATAGATAAAAGAATGCAAAAGTAGACACACAAGATGCTAAACATGGCTGGAACCAGTGGATAAAGAGATAATGAGGAATATAGTGGCTTTTGTCGCAAAGCCATATAACAAGAAGCAACAGTGCATGCCCTAAGTTCAAGGCAAGGTCATCTGTAACACTGCGTGTACTCAGTGAGTGCGACCACCAGAAACCCCTTCAAATGACCCCCAAGGACCATAAAACAACTTCCAGTAAGAGGCGTGTCCATGCAAATTATTTATAGGAAAAGTTATGTTTATGTATTAGATAGGAAGTACACTGTAATGAATATGTATGATCATTATTGAATAAATACTTTATTATAAAGTTTCATGACACACCTGATCAGAGGAAATATCCTTTGGGTGTCCAGCACACTGCAATAAATAATGCCTCCTTTCTAATACTTCAAATCGTGTTAGAAAATTTGTTCTCTAGCTGATTTCGGTATCCTGTGGGTAGGGCATCTTCTTTTTGTGTTCTTTTTGTTCCTGTTATTTATGTCATTTTTGTTATTTGTGATTTTAACAAATTGCTATTTTTAACTTATAATCTTTTCGCATTGTCCTTTCACTGTCAGACAGAGCCAGGAGAAAAAGGAAAGACTTATTTGGAGTTTAGTTACCCATTGATTATCAAAACAAACACACCATTCAACAGTCCACTCATCAAATCCGTCTCTCACCAATTTAGAGAGAAAGATATTGTGGGCGACCATGTCAAAGGCCTTACAGAAGTCCAGATAAATGACATCTGTAATCCTTACCTTGCCCACTGATGTAGTCACTCCATCATAAAAGGCTGCTGGGTTGGTCAGGCAGGACTTGCCTTTGGTGAAGCCATGCTGGCTGCCCCCAAATCACCTCCCTGTCCTCCATGAGCCTCAGAAGAGCTTCCAAGAGGATCTTTTTCATGATCTTCCCAGGCACAGAGGTGAGGCTGACAGGTCAGTAGTTTCCAGGATCCTCCTTTCTTTTTTAAAGATAGGAACAATGTTTCCCCTTTTCCAGTCACCTGAGACTTCACCTGACTGCCATGACTTTTCAAATATCAGCTACATCAGCCAATTCCTTCAGGAGTCTGGGATGCATCTCCTCAGGTCCCATAGACTTATGTATGTTCAGGTTCCTCAGGTAGTCATGAACCTGATATTCACCTTGAGTGGAACAAACTTTGCTCCCTCAGCCCTCATCCTACATTCCAGCCACTCAAGAGGTGTGGGAAGAGAGGTTGCCATTGAAGACTGAGGCAAAAAAGTTGTTGAGCACCTCAGCCTTCTCCTCATCCCTTGTTACCAGTTTTCCAGTGTTGTTTATTGAGAGGGGTAACACCTTCTTTGACCTTTCTTTTCTGTCTGACACACCTGTAGAAGCCATTCCTGTTATTCTTTGTGTCCCTTGCCAGGTTAAATTCCAGCTTCCTCTTGACCTTCCTTACCCCATCCCTACACAACTGTACTTCATCTCTATACTCTACCCAGGATACTTGTCCCTCCTTCCACTGCCTGTGCAATTCCTTCTTACCCTTTAGTTTGACCAACAGCTCCCTACTCAGCCATGCTGGTGTCTTGCCTTCCTTTCCTGATTTCTTGCTCCTGGGGATTGCTGGCTCTTGTGCTCTATGGAAAACATCCTTAAGGATCTGCCAGCTCTGTTCTACTCCCTTGAGCCTGAGGGCAGTCTCCCAGGGGATCTTATTGACTATCTCCTTGAAGAGTTGGAAGTTTGTTTCCCTTTAAGTTCAGGGGTCTAACTTTACTCCTTACCTGACCCATATCCCTCAGGACTGCAAATTCTACCAGTGCATGATAACTGCAGCCCAGGCTGCCTCCAGTCTTGATGTCCCCAATTAGCTGCTTTGCATTGGTGACCAACAGATCCAGGAACACATCCTCTCTGGTAGGGCTGTCCATTACCTGGCTCCAGAAATTGTCCTTCATGCATTTCAGGAGTCTTCTGGAATGCCTACAGCTTGCTGTGCTGCTATCCCAGCAGGTGGCAGGATGGTTGAAGTCCCCCAGCAGGTCAAGGGCCTGCAAGTGTGATGCCTCCTGTAGCTGGAGCAAGAAGGCTTCATCAGTAGGCTCCCTTTGATCAGGTATCCTGTAGTAGACACTGACCACAAGGTTCCCTTTGTTGGCTCTGTCTCTGATCCTTACCCACAGGCTTTTGACCTGCTTGTGGCTGTTCTTCAGAGACAGCTCTTCACAGTCAAATCACCTCTTCATGTAAAGGACGATCCCTCTGCCTCTCCTTCCTCCCCTGTTCCTTTGGAACAGCCTGTAACCATCGATAGCCACTCCAGTCATGGGACTTGTCTGACCAAGTTTCAGTAACAGCAACAAAGTTGTAGCTTTCCAGTAGTACAGTGGCTTCCAACTCCTACTGTTTGTTGCCCATGCTGCATGCATTGTACCTCATCTGGGCTTTTGGCCATGTCCACTTCTTAGAGGAATATCCCTTACTTCCTTTGAGATAATGTGGTTAATTGATGCAAATTCTGGTGAGGGTTTAATGGCATGGCTCTCGCTAGCCACTCAGGTGCAGGTGCAGGGCAGGGTTTCCTCTGGCCAGTAGCAGTGTGATTAAAAAAGGGCTCTAGGGACCACAGCGAACAGGAGTGGGCAAACAGGGGCCTAGCACGTCTATGAGGCCATGGCACAGCAGTTTGCATGGCAGTTTGCACAGGCAAAGCAAGCAGACAAGGTTGCATGTATCCTCCTGCTAGTGGAGTTTTTAGTTTGTGTTGAGATTTGGTTGGTTGGTTGGTTGTTTTTGGGTTTTTTCCAGCAATGGTCCTTATATGATCAAAAGCTACAGCTAGTAAAAACGTACCAAGCCAAACAGAACCCTCCAAGAAGGATGTGTCTGTCCACACTCCTTCCTGTGAGGAGTGTTTGAGCTTGTCAGTAGTACCAGGGGACATAGCAAAAGATGCCTGTCTGCGGTGTGAACAGGTGAATGATCTTTCTCTGGTGGCCAAGCTTAAGGAGGAAGTAGAAAGACTAAGGAGCATTAGAGAAAGTGAAGGGGAAATAGACTGGTGGAGTTTCACCCTTCCATCCCTGAGAAAAGCCCATCAGGAATCTGGGGGCACCCATGCCTTCTACTGTCAGGCAATAGGAGGACACCTGGTGCATGAAGGGGAGTGGAAATGGGTTCAGTATTGGTTTGGCACAGCCTGGTTTTAGGTAGCAGGGGGGCCACAAAGATGGTGCTTCTGAGAAGCTGCTGGAAGCTTCCCACCATGTCTGACAGAGCCAATGGCTGATGACTCTGAATATAGACATGCTGTTGGCCAAAACTGGGACAATGAGAGAGGCTGGTAACGCCTCTGTGATGGCATATTTAAGAAGAAAATCAAAACAAAATAATGGGGTTTTGCTTCTAGTCAGAGGAGGAGGTGAGAACATGTGAGGAAACAACATGGCGACACCAAGGTCAGTGGAGAAGGAGAGAGAGAAGGTGCTCCAGGCACCGGAGCTGAGATTCCTCTGCAGGCCATGGTGAAGACCATGGTGAAGCAGGTTGTCCCCCTGCAACTCATGGATCCATGGGGGATGCAGAGATCAACCCAGAGCCCGTGGGGGAGGTGCCCATGCTGGAGCGGGTGGATGCTTAGAAGAGGCTGTGGTCTAGTGGAAGACTTGGTGGAGAGAGAGGGCCCTTGCTTCTAGGCTGGAGCAGCCTGTTCTTGGAGGACTGCACCCCATGGGAAGAAAGCCATGTTGCAGCAGTTTTGAGAGGACTGTTTGCCCATTGGAGGGACTGTAGCAGGTGCAGTATGGCTACTACTCGTGAGAGTGGACCCACACCAGGGCAGTTCACAGAGAACTGTCTCCCGTAGGAGTTACCCTATGGCCTCACAGGGGAAGGACTCCTCTCTTGGAGCAGCAGAAAAAAATCTTGGTGATGAACCAACCAAAACCTCCATGCCCTGACTCCCTGCGCTGTTGGTGGGAAGGAGGGAGGGGCTGGGGGGAAAAGGTGTTTTAAGGGCTTATTTTACTTCTCATTATCCTCCTCTGATTCTGTTAGTAATAAATTTCACTTTGCAACTAAAGTTGAGCCTGGTTTATGCTTGAAATATTTCTCCTGGTCCTTATCTTACTCATTAAGCCTTCATTAACTTTTTTTTCCTTTTTCCCTCCTTTGCCCAGCTGTGGCAGGGGAGGGTGAGCAAGCGACTCTCATGGATGTCTGGTGTTGGGCCAGTGTCAAACCACAACAGGTTCCTACTTGGGGAGGTAATAAAATTTTTTCTTGACCCCCATCACATACCCAGGTGCCACTTCAGAATAGGGATGAGGCCCTAGATGAGGGAGGTCAACCAGATGACAGAGGAAAATAATCTGCTCAGTGAGCCTCCCAACTACCCTTCGTCTGTCAGATGGATTACTGTCTCTAGGATTAAAAAGAAAGGAAGGGCAGTCGTAGTAGGTGAATCCCTTCTGAGGGGAATAGAGGGCCCTGTGTGTAGACCAGACCCATCCAACAGGGAGGTCTGTTGCCTCCCTGGAATATTACTGAGAGACTCCCTGGGCTGATTCAGCCCTCTGATTATTACCCATTGTTGATACTCCAGGCTGGCAGTTATGAGATTGAAAAGAAGAGCACCAGGGCAATTAAAAGGGACTTCAGGGCACTGGGTTGAGTGGTTGATAGGGCAGGAGCACAGACAGTGTTTTGCTCAGACCCTTCGGTGGCAGAGACAAATGATGAAAGGAACAAGAAAGCCCACATTATCAAGAAATGGCTCAAGGATTGGTGTTATCAGCATAATTTTGGATTCTTGAATCATGGGGAAATTACAATGGCATCCAGCCTGCTGGAGCCAGACAGGTTCCATCTGTCTGTTAAGGGCAAAAGGATTTTAGCTCATGAACCAGCAGAACTCATTGAGAGGGCATTAAACTAAGTTTGAAGGGGGAAGAGGATGCAATTGGGCTCTCCAGAAGCAAGCCCAAGGTTGGTAAGCCTGAGTCAGGGAAGAAATCAGCAGCCCAGCTGAAGTGCATGTATACTAATGCACCCAGCATGGGTAACAAACAAGAAGAGCTGGAAGCCATGGTACAACAAAGCTATGATGTAGTTGCCATTGCAGAAACATGGTGGGACAACTTGCATAACTGGAGTGCTACACTGGATGGCTACAAACTCTTCAGAAGAGACTGGAGAGGGACAAGAGGTGGAGGGGTGGCCCTTTATATTAGGGAAGATTTTGATGACATGGAAATTGAAACTAATGATGATAAAGTTGAACACCTATGGGTAAGAATTACGGGAAAGGCCAACAAGGCTGGCATCCTTCTGGGAGTCTGTTATCGACCACCCAGCCAGGTAAAAGAGGTGAATAACTTATTGTGTTGGGGTGACTTTATGATACTGTATCCCCTATCATCTGCTTTATGCCCAGACATGGGTCCTGTAACTTTAAGCTAGGTCTGAGAGGAGGGGGAAAACCAGTTGAATTGTTTTGGTGCAACTTTCATACATCCTCCCCCAGTTTCACTCAGCTGTGTTGTCAGCACGGACAGAAGGAGTGCATCTTTGCTTTTATCTAGCTTCTTGTTTGTTAGCTGAGGCAAGAAGTTTTCTCAGGACTGTGGCTTCTTCTTCTTCTGGAACTGTTCATCTTTTCTCTGGTCTGAAACACCAGAACGTTGCGGGAAGCCCCACCCCGCAGTCTACAGGGGAAGGTCCAGGACTCTGCATCCCTGCTCCGGACCTCAGGAGGAGCTGAGCCACACCTACGGAAAGAACCCTGAATCCACCAGGATCCTCCACAGCAAGAAGTTTTTAATATCTAACATTATTCATTATTTTTCCTGTGCCTGTGTGCACTCTGCTTGTTAAATAAACAGGTTTTTTTTCACTTTCCAACAAGAAATTCCTTTCAAACTGGTGGGGAAGAAGCTGCCAAAACTTACCTTTCTTCAGAAGGTGGTGCCTCAGGTTTTAGCTTTCATATTTTTCAGACTCTGTACGGCTTTAGTGTGTGGGTCTGGGCTTCATATTAGGGGATACTAAGCTCTCTTCACAGAGTAGCTAGACAAAACAATTCCTTCTCTAGCTGAGGATCAAGGACAACAGATCCAGCTCTCAGGCCCAAGAGCATAAACACTGGTGGACTGAAGAGAGAAAAACTAGAAGGATGGGACTTCATGGGCTAAAGCTGTAATTGGACAATTAACTCCAATATGCTAATGGACCAAAACTTGTAAAAGTGTGAGACCTAGTGACTGGTCATCCATTTTGTGACCATTCTGGGTTCACCTGGGGTGTGGCCCTGGCTGTGCTCTTGTTCTGCCCAAGGTGGATCTATTGAGGCCTCCTAACAAATACCTACTTTATTCTTTAGCTCCATCTAGTCTCTGTTCTAGGTCAGCCTTCACAAGGCATCAAGGGGACGCCCCTTTTAGAGTCTTTCCTCCTAACTTCTCTCAAACCAAGACACTTATTCTACAAGCAATTGGAGGATGTTTCAGGAACACCAGCCCTTGTTCTTGTAGGTGACTTTAACCTACTAGACATCTGCTGGGAAGTTAACACAGCAAAGAAGAGGCAGTCCAGGAAGTTCTTAGTGTGTGGAAGACAACTTCTTGTCACAGCTGGTGAGTGAGCCCACCAGGGGAGGGACTATGCTAGACCTGCTCTTTGCAAACAGAGATGGGCTGGTGGGAGATGTGGTGGGTGGAGGCTGCTTGGGGCACAGTGATCATGAAATTATAGAGTTCTTGATATTTGGTGAGATGAGGAGGAACATCAATAAGGCTTTTACACTGAACTTCCGGAGGGCAGACGTTGGCCTATTCAGGAGACATATTCAGAGAGTTCCTTGGGAAGCAGCCCTTAAAAACAAAGGAATCCAGGAAGGGTGGGCATGCTTCAAAACAGAGATCTTGAGGGCACAGGAACAGACTGTCCTTGTGTGCAGAAAGATGAGTTGACAAGGCAAACTTCCAGCCTGGATGGGCAAGGAGCTTTTGAAGGAACTTAGGAATAAAAAGAGGATGTATCAGCATTGGAAGGAGGGTCAGGTCTCTCAGGAAATATTTAAGGGGCTTGCTAGGGCATGTAGGAAAAAAAGTTAGAGGTGCCAAAGCTCAGTTAGAACTTAATTTGGTAACTTGTGTGAAGGATAACAAAAATGTTTTTACAAATATATTAATGGCAAAAGGAAGGGTAAGAGCAACCTCAGTTCTATACCGCATGTGGGAAGGAATTTAGTGACTGCAGATGAGGAGGAGGCGTGTGGGAACTCAGGACATCCCTCTTGTTGCTTTGGGTGGGCTGAGCCCTGGGCAGGGGGCTCAGAGAGCTTGGCACAGAGCCCAAGACCCTTTTGCCTTCGATCTTGAGCCGTGCAGAAAATTACCAACTTTATATGAAGATTTCCAAACCAGGAAAAGTTAAATAGAATGATTAGCTTATCACAGGGTGGAAAAATAGAATAAGATTTTTATGATAAGGGTACAGGGGGGTCAAGCAGGTCTTGTTCCTGCTTAAAGATGAGATTTCCCATGTCTCCAGTGGGGTTTTTTTTTCTATTTTCAGCTTCCCCGGTTTCTTTTTTCACACAGCCCTTTGGCTGAGTCTTCTTGCAACCTTTGTTGCGACATATATTCTTGCAGCCTTTGCTGCCTATTTTCGGGCTCTTCAGGCCTCTTTCTTTCCAGTTCTTTTCTCTCTCTCTGCTGTACCCGTGGGCTAAAACTTGGACTGTTCGTCCTCACACAGTGGCACCACATGACCATTGGTGTTCGCATGTCTGAGACTTAACACACGACATACCTCCTGTGTTTCATAAGCCAAACAGCGTGGTTTATTGTTTTCCACTGCCTTTTATAGACAATTCAAAAACTCCCAGTGCTACACAGACATTGGTCTGACCTCTGTGCCCCCCAGACTCTGAACCAATCAAATGCTTGCATTTTAGGAGAGCTGCCATTGGTTGGAACCTCTGTCAGTCAGCCCAGAGGCTAGTTCATGGAGCTGGGCGTGGCTTCTTATCCATAATTGAATTAATGCTAATTACAGATCAGCTTGCACTGCAACAGGGTTGGTGTGAGGTTGATGGTACACTCATTAGATGTTGTAACTTTAGTGTAAGATTAACTGTGCTATTAACACCCAGGTTTGGACTTCTGGGCATGCTTTCACATTCATACAGCTAGATGTCATTATTTCATATTCATTTTTCACAGGCACTGACTCAGGCTGTAAGGCAACGCAGAATTAGGTGATATTTCTACAGCTTTAAAATGCACAAACTGATTAAACTATATGTCTATAACATCCAAAAAAACTCACTCAATGAGACTTTTAAAAGGACTTAGTGTTGTTCATGTATTCTGAGTTAGACACTGGAGAAATACGGACAAGATATTCTCAAGAGGTCAAAACAACAAAAAAAACTTTACAGGCAACTTCAGAAAATCTAAAAAAATTTGCAAAATATTTAGAGCAGCATTCAATCAACATAAAACACTTCTCAAGGCATTAACTTAGCCCATTCAACTTAGCAAACTCTAAGCCTGCTTGATTTTAAGTTACTCAAAAATTCTGAGAAGAGGGAATTAGGAGAGAGAAAGACAGAAAAGATACAGAAAAGGACACACATAATTACCACTCCTGGGTTCCAGCAGTGTTCAGGTGATAGAAATTCAAAGAGGAGGTATGGTCAGGACATGTGCTTGCCTTGTGTTCTGCTTTAAATACTCCTTGGCCTTCCTGGGTCCTTCCCCCAGGTGGGACTTCCAGTTCTCTGGCCACCTAGGAGCTGGGTTAGGGGCTCTAGAGGTGGGGTGTGGAGCATTGCCTTCAGTGTGCCAGTGATTGACAGCCACTACAGGGCTGGGATACAGGCCTGGGGGATGAAGTGTACGGGGCTGTGCATTGCCCCACTGAAGTCAAGGCCTGACCTTCCCCTTCTCCCCCCTCTGAAATATTTTGAGTCAGTAATCCTTCCAGTCACTCACAACACTCCATGGCTTGAGACATTGACCAGGACCACAGTAATGGTACTTTTCCTCTTGTGGCAGCAGTGGGATCCTAATCTAGAAGACATAGGAGAAAGGAAAGAAGAGGAAAGTATACAGGAAATCATATAACAGACAATTGCTATTTCAATAATCAAAAGCATAAGTCTAGTTAATATAAAAATTTCCTGTGGAGAGCTTTGTTACAAACTGGCTAGAGGAGAAGGGCCATAGTCGTAGCAATCTAATCGAGCTACTGGGTAACTAAAGCAAAAGTAGCCTGAAGGACGGGGTGTCCTTGGGAACAAGTACAAGAATGAGATAAACGGGAACTTAGAGCAGGCTGTAAATCGCAAGAATGCAAAACTGCATAGCTAGATACCGCAAAAACGCAAAGACACAGATAGCAGAATAACCAATGATGAGCTGTACTTTTGCAATATGCATGAGCTAATTAAATGCTGTATTTAACCTGAAGCTGGAAATCAATAAACCGAGACTTGCTAGATGACCATATGGTATCTGCGTCTCCCTTCTCCGACAAATGGCGACCCCAACGTCAACCCCACGCTAAAAAGAAAACGGGGGAGGAC
>WBNO01020999.1:0-49618 GCA_013400575.1 Peucedramus taeniatus
TCTTTTAAAAAAATTCTGTTTCAATCTTCAAGCGATTGAAAAATACCATTCAAATCTGTGGTTCTGGTTACAATGTAGTCTGGGTCTTGTATGAATGCCTCTACTGAAAGGACTATAGCAATAAAAAGAATACTTTCTACTCATCAGACCAGTAGAGTCAAACCCAAGTGTTCAATTTAAAATCTGATGCCTAAAGAGCAGCTTGTCTTAATTTAAATGTGCAAACACTTCTTCCTCTGAATGGGTCCATTCTCCCAAAATGTTTCCAGCTGGCGGTGTTAGAGCAAAAGAAGACATCAGTGGGACTGGAAGAACACATAATTTCCTCAGTACATGTTCTTGCATTGCAAATCAGGTCACAGTGAGGGTCATATTAGGTACTAAAGATATTCCCTCTCTAGAGAATAAATAAATGAAAAGCTACAAATGCCTCCAGGGCAAGGTGATTAGAAACTGATGGACATTGTATTTAGAGAAACATATGTCCAGGAATGGAGAAAAATCAAAAGGCAGTCAAGCCAGATGTGTAATCAAAATTTTATGACAGAATACATTCTATTATGTTTCCTTTATTCAATCTGACTGGGTGCCTCTGCTATGTTCTGGATCCCAGACTCATTATAATGCTTGTTCAGCAACCAAAAAATACAGAGATGACTCTTGAAAGAGTAAGAGGACTCTTTGAGAAACCTGTTCACTGCTGCTGAATGTTCCTTATTCTGTTGGCAAATCTTTACAGATTGCCTCTGCCCTTTTTACATTTTCTGGTTGGTATTTTTAAAAGGTAGTTAATGAACTATTCCATGAAAGCTCTGAAAACTTAGTAGTTTATTATGTTATCCTTTGTCTGTTTGTATAGCAGCAATACTTCAAAGGTCAGTCCTGTATCACTGAGAAAGTGCATTTTTATGTGCTCAACAGGGAGAGCATTCTAAAAGCAACCTAATAGTAAAATGATTACATTCAGCCCTAATGCTTTATGTAGCTGAATTTCAAATGACTCATTCATGTGCAGCCCATTGCAGTTCATGAGCAGATTTTGTGACCTTACATGACACTCAAGCTGGGGACAAAGATGATGATTTATTTTAATATGTGCAGTCGAAAGGAAAGTAATCAGAAATATCTGACTATAATATAAGGGTTTTCTTTCTGAAATCATGTTCTACTGTTTTTAATTAAGCCTCAGGTTTGCTCACAAACAGGTATTTGCAACTGACCTTGACAGTGGGCTGAATGGAGAAACTGAATACTCAATTGTATCTGGTAATGAAAATGCAACATTTCTAATTGATTCAGCACGAGGAATTCTAGCAACTAATACAGGCCTAGATTATGAAAACACTTCATTTTACAGGTTTGTATTTAAGATTCTCATAAAAATGTATTCTTTTTGTCTATTCTAATTTGAGAATATTCATGTTACATATTTCATCGTTTCCTGTTAATATCCATTACCCAAAGAACCTGGGTGCAAGCCAGACAGCACTGAGAACAGCTCTAAAGCTGCTCATTTGTACTATGGATTCTTGTGTACTTGTAAATTTAGAGAAAGAAATATAGTCTAGTTTAATCAATGGCAATGCTTATTATATAAGTGTGATTATTCCCTATAGTAACAATGACAGTTCCTGGATTTTAGTTTATTAACAACGGTACAGCCATTCCCTCTCTGGAAATATACTTTATAAAGATACAGTGAAAACACTCAAATCAAATACAAGAAATAGGGATAGGTACTCATTTTTATTTGATAGATAGTTCAAAGCTTCTCCTCAATAATGTGATAAAGACTCTTCTTAAACTGTTTCTATCTATAACCTGTCTTGCATTGATTATTAATTTTTTCCAATGTTTCTGAAACGCTGAAGAAATAGGGTCAAGTGGACATGACAATTTTTCTTTATGTGTCACGCCATAGTTGGTATTAGAAAGCAAATAAATAATGCCTTAAAGAGAAAATGTGACTATGAAGATTCATTAATAAACCCATTTTAAGTACTGCAATCTCCACAAAAAGTATTATTTCTGTGTATGTGTCAGTAGAAGTCACTTTTTTTTTTTCCATCTGGTTGTTGTGTCAGTTAAAATATTTGCACGTTTTCCTGTCCTGTGGTACCTCAAAGTTCTAAACATCCAATAAGAATTCTTATGAATGAGAATAACTTGTAGAAAACCACATCCAAAAAGATTGACAGAGTATGTGGGGTTTTTAATATCAGGCTGATTTGATAATAATGTCCCCAAAATACTTTGTTTTAACTTAATACATGAGACACTTAATTTGGAGGGGTTTTTCAGTTTTTCACTGAATCAAAAACATCAATTCTGATTTTTAAAATCAGAAAATTAATTCATTTAAAAAATTTAAACAGCGTAATACATTTTATTTGTAACTAGTACTTTAAAAGAACACCTGGAGTAAGTCCTTCAAAGGAAGGATGTTTACTGTTGGTGAAATGTTGAACATGGGAGCATAATAATTCTCATATCTCTATTTAAATGGGAGCCTGATTTATTTCAGTATCTATGTTTGAATTCTAGACTTTTAGTTTGACAATTTGCTCAGGGAATTTGTGGCTTCATATTCCTTCTCTCTAAAACAAGTTATTAATCTGCACATTGTTAGGTGAAAAGAGAACAAGAAAAGCAGCTTTCAAAACTATTTTCCAGTTTGATGTCAAAATGTTACCATTGGTTTTTTCCAATTTGCAAGGAGTTGTTTGTATATCTGAATTGAACATTTTCTTCCCCAGAAGTTCTAAGTCCCTTACAACAGGGTTTATAATGAAGGTGTTGACAGAACCTTAATTTTAATGCCTTGGCTAAAATGTTTTTATGAGAGGGTTTTTTCCTGAAACTTTAGAAAGTGATTATTTTTAGTAAAATATTTCCAGATGTATACCTTACCAATATTCATTCTAGAAAAAATACGCTTTCTGTATAGAATTATGCATGGTCACTGATTGAATACTAGCCTGCAATTTAAGTTGTCTTCTGTTGGATCAGAAACCACAAGGATACCCAGAGCAGAGCTGGTGTGGTTAAGGAATGGAAATGCTGCAAGCCGCAGCTTGAGTTACAGCCTTGGTATTCCATATTGTCAAGTGAACACTTAGGAAGTAAAATATCTGTTTGACACTTTTTAACTGCTGCTTAGAAGAAAGAGGGAGAAATTAAGTGTTTAGAAGATCTTTGGGGAGGCAGAAAAAATGTGGTGCAACATGAAAACAGTTGTTAGTACATAAAACATTTGATTGAGATGCTCAGCTTTGACCTGTATATCCTTTAGCAGAGCTCATTGTTTCCTTTTTTCCCTATTTTTTTTTTTAAGATCACCCTGACTTAGATTTAATTTTGAATTCATTTCTGGAATCTTCCACACTGGGAAGTGGTAAAGTCTTCCAATTAATCTCAGTTTACATTTGCTTTTTATTATTCAGAAGCTGCTTCCCAAGAAGAGTAAGCCTTTTATCTATGTTTATCATGTTGCTGCTTACCATTTTCTTTGCTACATTGTTTGTGGAAATGAAAAGGTTGTTTACAGAACTTACAGCCCATCCTTATGCAGATGTGAAATGGAAGTGTACAGTCAAAACTCTTTTAATCTGACAGCAAGATTCTGATCTCACTAAAATCAGTGGGAACTTTGCCATTGTCAAATGTTGCATGTATTCAGGGTTTTCACTTTACCACTTGCATTTATAATGTAATAGAAGGGCTACTCTGTGTCTGCAGGCATTCTAACTGAATACTATTTTGGATGGTTTTGTGTTTTCCAATTTCCACAGCCCTTTTGTCCCTTTGTAAACAATGAAGACAGTCAGGTTCCTGCAAATGATAATTTAGTATTAAGGTTTTAATTCCTGCTCTGTATTACCAATGGGAGAACTGTGTCTTATCTGAAAGAGTTGTTTAACCACTTACATTTTGTATGAAATTGGATGAAATGAGTACAGATGAACACTTCCTTTTCTTTGTACAATGTTACCATTCTTTTGCTATGTAGAATCTCCTGGACATTTTTCCTGCAAATCCAAAAAGTAAAACTGTACACTGTCAGCCTTACAGAAAGAAAGATGGAATTTAAGAGTCGCAATGAGGAACAGAAATGGCTATTCTTTTTGGATTTAAAACTTCCCCTGCTTATAATGGTGGTGGATAATTCAGTGATTTCTGATCAAAAGTGACAATTAGTGCCTCCTTTAATTGTAGGTTGGTTGTACAAGCTGCTGATAAAGGAAACCCCAGACTCTCTGCTACAAGTATTGTGAGGATACAAGTGTTAGATGCTAATGACAATGCTCCAGTTGTCCAACCACTAGGTGAAGTGGAGGTCCCAGAAAGTAAGTGTGAAAATACAGCTAAGCTTTGTTAAGGCTAGGAATTCTCAGATAATGATTTAGTGCTTTTGGTGATTTGTGTAACCAAACAACTGTAGTAAAAATTGTAACAGATAGTATTAAAACTGAAATATCAAAGCAAGTTGTGATCTGCTTTTATTCTCAGAGTCATTATTTTTAATCTTTAGACATTGTGAATAGTTTGGAATAAATCCAGAGGCTGTTCAGAAGAAGGGAAAAATCTGCAGAAATACAACTTTAATCTGTTCATTTTCAGTGTTGTACTCTTCATATGTCTTTGATTTCTGCTCTTCTTCAATAAAAATATTTGGTGTTAAAACCAGCATTGCTATAAATGAGACATTTTGAACTTCATTGTGATGAAAGAAGTACTTCCTATAAATTTGAATGAAGTGTTACTCAAACGCTATAGCTAGATCCAGTTGATGATCATTAAGAGAAGGGCCCAGGACCTCCTGAGTTCTCATCCCACAGCATCTTGTGTGTTGTGTGACATTAGCTCAACATCTGCATTGCTTGAATCCTAAACCTGTAATTTTCAAATACAGGTATCTTACATGTGAATGCACTAAGGTACACAGCAGAAAAATTATAAACACCAGTACTCCTGTTAACAAAAGATATCAAGTTTGTCTTTTCTGATATATTTTAGTCTTTCCTAAATTTGCCTGCCACTGCTAATGACAAGTACAGAATTCATAGATGCACAGCAGCTGTAAACTACTGGTTACCTTATTAGTATTTTGTATTCCATTTAAGAACACTTGCTTTAGGACATGGCACAGTATTTTTGATGCTTCATGCCCCAGGCGTGCAAATTAGAAATAGTTTAGCTTCTGTTAGTTCCAGGCTTTGTGAAATGATCACTAATAGGTTCACTTTGCAATCTCTGGAGCTGTCAAATTGGCCCATGACAAAAGCTGTCTGTATCCAGTTTCTCAGTCTCATAGGATTATACCTTGATCTCTTCATATTTTTGTGACATGTAGGTCTGTCTGAAGGCCTTGTTTCTCTCTAGTTGCCTTTTCCTCCTTTGGAAAAGCTCCAGAATTGCATTTGCTGGTTCTACACAGATCAGGGTCTCTAATGCCTCAGTTAAATATTCTTGTGGCATTCTTCAGTAAATACATGTCACCTAAATGCTTGTGGAAAACCATGTAAGTTCCTGTTACTGGTGAAGAAAATGTTATGACTACATGGGATCTGGAAAAGTCTAAAGAAAACCCAAATTAAAATTGGGATACAGCACATACCTTTGAAGAAATACAGTTCTGTTCCCATAGCTTTTCTGGATATTGTGATTATTGTAAGACACAAAGTTTAAATACATCAAAAGCTATAAAGAAAGATTACATATATCCAACATCCAATATTACAAAATAGGCAAAATCTTCAGAAATTGTAGCATTTTCTTTTAACTCTTATTCTCAAAATTATTATTTCAGATGCCCTGCCTGGTTTTATAGTGACTCAAGTGTCAGCAAGTGATGCAGACTCCAGGCCAGCACTTCAGTTTGGTTTTATTTATGATAATAGTCCTGAAATGAAATTTGCCATCGATCAACACACTGGTGTCATCATAGTGGTGGAACCATTAGATTTTGAAGAAACTGCTGTCTATACGCTGCATATCATAGTTTCAGATTCTGTGCATCAAACAGAAGCGGAACTCACCATCCTTGTTTTGGACATCAACGATAACCCTCCAGTGTTTACTCAAGATTTTTATCAGGTGGGAACATGGCAAATGGACAACCATGATGTGTTATCCTTCTGTATAGGATGATAAATAATAGGAATGCTTGTTCATATTTGTCTTAAAATGCATGTGAGCACTGAGAAGAAAGGTCTCTGCAAACTATTATTGAGTAGAAATAGAGCAGAGCTCTTCTAGGGACCTTCAGCCTCTACCTAAGAATTCTGCTAAAAGGACTGAGGAAACTACTCATTTTCAATGTTTGTAGTTTCTGTCTTCAGAAGACAATTGTTGTGAATGCTAGCTGTATTCCATAAACCATGCATTCATCACTAGGAGTTACTAGATACAATCCAATTCAGTTTGGGGAGCAGGGTCCAGTGTTCAGAACTTCTTTCTGCTGGGAGAATGCTAAACAAGTTGGTTCCTTTATACTGGCCCTGTTACTATGGCATGCATTTCTTCATTTTCAGTTACACAAAGGTGTAGCAAATGCCCTTGTGGTAGATGATGCACATAAAGTTTGCAATGTATAATGCTGCCTTATGGCAATGGCACTCACCTAGGGAGTGAAGGATATGAGTTTTGACCTCCCCAACATCCTCTGAGACTGAGGAGGGTACAGAGCTCAGGTTTTGGACTCCTGGACAAGCATTTGAGCTAGTACTGTTGTAGAAGTGAAGTTGTCCAGCACTGAAAACAAATCTTTCAGTGACTATGGAGAGCTGTGGGCCATAAAGAAAAGTGGAGATTAAAGAAAGTGGAGCATATATAAAATAGAATCATTGAGTTATAGAATAGTTTGGGATGCATGGCATCTACAAACATCTTCTAGTCCAAGTGCCTGACCACGTCAGGGCTCACCAAAACCTAAAGCATGTTGTTAAGGGCATTGGTGAAATGCCTCTTAACCATGAACAGGCTTGAGGCACTGACCACCTCCTGAGGAAACCTGTTCCTGTGCTTGACCAACCTCTACATAAAGAAATGTTTCACAGTGGGGAAGAGAAGGCTCAGTCTTGCCAATCTGTGTAAATACTAGCGTGGGCAAGTAAAGATGGGCAAACCAAAGTCTTCTCTGTTGAGTCCAGTGACAGAACAGGAGGCAGTAGGCACAAATGGATGTTTAAAATTCTGTTTAAACATCAGGAAACACTACTTTTTTTTTTTTTTCCTTTCAAATTTTAACAGTGACTAAGTATTGGCACAGGTCATCAAGAGAGGTTGGGACGTCTCTGTCTCGGGAGATATTCAAAACTCAGCAGTATGCAGTTGTGGGCATCCTTTTTAGGTGACCCTGCTCTGACCAAGGATTGGACCTTGGAGGTGCCCAACATCCCCAGCCATTATGCAATCCTGTAAACTGAGCTGTTTGCTTTGATGCTTTTTGTGTGTGGTGGATGTCCTCAGAGCCAAAAATATGAGGCACCACAGAAGACTTGGTTTTAATAATGCTCCATTTGTAAGTCTCAGACAGTTTTAGTAAAGAAATAAGTCTAAACATTTGGCCTAGTAATGAATTTTCTACCTCTGAGCATGTGCAGGCACTGTAGTTTAGTCACTTAGATACCTCTGGGACAAACTGTAGGCACCTGTGAAACTTTTGGGTGTCTGAGTGGACAGAATTTGTGTAGATTTCCCACTTAAAATCATAAATCTACATTCTGGAAAAAATGCACTATTAATACTCAGGTGATGTTTAGACCTTTATTTTCCTCAACCCTCATACGTGTCTGATTTTGGAGAGTAGTTTAGGCAAGTACTCGCTTGTGAAAGTGCTAGAATTTTTTTTTAGATTGGAGCAGACCAATTATAGGGAGCATTATTCATTGATTCAAAACAGTGTAGCTTTATTTACTGTTTTAATGTAAACGACTGAGCTTCTCTTTCCACAGTCCTGATGTTTTGATGTGTTGCTTGGCAAGTAAGATACACTGCTTCTTTTTGGTGGACGATACGTATAATCCCCTCTTCATCATCCTGTATTTTTACCCTTTTATTGTTCCTTACATTTTTTTTGTATTTATGCTCCTCATATATAGTTTAATATATGTATGTGGTTATTATATACATATAATCTCTCTGTTTAAATTACTTAAACTAACACTTCAAGTTATGACAGAGGTTGCTGCTATACCATACTGTTCATTTGAAATTGGATTTATAACGTGGAAGGAAACTTTGGTCACAAAGGTGCTATATCTGGACTTGAAACAATGAAAATTCTTAAAAAGGGAATGGACTTTCTTGGTTTCCTTGAAGCAAAAAAAGGGAGCATTTTTGTAAAGTTAAATTCTAGGAATAATCCAGTGGTGATTAAAATCCCCTAGCGCTGGAATTTTCAGGGTGCACATATTGGCTTTTTTACTGTTCAGTCATATACTCCAGACAGAGACTGCAGACTGTATTCCATGTATGGAAATGAAGGGGTTTTTAAAAGCAAGGGGAAAAGCCTTTAGTTGCAGTCCGTAAGTGTACTTTTGAAAAAAAGTGATTCATTTATTCTCTGAACTTGCTGTGATAATGAACTAGATGGATTTTACTACTGTTTAAAGCTTATTATGAATTCTAGCCATATTGAAGGCATAGTTTTCAATATCTCAATATCTTCTTTCTGGTTTTGTCCCAAAAGAAAATGGGTGGGTAAAACTTCTTCCAAAGCTGGGAATTGTGTGGGTTTCACTAATAAGATCAAATAAAGGCAAATTTTAAAATATCTAAAACCTTTTATTAAGCTCTATTTTTGCTTTATATGTCAGGTGAACTTGCCTGAGCTCATTCCTATGGATGCTGCTCTTCTGACACTCTCTGCCATAGATAGGGATTCTGAATGTAATGGAATGGTTTCCTACAAAATCCTCTCTTCCTGTGAGGGATTTTCCATTGATCACAAGAATGGTGAGTCTTCATGGTTTATTATTTCAGCTTTTTAGGTATAAATTAAACAGTCATATTGCTTTCTCACCTGTTGCCGGTGATTACTTGGGTTCTGGAAACCTGTGGTGGCCAAAGTCCATTATGTTTTTGCTAAATCTGCCATTATCTGTGGGGAACTATCGCATCAAAGACTGGAGTTCTCACTTTGTCCCCAAACCATGCATATTTTTTCTCATCTAAATCCAGTATGTGCATTTGATACTGCATCACTGAGGGGAGGTCTTGCCTTCACAGCATTAGCTATGATTTCTTGGAATCATGGAATAGTTTGGACATGATCTTTAATGGTCATCTAGTTCAAGCCCCCCTGCAATGAGCAGAGACATCTTCAAATAAGTTAGGTTGCTCAGTGTCCTGTCCAACCTGACCTTGAATGTTTCTGGGGATGGAGCATCCACCACCTTTCTGGGCAATGTGTTCCAGTTTCACCACCCTCACTGAAGAAAATTGTTCTTCATATCTGATCTGAATTTACCCTCTTTTGGTTGAAAACCGTTACCCCTTGTCCTATCACAAAAGACCTTATTAAAATGTCTGTCCCCATCCTCATAATCCCTCTTTAGGGTCTAAATAAGGTCTCCCTGGAGCCTTCTCTGGGCTGAGCTATCTCAGCCTTTTCTCACGGGAGAGGGGCTCCAATCCCTCTCATTTTTATGGCTCTCCTCTGGACTCACTCCAACAGGTCCGTGTGTTTTCTTTGCTGAGAACTCCAGAGCTGGATGTAGCACTCCAGCTGGGCTCTAACAAGAGCAGAGGGAGTGAATCATGTCCTTCTTCCTGCTGCCCATGCTGCTTTTGGCTCAGCCCAGGGTACAATTGGCTTTCTGGGCTGTAAGTGCACATTGATGGGTCCTGTCCAGTTTTTCATCTACTGGTACCCCCAAGTCCTTGTCCACATGGCTGCTCTTGATCCCTTCCTCCCCCACCCTCTGTCGATATCAAAAGTTGCCCTGATTCACGTGCAGGACCTTGCACTCATCTTTGTTAAACTTCATGAGGCTCATGGACCCACTTCTTGAGCTTGTCCAGGTCCACCTGGATGGCATCCTATCCCTCAGGCATGTTAGCTGCAGTACTCAGCTTGGTGTCATCTGCAAACTTGCTGAGGGTGCACTCTATCCCACTGTCTGTGTCACTGAGGAAGGCATTACACAGTACTGGTCCCAGTATAGACTCCTGGGGGATGCAGCTTGTCACTGATGTCCATCTAGACATTGACCCACTGCTCTCTAGATGCAAGAGAGTTATTTTGTTGTGTACAGCCATTACAGCTGGGTCATTTTCAAATATGACTATTTAGAACCAGCTTTTGGAATCACATTTACTTACCTGTGAAGTGTGGGCTTTTGTTAATTCTGTTTTATTTTCAGGTTCACTGTTTGCCACAGAAGCAGTTATGCAGCTGAAAAATGTTTCCATTATTCATCTCCTGATAGAGGCCACAGATGGTGGCAGTTCCCCTCTGAGTGCAGTTACCTCCATAGAGGTGCATGTAGAAGATGTCAATAACTGTGCCCCTCGCTTCACAAAGGTTCTGTACAATCTCAGCGTGAGTGAGGATGCCTCAGTTGGAGAAAGTGTCCTCCTGTTCTCAGCCATCGACTGTGATTGGATGCGTGACAAGACGTTTGTTGACTACTCTATTACTGGTGGCAATGCTGAGAATTTATTCTCCATAGAAACAAGTGTCGTGGTGTCGGAAACATCCTACAAACTTGTTGGCAGTCTTGTTTTGAGCAGTGCTCTTGACAGGGAAACTGCTGCTTCTCACCAGTTGGTTCTCCTTGCCTCTGATCGTGGAACACCCTCCTTGAATTCAACTGCTACAGTGCTAATAACTGTGCTGGATGTTAATGATAATCCTCCAGTATTCAGCAGCCCAGAGTATCATGTTCATGTCAAAGAAAGCATCCCCATAGGCAGCCACATCACTGAAGTTTCAGCAAAAGACTGTGATGCAGGCACTAATGCAGAGATCACTTACGCTATCATCTCTGGAAATGACAGAGGGCATTTTTGCTTGGATGGTAGAACAGGATCTGTAAATTTGACGAAAACGCTGGATTATGAGGATACCATGAAATTCACTTTGGTTATCCAAGCCACAGATGGAGGAACTGATGTAAAAAATATGGCTTTTGCTGTTGTTCTTGTTAGTATCCTAGATGACAATGATTATGCCCCGCTTTTTTTGTTTCCCAGTCTGAGCTGCACTGTCAGTGAAAATCTGCCTACCTTTTCTTTTGTGTGTGCTGTTTGTGCATTGGATTTTGATAAAGGCTCCTATGGGCACCTTACCTACTCCATTCAGTCTTCTTGTTTGGCTCATCATGAAGCTGCTAGAGACCATGACATGTTCTTCATTGATCCTTTAACAGGAGATATTCATACAAAGCAAATATTTGACTATGAAAGTCAAAATAGGTACTGTCTCATAATCCAAGCAAAAGACAAAGGTGATTCACTGGCTACCACAACAGTTCAGGTAGATATTGAGGGGAGAGATGAATTTGACCCGGTGTTTACACAAGAACATTATTTCTTTAATCTCCCTGAGAAGAATGAAGCAGGCCAGTTGATTGGCAGAGTGACAGCATCAGATAGTGATGGTGGACTGGATGGAGTTGTTCATTACTCCCTTCTAAAACCTTCTCCATTCTTTTCTGTGAATCAAACCAGTGGCAATATTTATTTGACTCAGACTGTTCATAGAAGGAAAAATGGCATCAAAAGGAATGATGATACTCTGAAATTGTTGGTAAGAGCTCATAGCCCCAAAATTGTGTCAAGGTTCACAGTGTGCACTGTTTTTGTAAATGTTTCCAGTTCTCCTGTGAGTGATCCCACAGTGTCAGCACACAGCCTGACAGTGAGTGTTTCCATCTCACTGATGGTGTTTCTGCTACTTGCCATCAGTCTTATCACACTTACTCTGAGACTTAAGCAGAAAGATGTGATGAATGCTTGTGTGAAAAAAAAACCAATATCCTCCTCAGCTGCTGATGTGAATTCAACAAGAGAAGACGAGGACTGCCAGAAAATCCAAAGTACTGAGAGCAGTATGCTTCCCATGGGTGCTATAGCAAAATGGCTGAGCCTAGCAGGACTCGGAGAGGGGAAGGATGATGATGTCTCCTGCAGGCATTCAGACTCCAGTGGCCATGGTTCTGCTGAAGGAGAGACTGCAGAGGATGAGGAAATCAAACGGATCTATGAGTACCCTTGCAGAAAAAGCATTGGCTCATCACTGAGCGAGCACAGCTCGCAGATGCCAGATTCAGGGATCCCAAGAGAGTCTGATCAGTTCTCCTATCATTCTGGAGAAACAGATGTCACAGCTACCATGCAAAGCATGGAGAATGTACAGACGATTAAAAGAGAAAGCAGAGAAGAAGCCTGTGACACAGCCTATGCACATAAAACCTTGTCTCAAACACTTACGAAAATTGGAATAAAAGAGGAAGGCATAATGACAGACCTCACCAGAGACTATGTCCTGATGTCAGATAGGAAAGACTCTAGGTATGATTTGCTTACAACTGTTGGCACCTCAGATGAGGATCTCAGAGGTGGTTATAACTGGGATTATGTGCTCAGCTGTGAACCCAGATTTCAACCTCTTGCCTCAGTGTTTAATGATATTGCAGAACTGGAAGATGAAAATGTTCACATTCACAGCTTCTCTAAGGAGAAGAAATCTCTTGTTTTCCCTCCTCCCTTGATAACATCGGTAGCACAGCCTGGCATAAGGACAGTGCCACCAAGAATGCCAAATATGACATCAGGGCAAGCTTTTAAGAAATACCTTTATCCTCCCATTATCCATAATCATGGATATCCTCCACCAACCATGACCCCCAGATTTTCTCCTACTCTCTCTTTACTTACCACGCAGACACCTTCTGCTTCTCCAGGAGTGTCTGATGGGAAAATGATAGAATCGTGTCTTATTGATCCAAGCTATGAACTTGCAACAGAGGAAGAAATTCAAGTCTAGGTTACTAACTGACAGTATTTTATGGTAAAAATATGGCTTAAAATGTATTTCATTACTTTTTAACAGCAAAATATGCCTGTCAGAACTGTATCACCAATATTCTTTCTATTTTAATGAGCCTGAAAAGTTAAAATATAAAGTAGTCAGAAATTTGATAACTATACCTCTTGTTCTTCCCAGAATACACCGTGAGAGCATGAGGCTTCTCTTTCAGCTCACAACTGTGGTTTTCTATGTAAAACACACAGCCAAGTGCCTCATAATCAATCTGACCAATTTTACCATTTTTCTTATAAAATACATTAATAACAAATAAATGGAAGTAATTCTTTGTTGTGGAAAACATTTGTTAGCATACTGGTGGTTTCTGACTGATTCTGTGGTGGTGTTACAGGAGTTTACTGGAGGGATGTGTAAATACAGCAGGTGTGGCGGTGGGCAAAGGATAAAACAAGGATTCCTACTGAGCTCTTTTCCTAGTGTTTACCCAGGTTTCCCACATCTCAGCCTCTGGGTCCCAACAGTCTGTTTAGCCTGGTGTGGTTTCATCATCTGCAATGGCTCCTCAGTGGGCTTTCTTAGCAATCTTTGTGCTGTGGAGCCCACTCAGCAGGTTCTGTGCACCTTTTGTTTATCTCCTGGTTTAAAGCCAGCAAATCACAATAATCTGAATAATGGATCACCTTCAGAAAACAGAATAACCAGTGGTAAGATAAAAGCAACCATCTTCTCTGTTACTCGATCTCAAGTAGATATCTATTGTCTTTTTGTTGCATTACAGAGGGTGCCTTGGGGCTCAGGCAGCTGTAAGAACAGGCAGTGTTACAGTTCTGAAGGTTGTGTATGCCTCCACCCTGGTCTTTGGTTATGTGCTGGGCCAAAGATCTCTGCAAGACCAGATAATCTGGCCTTGTTTGTTGTATGTATCATACACATGGCATTTTGTGTACGTATGTATATCCAGACACATACACGTGCTGTATATGCTTGTATATTGATCAATAAAATACACAGACAATACATTTAGAATAACTCTGTTTTTTCTTCAATGTATGCTTAAAAGCCCTTTGCATCACATGTATTAAGACTGGGCTATAAGGAAGTGGTACTAGGAGTCTGCTACTACAAGCTGGATGTGTACAGAGGTATGTATTGCACAGGTCTTAACAGGTGGAGGGAAAGCATGCAGTGTGGTTAGGCTGAGTGATTTTGTGGGATCAGTAGCATGTGTGCAGTGGCTGCTTTTCCTCAAGCATGCACGTCAACAATTGCAGCCTGTGAGCTCATAACCAGTCTTTGAATAAGATCCTGTTTCTGAGGCTACACCAACACTGTACACCCTGCACATGCAGCGGGGTCCATGATGCTGTGAGTGTGTCTTTTAAAGGTGCTGTTTGTTCTTCGTACTGCCATGGAGTCGGAAATGAGACATAGCTTAAGAATTCATTGAGATGGACAAATTTTACTAAGGAAAAAGATGGGATGGTGAGTTTAGTAGTCTGTCAGGGAGAAGAAAGCAAAAAAAAAAACTGCCAGGGAGAAGAAAGCAAAAAAAGGGACTCATTCCCAGTTCATGTCTAAACACAGTGATTCAGCTTAAGAACATTATTTCAGAATGAATGTTACTCTCTGCCTGTTGGCATTATGTTATATACAGCCTGATTGGCTTTAACTTAAATGTCTGAAGTCATAAAGTAATTTCTAATACATTGAAAGGCGTTCTTTGGGTGTTCACTTCTGTACAGTTGTAGTATCAGAATGCACAGAGAGCTACTTTTTCTGTGAAGTCAACAACTTTGCTAATTTGGTTTTAGTTTCAGGTGGTCATGGACAAGTGGCAGCTATTGCTCTGGTGAGCAGTGAGCACGTGCCATCCTTAGAGAGGTCCTTTTTCACATGGGATCAGTAGAAGAGTGAATGCTTTACATAGCAAAACTTTCATCCTTCACATTGCTGGATATGAAGCAGGTAACAAGACCTTCATTTTGTGTATAGAGTCTAGGCTAATGGATGAGTAGCTTTTTCTTTGCTAATATGGCTCTTTCAAATGTTCTAATGCTATTAGCATTAGAAATTATTAGAAATCATCAATAACCATATATAGGACAATATTTGGACCTCACCTTGTTAATGGGTGCCCACCACCTAGAGTTCTTGAAAAACAAGGAAGTGGTTTCTGTTTGTGCATTTTTAGCTCCTTCAAATTCAGCTTGGTTTTGATGCCTTTCTAAGAAGATTGGATATGATTTGCATCCTATTTATCAAGCACATGATATAACCAATGCATACTTTGTGCTCCTATTAAGTGTTACAGCAATCTTTTCCTTGTTTCTTATGTATTTATTGATTTTTTTTTTATCAAATGGGAAACAACACTTAGCTGATATATTGTTGTGTCATATATAGTCAAGCTCAAAATCTTAAACATTGAAACAAGTGTCTGCAATAAATCATGCGCAGTTCTTTTAACCTTACTGTTTTTTTCCTTAAGTAAACAGTATAACTTTTATAATTTACCATGACTTTAATACTAGCTTGCCTTGAAGAGGCTGTGTTACTTTGCAATTCTGCACACCAGTTTTAGCACTTTGGAGAAGGTACAGAACTTGTTAGTGGAAAATCATATTAAGCTCAAAAAGCATAAGCTATAAAATAAAAGACAGTTGTCTCTTCTGGAATTTTGGCTGCCTGCCTTCTGGATTTGCTTGTTGGCAGCCTTGAAAACACTGGTGTAAATCACTACCAAATGGATATAAAAATTCCATCTACCGGTAGTAATTGTTATACTGACGTTCAAGCAGATTTCTGTGCAAAGGGAAAAAACCCTCATCTTTTCGGGGAACCCATTATTTACCGGCTATAACACTGTATGCCTGTTTTCTAAAATGATACTAAAAAAAACAGTTATCTACACAAGTCCATAATTAGTTTGTACGTTTTCTTCAGCTGAAGACAAATATTATTCCTAAAGCAGTTTTAGGTAAAAATAGTTGTGATAAAAATGAACCCTTGTTGCTAAGTCTACTGCACTGACAATTCCTTGTATCGTTTACATTTGGTAGCCATCCATCCTCTGTGCTGCATGTCGCTTGTTTGTCTATAACTGACATGTAGCTTCCTGAAAACTATATTTAACTGTTCTCTTCGGGACATCCATAAACTGCAAACATGCTGCCCTGACAAAAAAAAAAAAAAAAGTTATTAGAACATCAGCTAGCACCAGACTACCAGACTGACAATTGTGCCCATATGGCTTTATACTTCTCTGACTCAAAGACCAGTTGGCCATCCAGTTGGCCACCATAGGAATATGTGAGGCCATTGGGATTAGACCTCCTCTCAAAGGCGATGCCTACATTGCTCCCTGAAAACCAGCCCTCTGGGGGTGAAGAACACAGAGGAATTGAATCCTTACAGGAAGGGAATTACACTGGTTGGCTGCAAATGGAAGGGGGTGTTCCCTAAAATCCTGTAAAAACACTAATTGGAATAGGAGGCAGTTGTGACTTTGTAATTGAATATACTGTGGTGGGAGGTTTATATTTAGGATTTGGCTTGCTTGGCAAGTGAAATTGCTTTGCAACTTCTTGCTCTTAATGTCTGTCACAACAGAACCCACTCACCATGGCAGTATGTGGCTTAGTTGCCTGTAGATTATCTGGTTGTAATAAATAAAAGTGTTGCAGAATCAAATTGTGTATAGTTTTGGGTGCCTCATAGTTGCTAGTTCTGTTAGCTGTTTGCTAGCACATATGGAAAGCCTAATGTATATTCAGTCTGTGCATGGATTTGTATGTTCAGAACTCATTCAGAAAGCTGCAGTCTGACATCAAAATGCTCTTGGTGGCTTTGAAAAATCCTCCACAAATACACACAACATTTAAAAAACACTGGAAAAAATGTGGATGCCTAAGCAAAAGAAAAGGGGCCTTATAGAAGGGAAAAAATGAACATCTAAAACTTTTTGGTTAAGACTTGCACTTTACATTGCTGCTAGGGCTATTTCTCATAAAACATCAGATGCTTTTCTTTTGTAATGTGTAAAAAGTAATAGAAAAGCATCTGTAAGGAATAGCAAGAGGAAGCAGGGTAGGCTAAAATTACAAAATTATTCTGTTTCTTGACACGTAGAGTTACTTGAGCAATAAAGAAAGTACCAAATCTTTTAGCTGATGGTAGTCACAAAAATCACAATTGCTGCCCTGTTACTATATAAATGTTTGACTGATCCTAATAAGTCCTATACTGGATAAAGCATTAGGAGCCAAACCATATGCCTGAAAATGTAGATGTCATAGTAAAGGACTGAAGGAATATATCATGGTTTTCAGAACTTCAAATGAAAATCTCATTACAATTAGAAAACTCAGATTTCTTGACTATCATGTTTAAAACAAGGTATTTCTGCCCTACAAACTTCACTGAAAACTGTCAGTCACATCTGTGTAGCCTTATCCTCTTGAAAATAGTCTTATGTTTTACATTTTTTTGAAAGTTAGTATTTACATAATACTGGTCACCTTCCCTAAAACTTCATGTTGATTGCCTAGGAAAAGCTCTCAGAAAGTGGAAGTTAAGCTGTTGTAGCTTAGTAGTTCAGCAGCCAGTAGCTGTTGTATAGAAGTGACCTTTCAGAGTGGCTAGGGCTGGATCATGCCTACTCACTAGCTCAACCTGGGGGAATACCTGGCTGTTGCCTGTATCCACCTCCACCATTTTGTTGGAAACTTTCAAATGGGAAACTCAAAAGAGTTTCCAAAATGGTGTTACTGGTGCCATAACCAAAAGAAATGAGTAGCAAGTCAAACTTCTTTGCGTTAACCTCTGAAAGTTCTGTCTCAAGCCCCATCTTGCTGGGTGCAGACTACTTTCCAGCATCTCCCTTTTAACAAACTGTAGGGCTTATTTAATTTTAAAGTTGTTTTTTTTTTTTAATACTGGGTTCTGACCCAACATCGCAAGACTTCTTCCACTGATTTAAGTGGGACTTGAATAAAAAAATGCACCTAGAAGAAATGGTCAACATACATGTTGCTGATGCTCCTGCAAGAGTCAGTGGCAGTGGAAAGCTGTCTCCCCAGTGTGCAGGGCTGTAAGCCAGCAGGAGAGAGCACTGAGAGAAGAGAAATTGAGAGCCTAGAAAATAGTAGAATCAGAATGGGGCAGGGGGCTGGGATTTGGAGTGGAGGTTCCTCTGTGCTTCTAGGTGATTGATACAAACCTTGCTTTATAGGCTTATTTTGGAGTGACTTTTAGAGAAATCTGGAAAGGTCTGTAAGGAAAAGGTAATTTACTGTTTCCTTATTCTTCTTTTATGTAAACTACAGTTGGCTGTCTGATTTGCTACTGTTTTTACTGAATGCACAAAATAATTACACCTTCAGACAAGGATTTCTCTACTTGTCTACCTGAGGTCAAGTGCAGGGTTGAATTAGTCTTCAAAATTATCCTAGTAACTGTTAAGGTAAACAGGAAGGATTTGGGAATTGTTGAGTGGCTGTTGGGGTTTGGAGGTTTATTTTGGTTTTGGGAGATTTTGTGGTATTGCTTTTTGATTGTGTTTTTTGAGAGATGCATGTGTTTTTTCAGTTTTAGGCTGAAATCCTAAAACAGTCATATACCTTTTGAACTTTGAAATCTGTCTTCTGTCACATTAATGGATCATCTTGTGCCATTGGCTGATCACATATTCACTGAGTAGAGATTGGTAGATTTCAGCAACCTACTCTTTTCTCTGGCAATAGAATTGCAGTAAACTGTATTTAATTTTGTTGCTGAATGTCATAAACTCTAGGCTTGATCACTGATATGTTTGAACTCCCCAATTTTCCTTCAGATATTTTCCATATGTAGCGAAAATGTTTCACTGTTCACCATTATCAACCCTTACATACTTCTTTTAACTTAGTTTTAATAACTAAAAATTGAGCATTCTGATCCCTAAGCACTTAAGGTGTGGAGCCAAGTTGTGAATATTTCCTGTTTAAAGAATGTAGTGTGTTCTATCATTATAATTAGAGATAAATGAGGGTTTAGTAACACAAGCCTCCTCTTACCAATAGTTTTTGTGTGGGGTTTAATGAGGTCTTCTGTGATTTGCAGAGTTAAATAGTGAAGTTTATAGCACAAAGACAAAAAGCAACAAGGAAATTTGATTACTGCAACTAGTGCAAAGGTGAAATGATGAAGCAAGGAGGACATCTTGATAACCAAATTTTAAAACATGAGAGTGAGTAAAAGGCCCCTCCAGTTCACCCACATGCTTGTTGAGACCTTGAGTCCTTAGGAAGATCTTGTGTCAATACTGCAAGGTAATACTTTGGGGAGTGTAGGCCTGGTAGTCCTTTATTACAGTTCTTTTGTTTTGTAGCAGTGATAATTCTCACATGTATAAACAAATGTGCCTGATACTGTATCCCATGGCAGAATTAGTGATGCAATATGGCAATAGTGGGGACTAAAACAACACCATCAAACCCATCAGTCACTGAGCTTCTTAGTTTACAAAAAACCTGCCTAAAATAAATAATAAAAAATACAGATTTTTGGGGTATTCTTCCTAAGAGAGAAATTAATTATGAATCTGAGCAAAAACTTTCAAGTGACTGCTGATGACATTCTTTTGAAATGTATATATATTTGTTTACTGGGTGACTCTCCTAAGCAGAGATTTTGTGAGTCTCAGCAATGGAGAGATGACGGTTTATGATAGAGAAGAGAAGATGGCATAAACTGGAGTTGAAAGGAAGAGCAAAGTTACATAACAGACATGGAGTAGATCTCTGTTAGTGAGGACTCCCTGTTAGAAAGAACTGAGTACTTGACAGCTCAGCTGTTTCAGAAAATAATGTTGTGCTGCCTGCCAGGGACAGGATTACATTTTAAAGACCTGACACAGAAATAATCTCTGAGAAAAAAAAAAAAGCTTCTTTGCTCATCTGCAGTCTCCTGACAAAATAAACTATCTGCTGGAGTCTGTCAAGGATAGTGATGAACAGCTGGGGCTTCAGGGCCTTGCAGTCTATATGACTGTCCTGGTTCCAGCCAGGACAAGGTTAACTTTGGCAGTAGCCAGTAGGGCCACGGCCTATTCTATACCACCTGATGTCATTGCTGGGGGCAGGGAAAGGGAATTCTCTTCTGAGGAGCAGGAGTTCCTTCCGTTCAAGGGGACCAATCCATTATTGTCTCTTGTTGGGTGTTTTTTCTACCTTGTGAATAATTTCTTTTCTTATACCCTCTGTCATTACTATTGTTGCTGTTACTATTTATTTTCTTGTCTTATTACTCTTTCCAGTAAACTTTTCATATCTCAACCTGTCATTTTTGCCTTTAGTTCCTCCAGTTCTCCTCTCCATCCCAACACAGGAGTGAGGGTGGAGAGGGGGAGTGAGCAGCAGTGTGGGAGCACTAAATTGGAGATCACCATTCCTAAACAATGACAATGACCTTCAGCAGAGTTCTGCTGGTCAACCAAGAAGAGTGAAAGAATAGGGGAAAAAAGTGTGGAGAAGGTCAGGGAGGACACATATGATTTCTCAAGCCTGGTTGACTTACATAGAAGAGAAAAATCAGCTGAGGAGGTGAGATGAGTTCCAATTGTAATTATTCCAGTTCAAAAAAATATGCACTGTCCAGGTAAAGCAGGTTTTGGTTGGTTACAGAGCTTGCTGTAGCCTCTAAGGTTGGCTTAGGCACAGGTGTAT
Organism: Peucedramus taeniatus; assembly: GCA_013400575.1. NCBI lineage: Eukaryota > Metazoa > Chordata > Aves > Passeriformes > Fringillidae > Peucedramus > Peucedramus taeniatus. Next base: position 20,701 of record WBNO01020999.1, read on the forward strand.
ATGTACATATAGGATTTTCTGTAACTGTACTGCTGTGGTGTTTTCTGTAATAATATATATATATGGCTGGTAAACAGATACTGCTAATTATATAGAGCTAACACACTTATTCACAAAGTTATTGACAAAAGGTGATCTGTATTCATTTTTATTTTCATAAAAAATGAACATGCTATAGAAAACTTTACTGGAGAAAACAAGCTTGTAACTGTAACCAAAAGTTACTTTGGTTAAAATAAAAAAAATAAAAAGCCTGTTCCAAAGAAAGGAAGAAATAGGTCTGTGACTAAGAATTATGTCTACACAATGTTATCTATCTAGCAAAGAGAACCAAATTACTTCTGAATGGGCTGATTTGAATATCTGAAGCTGTTCTGCCACATTCTTTGCTCCAGCTAACAGACTCAAAGTTCACTAGCTCAAGTGGAACATCACACTGACATAGCTACGCTACACAAAAAGGCTTTGATTGTATTCCCTACTGTGTCCTATAAGCTAAATTCTAGGATTACTGACTTCAAAGAACAAACTTTCATAAATATAGAGATGGAGGCATTGGGACACAGCAGTCTGAATGCTGGAGAGGTTTAGGATTGTATCAAGCCACAGATGTAAACATTAGCTGGAACTGTCTGGATAGCAAGATTATTCAGGGCAAAAAAAACCCCATGGGGTATGGACTGTCCAGTAAGAAGTGCTTATGTTTAAAAGGGGACAAAGTGTAAGGATTGCAAAAAGTCAGTGAATGGACTTCAGGATATTACTGCAAACTGACAAAGGCTTTTTGCTCATAAAAAGAAAGAAAAGAAGTAGAAACCCTGAAAATTGAGGTAAAGGTTAAAAATAATCTCTTCTAGCTAAAGTGAAGGCATTTTTAACCTTAATTTGCAGTAAAACTACCAATAATGATGATCATGGGATTAATGATAGAACAAAGGTAACAGTAAGGGCAGGAAAGGAGAAGAGACCACGCCTAAGGTGAAGACAATGTACTCAAACAGAGGGGAAATAATAGTTCTTGTCCTAAGGCTGAAAAAGAGTATGTGGGTGCAGTGCTAGCTTGCCCAACAGCATGGTATGGTATGGCATGAAACAGTGTGGCTTTTAACCAAGGAAAGGATAAAAGTATGCTACTGGAAATCATGATGGAGTCCCCCTAGCAAAGAAGGGAAAATGAAAGGATCCACCCAGCTCTCCAACAGTTGCCTCCACTGGAATGGAATCAGCTTTGGGGAAATAATCAGGACACACAGATGCAATAGTGTTGTAGATGAATTTCAGGGTAGGTCATGTGCCCAAACACTGCTTTATTTGAGAAGACAGCTAAATGCATAAATTCAGTTGAATTGATGTATTTGAGTTTCAGAAAGGCATTTGACACAGTGCCAAGTAAGAATTAATTCTAGAACTGCAACATGATACATTTATTGCAGAGTATATTGGCAGGGAAAAGTAGAGTTGGAGCGAGGTCATTGGTAGAGACAGATAGATTTTTCTGGACTGCTTAATATTTTCCAGTAGAGTCAGCGACAGAAACAAGCCTGATTGAAACAGAGCTTGGTCAGCTCAAAAAAAGGAATTTGGAATAATTTCATATGTGAATTGGCCAAATTTCATCCACCAACTGTTGGATCGTGTAATATCTTTTTCTGCTTTAGGTTAAGGAGCACCTGATATGATTGCTCATTGTAACTGTATCTATTTTAATCTCTTTAGCCTTTTCTACAGTCACCCCATATGTCATTTTCTCTAGTCCTTGAGAAATTTTTGTGACTGTCACCAGAACCTACATTTTCAACACCTTGAAATACATTCAATTCAGTTGTTTTCCAGCATTCTTAAATACCAAAAATAATTACAAATTAACATTTGTAGGCCTGAACTATTTGAAGCCAATTTTTATTTGATTGTTGCATGCAAAGTATCCCAGCTTCTGACTTAGCCATATTAATCCTATTATGTGTTGTCTGACCTTCGTAACATCACCATTCCTTCACTTACTAATGGACTGGACAATGTTTATTATCCACAAATATTGTTGGAGAGGCTCTTCATGTTCCTTCAGAAGAACAAACCAGAAAGAAGTATTGAACACTTCTGAATTAACAGTGTTTCATACATACTTGTATTTGGAGGAAGAATTTACCTTTATTTGTGCAGAGAAAGAAAATACTATCATTTGAAAAGATTGCATAAAACATGAAAGCAAGTACAAAAGAGAATGTGCATATTGGCATGGGCTTCAGTACTCCTGAGGGTACCATAACTCACAGAGCTCTGTTTAATCCATTAGGCTATCTAGAACTGCCTTTTCTTGATGAGAGTTTGGGACCAATTAAGTTTTTTCAAAATTTGCCCAGGGATTCAAATGTTTAAAAATATTTTGTTTGAATTCTCATCAAGGTATTTTGAAATGCAGTGGTGATGTTCACATTTAATAAATAATGGATGAAAATTCAAAGGCAGGCACATTTTACTTAAGCTTCCAGTTTCACAAATCTGCCTCTTTTTTTTCTTTTTGTTTCCTTGCCTGCCTTTCTCCCCACTCCCCCCCCAATATGTCTTCCTGCCAAAAATTATTCTGGGAGTTGAAGTCAAACAAGAGAGCTGTAGTCAGATTGCTGAAAGCATATTTTGCTATCAAATGTTGCGTTACTGAATCATCTCACTCCATTTTAGAGATGTGAAAGTACAGAAGATATGTGTTTGGAATAGATATAAAAATTGTAACATTTTTGGAATGTGGTCTGAGAAAATTTTGCAGTGTACATTTGGATAGATTCAGTATTTCTGAGTGAAGATACTGTTGGTGAGTTATATGGGTCATCTCCAAGAAGCCACACATTTCACACCACAGGTCTGTAGATGCCTGACATTTTACAGCAGCTTATTCGTAAAATATTTTAGTAAGTTTTAAAGTTTTATTGTTTCTATTTCTGTCTCTGCCTCTAAAGCCAAGCTCCAGTAATACTACAATTCCAGCTATAAAGAATTCTGTGAGAGGAAGGGAACTTATAAATAATGCATTTAGAAACCTCTAAAAAGGATCTTCAGAACTTTAGTGCTTGTTAAAGCAGAATATCTCATGATCAGTGACAGATTTTTTTTTAACTATAGACAGTTAGGTAGGAAGAGCTTCCTGTTTTCTTTAATTAAAGTAAATATTTTGTTTGCAGCCTAGGCAGGTCATTAGGCTTATCAGTAGGTTTTATTCTGAGCAGGCTAATTCCATAGGTGAGATTCATAGTTTGTTTTGGGGGGAGAGGACTTGGAGAAGGCATCACCCTGCTCACAGGACTGGTGTCTGAGTCCTCTGTGGATGCGAAACTACCACAGCTGGATCCCAAGTTCCTGTCTCCTGATACTCTGCCGAGCATCATCTGTAGCTCAAGGGCTGAATCAACCACCAGGTTTTATGTATTGCAGCCTGTAACTGTATCATTTTATGGGGAAATCTTGGAGGAAATGCCCCAAATTCAACAATAGTACCTCCTGCCCAGGAGCTTTCCCAGCAGGCTTTGTTGTTTTAAATGGATTGCTGGTGGCTTAATTAGTTCTTTTTTCTTATGGATGTTCCTCCTGGTCACAGTGCTCAGTTCAAACGCAATACGATGTCCTTTCTCGAATGGACTTCAAGACAGGAGCCTGTTTCTGTCAGGGGACAGAGGAGAGGGAAGTCCCACTGCTTTTCTTCTCTCTAATGTCTTTTCCTCTTCTAGACATCAGCCACAAGGTTTCCCTCTTTTCAGTACCTGCAAGTATAAGACTGTAACTTAGCCATTTGGGAATGATTAATTTGAATCCAATTCTTCCCCTGGGCATCAGCGGGAATTCTTACCCAGGACAGATCTCTTAGATATGTGGAAGAGTGATCACAGCATGAAAAATTACATCATTTTGTGCTTCCTTCTGCATGAAATTGAACACTTTATGACTTTCACAAAACTCACTATTCAGAAACCAAATTTAAGAGTCAGAAACAACTTTAATGAATAGGCTGTAGAAGATGTAGAGTCCCCATAAGATAAGAGATAGTCTTTCTGTCAGAGCAGAAATTGCCAGTGATTGAAAAGTCAATGGAAACATGTGCTTAAATCCTGTGCAGCTTCACATTTAGATCTAGAAGATGTAGCTCAATGTAGCCTGAAGAATTTCAAGAATTCCTGGCTGGCTTTCACCAAAGGAAAAACAAATCTTTGACTTCTTTTGTCTCCTTCTCTTTCTTTTATTGTAGATATTCTGAATGATTTTCTTACTTTTTTCATCTTGTGTAGTTTTGAAGCATTTCAAATTCTTTTCTCTGTTGCACTTCCATAAATGTTAAATGACAGTTCCTGTCATTTGCACAAGGTATAGGCAAAACAGAATAAAATTCAATATGATGTTCAAGAAATAACTTGGTTTGACAGTGGCTGTTGAAGAACAAACCTGGTGATCTTATAGGGGAAAGCTGGAGATTGGACAAAAGGATAAAAAAGGAAGTGAACGGAACATTCTCCCAAATTCTGTGGTTGTTAGATGGCTTGGCACAAGTACCAGGTTTCTTTATTTGGTGAAGTCCCTGAATCGCAGCTCAAGTGTTTTAAGCCAGGTCCTACAATTTCTGTCTTTGGAATGTGCTTTGTTCTCTGGTGGGTTCCTGAAGTGATGCACCCACTGCTAGGAGGGACTTTAAAGTTTTAATCCGGTCTTTGTGGGATCAAAGGCAACCCATCAAAATTAAACTCTTGAGGATAAGTTCCTTGTTCTGCATCTTGCTACTTGCAGTCCTACCCACTTACTGTAAAACCATTTACCACATGATCAAAGTCTTTCCATAGCAAGTGACAAAAATTGAAAACTCAAGTAGTGAGATTGAGAGCCTATAAAAGAAAAGGTAATTTAGGGTTTTTAACAGAAACAACTTTATTATGTTGCCAAAGAATTTAAAAATTTACTCTTTTCTTGGGTCTGACTTGGTTCTTGCTTGCCTGTGCTGAGATGCTTTGGAGTATTCCAGTCGGTCCTTCACTGGTTATTAGAGGTTGATTGATGCGGCAGTAAAATATCTTTGATGTTTTGGAAAGAACATATAAGTTTTGTATTAGATACCTTTCACACTTCAGTCTTGAATACTCCTAAAATTAGTACTGAAGAGAATTCTGTGTTTTCAAAGAAATAGGAATTGTCATGGATTTTTTCTCTTTGGTTTTACATAGCAGGTTTTATTCAGTTATAGCTGCAACTTTGCAAATGGATTTAAACTTGTAAAGCAGTGGAAACCTAAGATTTTTCAGAATTGAAGACATTTTTTCTTCATATCTAACACTTCCCTGGTCACCCATGATAGTGTTTTCAATATTGAAAGTGATTCTAGCATAATTTTTCTGCATAACTTTCTATGTGATTTCACCTGGCCAACCTTGTTTCTTCATTTTCTCAAAGGGCTCAGAGAAGGTTGTGTGCTTTGATGAAGGACAAAACAGATAAATATATTAAACTGATAAGTTCTTGATAAAAGAAAAGAAGATATACAAAAGGTGTCAATCATATAAATAACTCCTAGAGTTCTGTGTTTCAGTATTGCCTGGTGGATAATGGCATTTCCCAGTGGTGCATAAATTCAAGGTAGTAATCTGTCATGTATCATCCAAATGCATTAAAGACTTTAAGAACAGGTAAAAGACAACAGTAATTTTCAGATTAGTCAGAATGGTGTTATTTTCTTTATCCTTGCATTTATAAATTCTGGCAAAAGAGAGTTTCTCTTGTAATTAGTTGTCCAAGGAAATGATTCCCAGAAGAGGAATCTTATTTTAAAGCACTAAAAATTGACATGGAGGAATTGCTTAATAAGAATTCCTTTGAAGATTAATGCCAGAATTGAAACTTTGCTGACATTGTGGGAACCATTTATTCTTGTAAACAAAGAGGTGCAGATGAGTGATGTGTATGGATATTAAGATATTTTAGAAGAACTCTCAGAAAATGTGACTGGGTGAAGCTGAGGCTAATTTTTGTTTGTTCCTTTGCTGGTTGTGGCCTTATGTGATTTCTTATATTGTTTCAAGCACAATGAAACTTTTAAAACAATCAGATGTGGCCACCATTAAAAGAAATACTCCCTTCAAAAGCAGAGTGGGAGGTTCAAGTGGCCTAGCTTAGTCACTGGCTTATCAATTTTCTAAGCATTTGGTCTTGCCAAGGTTCTTGCCTGTCCTGAATTATTTACTCAGTCAGTGAACTCCTTAGTGAGGCAACAGGTGCCTCTGGAGATGTGCCATGAGCAATCAGGTTTTAACTTTGTTGACCCCTCAAAGAGTCATGCTCAGAAGATGACCTGGCTGTCATCACTGTCTCAAGGAATGCACAGAATACAGCAGATCTCAGATTGCCTCTGTTGACCCAGAACTCCTGCTGTTCCCTGGCTGCAAAGGAGTAAAAGCACTCATCCGAGAACTAAGACTTATGAGTTAAAACCTATCTTAAGGAGTCCTAACCACCAACGTTTTTATCTCAGGGGCATCCCTGACTGCCTGGGGACCACTGTTTTTTCTGAGGGAGGACTCTCCCATCTTCAGAGCTGAGCTGCTGCAAGGATTTTCTTAAAACAGGGAAGAGTAAGAAGAATTTTTTCAAACTCAGTAAAGCTCTTAGAAGAGATAGTTGATTTATTGATTCTTCCCTTTTACCTGTGCTACCCTATTCTTGCATTCTGAGCACCAGGCCCTCACACCTGGTTGAGTTTGGAAGAAATTCAAGGGCTGGGTTAGCTCAGATCTCCATACCCATCAAAGGGAATTATTTCTTCTGCAGGGCGACTTCAGTGAATAGCGGGCTCTGCAGCAACACTGAGATCTTTTTGAAATCAATGCATGTTCTCACTCACCCCTTCAGTACGTCCACCTGTAGACAACATCTTAGCCATGAGCATCCAGCACGCTGTTTGTGAAAAGCCACAACTTTGCTAAATTAAAGCAAATTACTTTCAAAGCATGCAAGGGCACTAATTTTCATTGATTACTCAGTCATGGCCAAGTTTCGAATTTCATCTGATTTTACTGTAGTTCTTCTGGAAAAAATTTGGTTAGAATCACTCTCCCATAACCTAAAAATGGTTGCAGGGATTTTGCTTCGACTGTAACGGGATAAGAAAACCTCTCTTTAGGCGTGGAAAACTTCAGCCTGAACAATGAGTGATTCAGAAGACTGTGGTTGTGGGAAAAATGGACTTTTAATTGGATTCATTTTGCTTATGTAACCATTTGGCCCCTACTAAGCAGCTATTCTAACAATAACTTTGCTTACCAATGATACCTAGTCTCTTCTGAACTAATGTATCTATAGCAACAAAAACGTGCCACGTATATAGGCCTGTGTTTGTATGCAAAGTTTAAAAATGTCCTGCAAAAATTTGTGGAAGAAAACCCTGCCCAGAGATCTTCATAGAAAGACATTGTTCTGGCTCAGGAAATCCTCCAGCCACAAGTGGCTGGTACTTGGGAACATATTCTGAAAAAACTAGATTTTCTGGGTTAGATGAAACTTTGATCCAGTTCGCTCAGACTTGGGTGAACAAAACAACAGTAGCGTGAAGAGAAGCTTCCTGTGAGAAGATTGAATGTTTACTGCTTTGTCCTAAATTCCATGGAAAAAACCCAGGCTTCACCCTCCTGCTGTGGCTGCTGTCATTGCAAATATCCTGAGAGCTTTTAGCACCCCGCTTCGGAGCTAGACAGACATGCTGAGTCTGTTGTCGGTGAGCTCCTGCGCAGCATGGCTGGAGAAAGGTCTTGCCTTCTTGTGGCTTGGTGAAGATGAGGAGCTGGGAGTTGTTTCTTGGGTTGGGCTTTTAAATGATTCAAGCTGTTAATCCAGCTGGGTCAGCCCCAGTGGATGAAGCTAAGCAGAAAGGCTTAGCAACTGAAGTTCCTATTAGGGAGATACTGGAGGTGACAGATAGAAGAGGCAAGCAAGCAGTGCTCTTATTCTGGCTGGTCATGCAATGCTTTCCCACTGACATAGTCAAACAGATTAACCCACAGGTCTCAATAATTAGTTCATAAGAGTTTGTAAAGAGCTACCTGAGTAGGGGCTGGTTTTTAAATGTGGTAGTCCCTCACGCCATGGGGAACTCATAAATGTAAATATTAAGTCAATGTTGACATTGAGAAAACCGGAGTCATTATTGTGGGCTTGTCAGCCTGGCTGAACAAAATGTTGGAAATGTGACTCAAGAGGGAATTAAACAGCAATAAAATACCTAATGTCAGTTCACAAAAGTGAGACTTGAGGTAAGGGAAAAGATAATTTATAATATAATTCAGTAGAAAATTTGTGTTCTCTCATATATTGTATAGTTTACAATATAATTCGTGAAGTAAATTCACAGCCTCACCAAAACCTGTCATGACATTGTGAATTTACTTGCTAATGATTGCTGTAGTGATATGAGATGTCTGGTATTTTACTTGTTTTTCCTGCCTGTTTAAGTTTTGACATAAGAAGAGTGTAAAATCCCTATGATCTCTAGTCAATGAAATTAACAGGATCAGATCTTGGGTCTGTGCAGTTTCTTACCTTTTATCAATGGCCTGAAGAGTAAGTTGCAGTTAACCAAGAGACCAGTGAATGAAGAGAACCCAAGGGAAGTGTTATGGCAAAAAGGGGTCAATCAGATACTTTAGGTTCTGGTATAGCACTCTGTCCTGGTGCATTGCTGGCCACATTTGTCATAGTACTCTGCAGTCCGAGGAGAGAGCTGGAATTCATGGTGGCTAATGGATTAACTCAGGCTGCCTGTTCAATTCTCTAAGTAAATGTGAGCTGAGCTTTCAGCCTTGCATCTATGATCAAGGAGATCTTACATGGTGTGGGGACTTTCTCATGTTTATACTTTGCAGAGAGACTGCTGTGCAAACTCCGTCCTTTTTTAGCACTTGTTATTCAAGAAAATGTTGTGTATTGGTTTGATTTAGAGTTGAGGCATGACAGTGATAACAGTATTGATAAGTGACACTCATTTCCCTCTGCTGAACTTATCCTGCTGAGCACCAAATAAATCCAGATCCAGTCAAATGAGAAAGGCCTCTAAACTGCTGACTGGGGCCTTTACCTTCCAAGTAAGTGCTTACTGTAAAACACTAAAGCTTTAGGAGCAGGCAATAGCATGAGAGCACTTTTCACAGGGGAGAGTCTGTCTCTACTGGCATGACAAGTAGAGCCAAGAGGGCTTTAAGAGGAGTAACTTCCTGTGTGCTATATTTAATGACATAAAACTTCTAGACACAACAGACAGTCTCATGTAGGTAAAAGTTTGGGGTTTTTCCCAGCTTTAGGAAAACTGTGATTGCGTACCCAGGTTTGGAGCATAGTGCCCATGCAGTTATTGCTCCCTGAGCATTTTGACCATTGCTGCTTTCCCTATGAACTCTTTCCTTATGGATCAGAAGCATTAGGGAGTATTAATGCTGTACAGCAGCAAGTCTCACTAGGAAGGCATTTCTAAATTTTAGTAAGCAGGACAAATGGTTGTCCCTGGCTGCCTGCATGGGAGAGGTGTTAAGACAATAAGCTTTTGGAGTTGGTAGACAACACCCAAAACTGCAGGAAGTGGTGAAGAAGATTCAATGAATTATGTCCTTGAAAAATCATGACCACCACCAAAAATGGATTTAGTTGAAAGCTCAAATAAAAGCATTTATATTTTTTAAAGTCCTTAGTAAAGCAGAAGGCAAAACAGATCAAGTTAATGACAAATCGAAACATTTGAACTTCTGAATTGTTTGAAGGTCCAATTTTTTTGGCCAAAAAATATCAGTCAATTCACAAAGAATTTTGACTGACTTAAACATTTTTTAGAGAAAAGCATTTCTTCAAAAAAGGTCACCCTTCTTTAGTCAACAGAGCACTATAAACAAGCCAAATAAACTCATTAATGTGTTACGCAAAACTGCATAAAGACCCCATCAGAGAATGATACTCCCTTTGAGCATCTGCTCCATCTGTTCAAAAATGTGAGCAAGAGCTTAGATATGATAATAAACTGAGGAGTTTAAGGTCCCTCCCTTCCCTGCCCCACAAACATTATGAGGCTAGACAGTTTAATCCAAGTGGTCTAGTGTCCAAGAGCTCAGAGCACATCTACTGATCTGCAAGATTTCTGCATTTTTGTTCTGGTTTTGTTTGTTGCCATGGAGTCTAGCAGAACATTTAGATGTGTGACCATTGGACAGGATGTTTGTGATTGCAGGACGTGGCCGCTTGCCTTCTCCATGTGGAGGGGAGGCTGGGTCTGCACTCCAGCCCTTCAGCTCTCTCTTAACTCTGGATTCTCTTAGGGCTTAGGTCCCAGTCTTCCACCATGTTGATCAGTCAAGTCCCAGCTACATTAGAAGGCTGAACTCCAGTTTGTGTGTCACCAGCAGAGCTGCAGCATTGCGGACCAGCACGCCCAGCTACGCTGTGTGATGTCTCAGTCACAAGAACCTGGCAGAGATCAGGCGAGCATAGAGTGGTTCCCATGAGGAAACACAGCAAAACCTCCCTCTTTCCTGCCTTCAGAACTGCCATTCACAAAACTAGTTTCCAAACCTTCTGACAGCCACAATTAAATCATTCTTTTTAGAAGCAACAGGTTATTTCACAATAAAAATGTCATCTTTGGAAATATGTTTCCTTTTGATTATACATAGAGAGATAAAAATATGGCAGAGTCCCATATTTGACATTTCAAGCCGAAGGTATTTACATTAAGGAGGAAGAGGAAAAAGAGGTATTGCATCTCCAGTCTGCTGTTTCTTCAGATATGCCTTCAGTTTAAGCACAGACACATCTCTTAAGGAACTGTCACTTACATCAATGTCTGTAAAAATTAACAAAATGGAACTGTCAATTATTTAGAAGTGTAGATGCAGCAGCTGGTGAGCAGTTTGCTGTCTGGCATTCCTCACAAAGAGAGGTGCCAGAAATTTACTTCCAAAACACTTCAGCTAAGTGATCTCAGATGAAAAAATGACAGCTTCTGCTAATGAACAGTCAGTGCTGTGAACATAAACATTCATCATAGTCCCAGAGTGGAAGGACTGTGGTAGTATCTGGCTTTGCAAAACCTTTTATTTGCACCCATGTGCATATTTAGCCCAGTTGTACTCTCTGATGGTTCTGGAGCTGGAGTGTGTATCATGAGAAGAAAGAGCAAAGGGCATGTGCTGCCAGGGACTCAGCTCAAATGACCTCAGAGAGTCTTAACTTTGCTCCAGAGGCAGCTGCAGGAAGGTTTGCTGTATCCACAGCTCCTAAGGAAGGCACTGAAGATCACAGGAACCATACCATATTCTGCCCCAAACACAAGCAACAACAGATAACTGGGAAAAGAGTACCACAGCCACCACAACAGTGTTGTCCACTGGGGGTCTCCCCCACCCCCTGTGACAAGTAAGCTACAAGGTGTAGGGGCAAAATTGCCTTCAAGAGCCACTGCACTCTCCTGTTTCCTGTTAACTGCCCTAATCTCTTTTTTAATTCCTTTAACTTCTGGTTTCCATAAGGTAAGAACAATGTGTTTCATCATATCATTGTGCACTCTGTGGGAAAAGGCCTTCCTTTACCTTCATGACATTCAAAATGAGTTGTTTCAGGTGATGTTTGGGAATATTTCTCTGTGACCACAAATGAATTATTGAGACTGATGCAAGTGCCTTTGCAATGCCTTCCAGTCACCTCCAGGTGACAAACACACAGATATCTAGAAAATGAATACAGGCCTGGAAGAGATTTGGTATCTGCAGAAGGATTTTTTACAGCATTTGAGAAAAATAACTAGAAATTGTACATAACATCTGGATGTAAGAAACCTTGCAAAAATATCCAGGCTCTGAGAGAGTACAGGCCATGTACTCTCTGATGGTGGGCAGTCATGCCTTGGGGTTTAAATGCTTTAGAAAGTTGCTGAGGCTGATAGGCCAATTGGGATTGCACTTCCCACCTGCCCCACTCAGATTTCCTTAGGATTCCTGATTGGCATGGAGGGAAGTATTTTCAAAATTGTAAAATCAAGGAAAGACATTTCACTATTTCCTTAAAAGAATAGATGAAACCAATAAAGCTGATCACCAATGCCAAGGATATGAACCCTGGCAAATGAAAGAGTTAATGTTGATGGCCAAAAAAATTCCTTGCCCCCTCAGAGGGGGTAGAGCTGAATGAAGTTTCTCTCAGTTTTGGTTTACTGCAAAACTGTGTTCTCATTTTAAACAGGTTTTGTCAATCCACTGCTATAGCCCCCATAACAGTCCCCCTGCCAGAGGGGAATATAGCTGAACAGAAATAATTTGCATCTAATTTAGTCAGTCATGACTCAACAACTTGTCTTTTATCATTAAATACTATCCATTTCATACCTAGCCTTTGGGGTTTTATGGTGTTCTTACAATTCTTTACTTGTCATTTTTCAGGTGGGAGTCAGTCTGCCCCAAAGTGCAGTTTTGCATAGGTAATATTTGCCTGTTCTGTGCTCAATCCACTGCACATGGAAAAATGTTAGTAAATAATATAATGGCTCCTGAAGGGAACTGCACATCCATCCATCCATCCATCCATCCATCCATCCATCCATCCAATCTAATCCATTCAGAAATATAAGGATCTAGCACAGAACTTGTACTGCAGGGTAGGTTTCTTTCTCAATGTCCCTGTATGGAGTCACCAGGATGTGTTGTCCTTCCATGTGTCTCACTCTTGTTGCTTTGGTAAAAATAACACATTTTTGCAGTTTCATAAATAGCTATCAGGTGAGTTATTATCTCATCTTCTCTGTTGTAGAAATACATGGCATACCAAGTACAGACTGTTTTTCCTCTCTTTTTATCCAGACCAAGAATATTCTCCAGTTTTAGAGAGCTCAGACTTTCTCCAAATGTTTGTTTTCTCCATGCAATCCAGTCCTCTAACTTGAATGTCCCATGTGTGACAGCTACAGTCATCCTCTCTGAGGAACTGAGAAAAAATAATTTTTTAGACAAGCTTGGCAGAGAGTTCCCAATGGAAACTTGCCTGTGGCAGGTTTTTTCCCTGCAGCTTTGGGGGTATTCTCAGCAAAATCACAGCCTGTGGATGTAGGCAAAAATCCACATCAGAACAAATCCAGAACACCCCTCTCCAGATGCAGCAAGGCATCTGAAAAGTGAGTTTTCTTTGTGGGTACTGGGCTCATACACCTGCCAATCAGGTGGGCACCATAAAATGCAGAGACTGGGAGTTAATAAATAATATTTTACCATTCTTATAGGCTTTTTTCTCTACTATAAAAATTCTTTATAATCCTTGTTATGTTTCTGGCTTTATTTATTCACTGCCATCTGCTCTTTGTCTCCTTTCACTTTTTCTGAGGCTTGCTTGCCATCCTCCTGCTTGTTTATGTTTTGGGACATCCCCTTCTTGCTGCTTCCATGCTCTTCCCAGTGGCCTCTTCTCCCCATGCTTTGCTGAGCAGTGGGATTCTTTCCCATGCACATTTTCTGTCTGTGGGGGTGTGTTAAGTTTTAAATATGGACATTTCTAGCTAATATTGCAGGAGACGGTAGCCAATTTTGTTCACATCAATCACTTGCAAAATTGTGTTTTCAAAACAAATGTTCAACACAAAAAGATTTATCTGAGCTGTCTGAGGTGATCCATTGCATCTTTTCTGTAGCTATCAATTAATAGCAAGACAGTTGTTTGCTGTCTCACATCTATGTAAGTTATAAAATTATTTTGCCATATTTACCACAGCTATCCCTACTTATGAAATTTTTGACAGAACCACTAGGAGGAAGTAAAATAACTTTTGAATTTTATTGAAAATTAATCTAGTTTTTTTAGACAATGACAACCTTTTATTGTCTAAGTTGAAACAGAATGTATGCAGCCTGTTTCTAATTCACATTGTCTGTGAAATTGAAGCAATGGATTCATCTTGACTTTCATGTTTGTTGTCCCAAGTAAAAAATGCTCTCCATCAATTGCTCATTATTTGTTGAGGTTGTTTACTGCTAAATTTGTGTATGATGGCAAATTAAACAAGCACCATTGTCTAACATATGGCCACTATTCCTATCTGGCAGGGCTTGTTTTTCTCATTGAAAAACCACCTCAGATATAGTATTTTTCTTGATATTAAAAAAGTGCTGTGTTTCAGATCTTCTGTTGGGCAGAAAGTACAGGAGATAACCAGGGGGTTTAGTATAAAACCAATCTATTCTCTGCCTAAAATAGTAACTAAACGTGTTCTATACAAGCATTTGAATATTAATATAATAAGAGGTAAGAAAATAATTATCTCATATATGACTATATGTACAAATATTCCAGCAGAATCTGATTGATTAATTATTGCTACATCAAAATTATAGTGGAATGACTCCTAGTTTATAGAAAGAGTTTTTAAAAACAACTGGTTTTTTGGGAGTTAAATTTCTTGGATACCTATGTAAAATAACTTTCAGAAGTCATTTTCAGATTACTTCTTGATGCTTTCTGAAGACCAGACATTGCCAGAGTCTCTCATGTGAACACCTAAGATGTGATGCACTCACTGCCATTATTTTTTAAATTTTACCCACTTTCATTTAAAAAAAATGAAAAAAATATATTGTAAGTGAACAGATTTATCAAAGGGGAAAAAAATCTTTTGTTCACCACCACTTTTCCTTGCTGAAAGGTGACTACTTTCTAAGCACAAAGCCATGTAAGTAGGATCTCTTCAAGGCTGAATTTTCAGAAGCTTCTGAGTCAGACAGGAGCTGCTCTGGTAGCACACTTGGCTGGTGGTGGGCATTTACTCTGCTGGCCGTGTCTATTTCATGTGGCTGGAAACACCTCCTGAAGGGGAACTAGAGCTGCTTTACATTGCTGTGTGCTGTAGGAGGGCTCATTGGTCCTTTATTTTCCTCACCTCAAACTGCTACAACCCATCTATCATGGTAATTGATTTCTCTTCCTCAGCTGCAGACCTTCATCTGGTGTCTCCTGTTCAGAGCCTGATCTCACAGGAGACTGGGAAGCCACAGCCTGCAGACATCTGTAGCAGATAATGCAGTAAAAATGAAGGATGAGGCACTGCCGCACTTGAACACAGCCCTCCACCTGTCACACCATTCTCTCCAATTTCTTTGTATTTCCTTTTCACTGCTGCTGCTCTTGGAAGGGTGAAGCCTTGCAGAGTTGGAGCCCAGCTGGTTTGAAGGCAGCTGTCAAACTGCTCCTGGCACAAGACACTGCAGCCTCAAGTTTGAAAATTACACAGCACCATTGCAATGTCAGTGCTGCTGCTCACCATAAACACTGGATATTCCTATTCCCAGTGGCCCACCAATGGGCTTCAGAGTGGGACAGTCATCAGCTGCATCAGGGGGTGAATGGTGCTCAGTCTTCCCTATGGCCTGCAGCTGTGAGCCTGTGGAATCACGGCAGGCGTCCACTGCTGGGTAGATGAAAGCTGCGTAATCTGCAGGCAGCATTTGACAAGCTGCTGGGGGAGGAAGGGCTGACAGCAAGGCAGGGGGAGTAGCAAGTTTTATCTTCCACGTGGCAGCAATCAGTGATAAAATAGCAGTGGGATTTATGTCCCAGGTCGCTGCCCAAGAAGAAACACTTCATGGGGCAAACAGCAGTGTCAACAGAGCATGTGTGTGGAACTCACATTTCTGCATAACCCAAGAATGTCAGCATGAGGTAACAGCTGACATCTAACCATGACTTCTTTAGGCCTCCATAGGTTTATCTTGATCTTATACCCTATGCAATTTAACCCTTGGGCCTCCATCTGTAAATTTATCTTTTGTAAGATGATATGGACCTAGCCAAGGACACTGGAGAATGAGGTGACCCAGCTGAGTTGGATGGAAATTGAGATTGCTGAGTAGCTCTGGAGGTCAGGCTGCAAGTTATATATAGTTCCTCAGAATTTTGCAATATCACATTTGGCATGGGGATGAGGCTTCTTACATTCTGTTGTTAAGGAAAACACTATACATTTTGGCGGTGGAGTCAGCTTTCCAGGACCATGTAGATGCCTAAAGCAATTGTGAAACTGCTAAATGAATGGAGCAGCTGTCTTGGATTTCCACTGGGAGCCCTGGCACTGCCAGGTCGTCCCAGGGGCTCCAACTGCTGCAAGGACACATCAGCCTGCAGGTGGTTTGCCAGTACTTGGGCCCAGTCCAGCACACTAAAACTGAACCCCTGGTGAAGGCAAGAGGAAGACTTTTCAATTCATCCTAAAGAGGACCTGACCTCCACAAATTTAAAAGAGAAATTGCAGTTAGTCCCAGGTCATTATCTTATTTCCTAGTGTGGTATGTTGGTGAAAAGATGGACATTGTAAATAACCATGTCAGTGATGAATATGAAATGTAACTTCAGATAAAGCTCAAGAGGTATTTCTTGTCATTCTGAAGCATTCAGTCCTACAAAAAATTGATTGTTTACTACTTTCTACAAAATGTGACGCTTGCTAGGTTTTTTTCAGACAAAGAGCAAAATGTGGTTTAATTCTTCATCCCCATTCCTCAGCTCTGGGTAAGTCTGTGGCTTGGGGTGGAGAGGAGAAAGGCTTAAGGCAGAGGAATGAGACAAAATGTTCTTGTGGTCATTCATGTGGCTTGTCATCAGCTCCAGGGGAGGCAGGCACAGCTCTTGTGAAGGCTCTGACAGCACTGAAACCAGCTGGGATTGCAGGAAAAGATGCACAGAAGGAACAGTGCTGTGATGAAGAACCTGTTTCTCATGTGGCGAGAGCCCATCACAAATTGTAACCTGCAGTGATGGAAGGTTGTGGAGGCTTCTGAGTGCACATGAACATCAGCTCACTGGTGCTTAAAAGTGACATTTTCTGCAACCACACAGCACAAATGCACAAAGGTGCCTGTTTCTATGGGGACAGGTGGGAGACTTCTTTTTGCTTGGAGCAGTGCACAGGCAGTGAAAAGGGCAAGCACTTCCCATCACAGGCAGTGAGGAGAGCTGCCCACCACTCCACGGATGCCTGCCTGCTCTGAGGCATGTGTCCTGCAGCCAAGGGTCACTTGGCCCACTGGAATATGCACTCCAAACCTGATGCTTCTCCTGACGCAGACAGCAAATTATCCACACTTAAGCTCCACGGGGGAACTTTCCCAAGAGGAAGGAAAACCAGAGGGAAAAAATGAAAATTACATCCTTCCTCTTCCAAAGAAAACAGTCCTTCTCCCAGACCCCAAATTAAAATGCAAAGGTTTAATAGACAAACCGACAGAAGGCTTAATCACTGTGACTCAGCTCACAGAGAGACATCCAGCATTCAGCTGCACAGCAGCAGATTGTTGGCTTCCTTTGAGGAGAGACTACAGTTCATCATTCCCTGGAAAGTGCCGGATGGTTTGATTGCAGGAGATGTAAGCAATGGCATCTCGTCTCTCATTTGTAAGGGAGTCAAACTGGTGAAAGAAAGAGGTGAGGACAGTCAGGAGAGCAAGCCTGGAGTCACGGGCTCACAGAGCTGGTGTGGGCTCATGGACCACCCAGATGCTCTTCCCCTTCATACTGGAACATCAGCTAGACCCAAAACTTTTCCAGCAGGCATTTCCTGGGTCTCATCTTGAGTACCTCCCTCCTCCACAGACAAGTTTGGATGACATTTAGCTATGTCATAAAAACCTTTATCTTGATGCTTAGCCTGAGCATCCCCAGGTGCAGGTCTGTCACATTGATCCAGTACCACATGGGCACCAGGAGCCTGGATTCTCCTTTCAGTCTTGCCCTTCTCCCAGCTGGAACTGGGTGCCCTCTACTCACCTTTACTGAGGTCCAGTTTTGTGCCACTCAGCTTAGGCATTACATATTTTCAAGTAAACTGCATTTTCAAGCTGGGCACCTGATAGCATGCATTACGTTTATATTTACATTTATGTCTTTTTAGAAATATATGTGAACTTAGCACCAATGTTTATTTGTGTATGATCTGTATGGTATAATACAAAGTTCATGACATGTTATGGAAAAGAAATTAAGATAACAGGCATATAATTTTTCTTGTGAATTCATTAAAAACTGCATGAATGCTTCTGGTCAGGAAAAAAAAAACAGAAAAAGAAACAAAAAAGTGCACCTTTTTTCAACATTTGTTAAGCAAATTAAAAAATAAATAGATTTTTAATAGCCTTTCACTTAGAAGTTGGTGTGCTCTAAAAGTTTTGAATCATATGGAATGTTTTAGTCCAGAGGGAGTAACACTGAGAAGGGAAATATTCTGCAAACAAATGCAATCTGAAGTTTGGGATCCGGGGTTGAAACCATTTTGCTTTTGTCTCTCTCAGGTTGATTGGTGAATTGAGGAGATGAAGTGCATGGCTTCCACTGTCCCTCAACACAGCAGTTCAGGAATCCTGGTATCCTGGATTTGTGACCACAGGAGCCTGTGAATCGTGAAAGAACGTTTAAGCACAGGACTCTGACTACAAATAAAAATATGTCTTTGTGGAAATTTAATGGGAAGCTAATTCACAGGCATGTTTATTGGTAGGAAACTGTTGCATAAAATGTACGGGTAAGGTAAAACATTGGTTAAAATACCACCCAGGTAAAACAGTTTCCCAGGCAATATATGGAGAGTGCTGCCATTTAACTGCTCTGAGGCAGCCAGCAAAAATTCTAGAGCTGCCTGCCAAATAGCTAGATGTTGCTGATGGAAAAAATTAGCCTCAGTACATTGGCATCTGGAGTCTGTGACTGCCATCCAAAAAGAAAAGGGACTGGGGCTGTGGAATTGGGTAATTGCACTCCAGAAGCCTACCACAAGTCTGCTGCGGCTTTGTCATTAAAAAAAAAAAAAATTAAAGTTTAAAAAATGTTTATAATTAAAAAATAGGAGTTTGAAAGTATAGAAAGCAAGATGTTAAGGGAAAACATACAGTTAACTGGATAAAAAGAATCTCAGTTTCTGTGTGTGTCCGAGGACAAAACAGACATATATGCATTTCTGTGCATGTGCTGGTTTGTGTTTCAGAGTACTTGTTTCTGTGTCAACTCTGTGTCCATTTCACAAGGAATTACACACTCCATTTACTTGAGATTCCAATGTATATTACTTGGGAAAAAACCCCAACAATTTCTGAGTACAACCTATGTTTTAACAATTATATTCCTTCCTCTCTTCCCTGCTCACTCCCTGCTGTAAGTAAATAATTTGGGGGGAGGGAGGCTGTCAGTTACCAGCAGTCACCCCCTGATGTGATTCTGAGGGTGGGAGTGTAGCTGAAGTAACCACAGTGGAGCAGCAAGTAGAGATAAATCACCAGCTCTTAATCTGAGAGTGTTCTTATTAATAGGAGAAATTTACAGGAATCATGGCACATTGATGCAGTTTTTTTAGTTACCTGAATTGTCACAGTTTGCTTTACTGCTGATGTCCCAGAGATGACAGTGAAATCACTCTGCTTAGATTTCTGAGCAGCACTTTCTCTTGAAGACTTTACTTGCAGGTGTTTAGAAGCCCTTCCCTCCAAATGAGCAATGGCACATACTTCTCACATTTGAAACTTCATGGAAAATCCACTTAGAAATTTTTCCATTCAATTAATAATCACTGTATTTCTTGTACAAGACTGAATGAAAGATGGTGTAGGTTTAGAACCTCAGGCCTAGAGAGCATCTGGTTCTCAGACAGGGATATGCTCAGTGCTAAGTTACCTCTTCATAAGAATTCAATGATTTATCAATAATAGGAAACTGCACAATAAGTGGGCATAAGATTGTAACTCAGACTTCACTGGATGTCTTTTCTTCTTACAGTGTTATTTTTGTGTGTGTCTGTGACAGTTAATTAACTTCAATTTCTATGATTGGAGCAACAAGTAGGTAGTGGTTCATATACCATGGTGGAATACCCATGGAATAAGATAGGTACTATCTTCTGCCCATCCCAGCCTGTCTATACTACAGGCAAATGTAAAGAAAGAGGACAGGTGAATTCATTTTTGGGTGAAAATATCTGATGTCAAGAGGAGTTCAGAGGTCTTTTGTTGGAATTCACATGCTTTTTCTTTGGGATGGTAGACATACTGAAGTCAGTGCTAATTTGTAAAGGCAGTTCTTGTATGCATTAATGATGGCAGATAAGAAACATTAATGAATAAATATTTGAAATTTTTTTAGCCATTTCTGGAAAGCTATTTTTCTTAAAAATTAAATGAAGCAGAAACAGAATGCATTCACTAAAAAAAAGGCAAGACAAAGGTTAGTACAGGAAAAAAACACTGACTCAAGCACAGCCCTAGGCAGCAAAGCACTTAGGCAGGTTCTTAAGGTAGGGCACATACCTGTTTTTCTGAATCACTGCCATGATTACAGGGTGTTTCATTTGCTCTTTGTAGTGTCCTCGGTTCCAGAGATCTTTTTGCTTTCACAAAGAAATCGTGGTCATTAATCATAAGGCATTAACATTCCCACCACTGGGATTATGAATTACATTTCTATAATAAATGTGAATGCCATTTCCCTCATCTCCTGTTCTTTCAAAAGCCCTAAAAGTTTTATTTCAACTTTCAGACTTGCACTGAGGGCTTTGGCTAGGAGTTCGTGCCTCTGGCTCACTTGAGCTAATTTGGCAAGTAATTTTAAAACAACTTCTATTGTACATAGAGCTGCAGGGTTTGAAATATTGCTCAGTCAGCTCTTACTTCATGAACAGTTTGTTTGATTAGGTGCCCAGGTGAAACACAATCGGAGAACCTGGTGAGCTGTAAGCCTTCCACAGGGAGGAGGAAATGAAGTGGATTTGCTCGCTCCTTGGCAGAGCGTTCCAGCTGTTCGGCTGTTGTGTGAGGTGTGTCGCCTCCCCCTGCCCACCTTTCAGTAGCATTGCTGCTGTATTTTGTGAAAAGTCCTGTTCTGAAAACTCCTATGAGGTGTATCCTTAGGCATCCAGTGGAGTGACCATCTAAGTGGGTCTTGTCTGTGGGCCTTGACTTGGCTTAAGCTTGACGAGCTGCCAAGGCTTGGGCAGCACCTGGTGTGGGCAGGATCACCATGCTCAGCCCTTACCAAGGGGCCATCCAGGTCCTGGTGCTCCCAGAAGGGTCAGCTGCCTAATGAGCATGGGCTGTCAGGATTCATATTTTGGATTTCAACTTCAAACTTGATCTAAGCATGATTTTATGGCTCTCAGGACTTTTTGTGGACTTTCACTTCTTAGAGGTTCCTAAAAGCTGCTTTGGCCATGGTGGATTTTACAGCACCTATATGGTGATAAAGCTGAGCTGGTCAAAAGGGCCCTGGTGTGATCTGGCTGTTCAGGGTCTCAGCTATTTCTCACTGGCCAAGGTGGGCCCCTATTGGAGACACAAGCCCATGGGCTTCAGGTAGGTTTTGGGATGTGAAAAGCGAGGATGCAGGCAGTACCCCTCAATGCTCTGGAGAGTCTAGCTCTTCAGGTCTGCAAGGAGGAGGAGGAATCCCAAAACTGCTGACAGAAATTCCAGCAATAAAGAATTTACCTTCAGCAAGAAATTAATAGAAAGTATAAGCATGAGCTGTGGAGAGGAAGAAAAGCAAAGGAAACCAAAAAACCCCAGAGCATTTGTTTCCAAATTCTTCCTGAAGCAAGACATACTGTATCCCGAGGACAGAACAAGAAAATAGATTGAGTTTATATAAAGCTGCTTGTGGAAACCTCCCTGGTAACAAAATGAGCTAACAAAAACCAAATATCAATGAGAATCCAAATATTCATCTTTGAAATCACTGAGCAGTAAATTACACATCACAGACCTCTTCAGTCTTCTGGCAAAAGCTGCAGAAATGGAAACTCTTAAACACAAATAAAAAATCTGTTTGTTTAATTCTGCAGTAAGAGCAAGTCTCTGGACAAGCTGCATTTTCTAAATAAGGTCTTTTTTGACACCTGAGTGGAAGAATGCCTTATCCAACACAACCTACAAAGCATTTAATCAGTCCTGATGGTACTGGACTGATTAAAATGGCAAATTTAAAATGGCAAATTCCTTTCTGCCTTGCCCCAAAGTAAAGAGCTGTGTGCATTTCCTAGGACAATTTGAAAGAATTTTTAAGATATTCTTTATCATATTCTGCAATCCTAAAATTAATCCAAATGAACTGTGTGGGTTTGGTGACCACCCTCTGTCAGGGACTTTTATGTGTTCTCATCCAGGGGTTGGATCATGTCATGGTGTCAGGAGAGACTGCTCAGCCACATGAAGACCGAGCTCCTGCTGTCATCTCCTGAAGCCTGAGCAGGAAAAGAGGAGGATCCTGCTGTCCCAAGAGGAGGAGAGGAACACACATGTCAATTGCTTAATAAGCAATGGTCTTCTTGTGTGGACATTGTTGGGATGCAGGTCTTTTATGCCACCTTTATCTCTGTCATGATGTGATGCCCCATGGTGCTCCACCTCACAGGGGCTCTGGTTTTCTCAGTGCTTCATGTGTTGGTGATGGCAAAGTCTCCACTGTCTAAACTAGGCATGGACAAAATACCAGTGCCTTTCTGAGCAGCTACTCATAAGGTATCAGAAGCACCTTTACATAACTCATTCTTTTTATTGATTGGGAATAAAGCAGTATGGTATATATAATATCAGAATATCTTATGAAGTAATACACAGTTACTCTCAACATAAGAAGTAGCAAAATGGGGTTGCAAAGCCCTCAAAAGCTATTTTAATTGTTCTTTGCACCAAACTGGTTTAAGGTGACTGGCATAAAAAGCTATATTGATGATTATTTGGCTCTTTTGCATTTCCCCCTTTGGTGAGCTGTGGTGAAACCATGTGAAAAGCCCATTTTTGGTAGCATTTAATTGTGGATGTCTGCACAAGACATTTTAAAGCTTCAGTGATAAATTATAAACCCTTTCTTTTAAACATGCCATTACAATTTCCCATTATATTGTTGCAGTGGACTGAACATAGCAGCAAACCAAATCCTAAATCCATAAAGGCAGTAAATTAAATGTGGCTCCAGTGGTTTTGGAGCTTGACCAACAAGTTATCTTTATTAATGCATTCAGGGAAAAGGTCTCATTTTATTACATTATTTTCTTAATGATAAAGGCAGTAATGGAATCTCAGCAGAACACACCAAAGGAATCTTAGTTTGCTGGCACTTGGGTGAAATTTTTGTCTGTGTGTGCTTGGTACAGGGTTAAGACTTGGCAGTATCCAACTCACTGACTTCTGTCTTGAAAAGCACAGTCTTTTGCTGCTTCTCTGTAGTTGCTAGTTGACATTTTCTTGGCTTTAAATGAAATTTTGACACATAAATCCCACATGTCAAATGATATTGTAAAACAAGCATCCAAGTGTCAGCACATAGCCCAATAGTCTAGGGAGTAGAGAATAGAATAAGGAACACCTTTATGCAGTCTTTCATCTGCATCCAGCCATCTGCAAGTAATTTGAAACCAGTTTCAAATGAAGCTAGGTTGTTTGGTCTGTTAAGGCACACAAAGCCAAAGCAGAAGTTTGGAGTCTTCATGGCTTTTATTGACTTGCTAATAAGTAGATAAAGCCTTTATTTTCCAAAGCCATACTTTTCTCAGATAACCCATTCCAAAGAAAGCCTAATTGAAATTACAGAAGTCCCTTGCAGACTGCCACAAATTCCATTTTTAAATAGCCTGCTGATATTGAAAGACTTCATGATGAGTCTTTCACTTGCAAAGCAGGACTGGTGGGTTCCCCACTGATGAACTGTTTTGTTGGACTTGGGGAGACATTAATGGTACCAGGTTCCTACAAAACCACACCAACAAAGGAGTGTGGATTTACATGATGATGGGCTGGCCCCAAGATTCACCACTAAAATACTACAGCAAGCCTCATTTAGCTGCCAGCTGCAGTGTGTACTTTGCCATACATATTTCTTTTCTGTGTAGTACCATTGGAAAAACAGAATTCAGGTAAGCCATGATCTACCAGGGGTTGTTTGGTTTTTTTTTCAAGGGCCTTCAGCTGTGGCAAACTGGTATTTAGGAGAAATAAACTGCACATTCAAATGGTATATTAGATATGAAGACAGTTACGAATTTCAGATGACACAAAAAGACAGAACTTGAAAACAATTATCTCTGTTCCCAAGACAAAGTGGGTTTAGCTGGTTTTCAGCATTTCAGCTCTGCCTGGTATTTCTGCAGTTGGAAACATGTCAGAACTGAATAGCTAGAGTGTGGAGGTAGCTAGGTCCTCTGCATGTAGTTTAAATGGTTGTTGGTACTTCAGCAAGTGCCTGAGATGCCTTCAATTTGTGCTGATTGTCTTTAGGAAAAAAGAAAAGGCACTCAAAGCCTACATATATAGTGGAGCAAAACAAAATATTCCAATTTTGACAAGCAAGCTCTGATGGCACAGGGCCGGAGTGGAAGGAAACTCTTTTGTGAGCTACTCAAAATACTAAGGCTTGTAAAGATCTCAATCCTCTTTGGTCTGATTCTTGACTGTTTGTGCTGCTGTCTTGGAGTCACTTGTGGTTCAGTGTGTTCGAGCAAGTGGGGAATCAGGTGTTGCAGTCAGAGGTGGTTCCATCGTGTCCCTGCAGTCCTTGGCCTTGGAGCAGCTGTGCTTCCCTTTGGTGTCCTCCAACTCCCTGGTGCGGGTGACACCAGCACTGCCCCTGCCTGGGAGCTCTGAGGCCAACGCAGTCCTGGGGTGTCATACAGCTTGTCAGCCCCTCCCAGAAACACAGGTCAAGGGAAATAAGCACCATCCACTCATCACTGCAGCATTTCTGCCTACTCTCAGCACCTCATACAAGGCCACCAGGTGCTTTAAGGGAAGTGGAGGCAGCCACAGTGCATAATGCTCCTTTCACAGTGAAACATGCAGCTGTCCCTCCTCAGCACCTGCAAAACCTGCTGAAGGAAGCTGACAAGCACAGTGGGGCCAGAGGGTCGGAGTGTTGGGTGCCCTCTGCCCTCTGTTTCAGAGAATTTCACTTCTCCAAAAATATCCATGCAACTGCATGAAACTGCAACAAATACTTGAGGAACCCCTAAAAAGATTCTCTTCTTCTGATCTCAGGCTCTTTTTAATCTTTTTTCATCAACCTCTTTGCTGCAATGACAGACTCTTTATAGGAGCAGTTAGAGCAAGAAGCACACCTTTAGAACATGCACACTAGTAAATGTGGGCATACCAAGGCAATGTGGAGACAGAAATGTCTCTCCCTATGCCCAGGAACTGTTTGAGACAACAGGCAGGTACTGTTACAACAATATATTCTCTGACACTGCTTGATTTACTTCTGTAGGTGTAACCTGGGGGAGTCTGTTATCCCTGCATAAATATGGCCATTGTTGTTGGATTGTATTCTAGTTAACTTTTTTTATCAGATACCTGGCTTTCTCAGGATCTGTTTTGCTATCTGGTTTGAGAAACATCAAAAGTATTTAGCTGACTCAAAATTAATAGTGGCTTTGCTTTCCCCATGCCTCATACAGCCAATGCCTTGCTTTGCTAACACGTGTTCCAGTACACTACACACTTTCCCTCTGTATTCAACTGCGCAGCATAGAAATACAATATAACAGACATTCATATGAGAACTCATGAAGAAGTTTTTAGTGAGTTACTTTCCTTAACATCTAATAGCTTAGTACAAAAAAATTGTCCAGAAGTGTGCTTGTTGTAACTTCTTTAAAATCCATGCAGCTCCTGTTAGGGAATATTTTTATTCACACATACTCATTTCAAGCTCCCGCAGTGTTCTATTTTCATGAATTATGAATTTAAGACTCACAGTTTTAGCATATTTGAAGCTGAGTTCACTGATGGACACTGCTATTACAAAATCATGCAGAAAATTTACAGGACCAAGTATATGATTTGGAATTTGAGACACGTAGAGCTCAACCCATTTTGAGGATGACATAATATCACCAAAAATGAATGTGATCCATTTTATGTACTGATCTCATTCAACAGCTAGCAAATTTGAAAGTGTGCTTTCAGAGATAAACTCCACACTTTTCCAGTGAGCATAAATGGATTTATTCCAACACACTCAGTTTCTCCAGTTCACAAGGCTACGGCAGAAACTGGGTTTATTTCATTCCTACGGGCAGCCAGCAAAGCATACTGACACACTTAAATAGTTTATTGATCTTGGCCATTAACAATGGCATCACAAATCCAGTGATGCAAATTACATTTTGTGGAGTTTAAAAGTTCTATGATTCTATGTTTTTTGAGCAATATGCCTAAGAGAAGGAGAAAAAGCTAGCAGAAAGGTATGTTTTTGCAAGAACTGTAATTGTGTTAAGCCAACACAATCAACAGTTTTATGGAGTCTACCTAGCTTCACTCATTTTGTAATTAAAAGTTTCATCGGCACAGCAGACAGAATGTGGCATTTGTGGCCTCCTTAAACTTTGGTTTGTTTTCATTACAGTGTTGATGCAGTCCAGAGAAATAGGAAACTAGCCCTATCTCAAGGCATAGGCTTATGTAACAAATTTTACATTCCATGCTTTTTCAAACTCGGGTCAGCTGTGTAGCCTATATATTGGCAGGATACAGATGATACAGGGTGGCTGGTTTACACAAGTTTGTCTTCTTTCACAGTATTGAAATGTGTAGCTAGCACCTGGTATGCTTTCAAGAAATTATTAATCCCCAGAGACTTTCCTTATTCAGAAAACATGTCCCTGAGTTGTGCACCATCACAACAGAGAAGCTTTCTCATGATGCCATCTTCACAATCACTGAGTTCAAACACATTTTGCTTGTATACATCTGCACATAATGGAGAAATTTGGAGAAGCTTCTGTACTTTGGAGAAAATCCCTACCATTTCTTTTTCTTAAATATGTCACTAACATTGTGCATTGTGTATATATGTGTATAATTTACCAGGTGTATGAGCACATCAGCCACATGCAGCATATTAATCTACCTCACCAGCTGGGTTAATCCAGCTCTACAGCATTCAGGACAGTTTAAAAGAGTCAACATTTTAAATAGCTTGTGGTTACAGCAATGTTTCTTCCCCAATTTTTTTCAATCACCACCACATGTGTTTTAAAATGTAGATTAAAATTTAATCCTCAACCGGGGACACATTTGAGGCACACATGTGGTTCTGCATGCAGGGTGAAATCCAAAGATGAAGTATGCATTTCTCTTCCAGACTTATACCCAAACAGGTGAGAGTGTGAGATGGTGTCAGTTACAAGAAAGCAAGTTAGGAAGTCATGATTTAAAGAGGCTTGAGTATTTGGCTCTTTGTGGTGCTTGACTATAGGATTTTTCCTAGCTCGCTGCTCTGTGTCTTTCCTAGCTTTTTTCCTGTTATGCCTTTGCATGAGAAAAAAGTACAAAACGTTGGATTTGTGTGTCTTGTGAGGAAATGCTTTCACTGATCTGCCACATCTACATAAAACATATATGCTATTCTCAGGATCCTCCTGAAATAATAAAGGAACTTTCTTTAATATCCCCAAAGGCTGAAAAGATATTTTTGCTGTTAACACCATGACTAAATAAACAAATAAAATATGAAAAGATAATAGCTTAATTGAAAACATTTGCATATTAGCATGATTTCTATTAAGTGCACTGATGCTAGTGACAGAGGCTTGGAAACATTTGAAACTTAGTCTTTAATTCAGTCTGCTATCTTTCCTTAAAAATTTCCTTGTTTTCTCACTCCTTCCACATCTAATTGTTCACCATGGGAATTCTCAGTTTTATGCAGATAAGGGTCCTTACTGTCCATTCTAACAGAGCAAATTTTCTGTCTGCCTCTTGGAGTCTAAAATGGCACCTGCCTTTTTGTGCCATATTTTGGCTCTAAGGTTGAGAATGTGTAGAGGAGTAATGCCTAATAATACAGCTGGGCCCTAAAATGTTAGGACATTAAGCATGATTAGACATTGGCCTAGTCTTCATAAATATTACTCATGAGACTGTGGTAGGGAAGATCAAACTTCAGCTCCAAAGTGGGAGAAAAAATGTCTAAGAGGCTACAGTAGAATTTGATTCTAATGTCTGTCTCAATTTAAACCTGTAATGAATATCCACTTTCACCTGCTTCCTAACTTCATCTATAGTTTCCCCTGTTCTCCAGGCATCCAAGATGTGCCTCTAAGAGGACAAATGTGTTTCCTTCTGGGAAGTCTGCACCAGGGGTGCATGAGTTTGCACTCAGGGCACCAAGGGTAGAAGACACAGCTGGAAGAGGATTTCAAGATCCACCCCTGTGCACTGGGACAAGGTCAGTTACTCTTCCCTCATTCTTGAGAAAAGCCTGACTTGGTCCTGGCCATAGAGACCCCACATGCAGCTTGCTGTAGAGCTCTAGTATCTGTCCTATTGGAAAGTCTTCAAAGTGTCCAATCTGATTTTTTTCCTGGCAAGCTGAGCTCTCTACACTTTGTCCTACTCCCAGAGACACAGAGAACAGTGTGTTGTTTCTCCTTGCTGCATGACAGGATAGTTACTTTCCCCTTTCTTGGTGTTTGTATCTTAAGGGTGCTCTGAGTGACCCCCATAGGTCACTTTATGAGGTCATTCTTGCTGATCTCTCCTGTGCAATTTCTCATGTGTGTCTGTGTTTTATCCAGTGACTATTAAATAGAAAATGTGGCCATTTGTTTAAAAAGTTTCTTTTGGCACCTGTGGATGCTCCAAGTTGTGGAGACCTCCACATGAGCCAGGATTTCTCCACAGCTGCTTGGGCCTCCTGTCCTCTATGGAATGCCTGTGGCAAGAAATCCGTGCATGAACTGAGCTTGAAGCAGCTAATGTGGGGAAAGGGAAAATATGTGAATGTCCTCTGACAGTTACAAAACCAGACACTTGAAAGGATGTTTTACAGGGAGAACAGTTATGGTGATGTACCAGAAAAAAAAAAAAAAAAAAAAAAAAAAAAAAAAAAAAAAAAAAAAAAAAAAAAAAAAAAAAAAAAA
>WBNO01020999.1:49648-320746 GCA_013400575.1 Peucedramus taeniatus
AAAAACAACAACAACAACATATTTAATTCTCCTGGCAATCAATCAGCCTTGCAAAAATCTATTCCACTCTGCTCAGGGAAGGCCTCAGGCAAGGTCAGCAGTACCCAAAAAGCCAAAAATGATGTGTTTGAGAGTTGATCCCACTGCAATTTGCAGCTGGTTTTGCCTTTCCAGCAGCGGTGTCGAGGTTCCCCGTGCTCAGCCGCGGGGCAGCGGGAGTGTGGAGGATGGAGTGGCAGCTCCAGGCCATGCTCCTGGGGCTGTCACAGCCCCCTGGGCTCCTGCCACTCTTCGGTGAGGAGAGAACCCACTCTCCTGCCCTTTCCTGCGTCCCCCATGCGCTGCCCCCGCGTCCTGTGCTCCGCAAAGGAGTGAGGGCAAGGACCCCTGGCCACCGTGTCCTCTGGCTGCGACAAGATCTGGTGTCCAGGAGTGAGAGGGAGCAACCAAAAGCAAAAGCAGTCAGCAGAGAGGATGCCAGCAGATGGTGCTCCAGCCCATGCTGCCTCCCTCTTCAGCTTGTCAAGGTTATTATTGAAAGTTATCATCTTGTTTGGAGGAGCAGCTTGCTTCCTCTGTCCCCTAGTTTGGAAGGTGGAGTTATTTACAGCACATGATTTAAAGGATGGAGTCAATTGGTAAGTACAGATGAATTTTGGATACCGACTATATCAAATGCTGCCAATGGTTAATGACCTGTCTGTAGAATAGAAGCAGATCTATAAGGACTATGATAAATGTGATAGATAAAACAATCTGAAGAAATCACAATGTTCTTGTGGCAATACTGAGGGCAGACAAGAAACAAAATTAATTCTTAAAAAACAAATATACCCTGATTTATTCTAGCTCAAAGGAGGCCTCAAGAAGTCCCATGTATTTCTTCTGCCTTTAAGCTGTAACAGCTGATAGAAGCTGAGATTAAAAATGTTCCCCACAACAGGGGAGTTGTACAATAATGAAACATACAACATAAGTTAACAAAGACATTTTACTTCCCTTGATTTATATCTAACATAGCATGATGCTAGCCTTGTGACAAGAGTGCAGCAACCCATCAGGCAGATCCACCTATGTATTGATCCAATGGCCTCCAGTGGCTGTTTTTAAGTCAAAGTACTCAATTTTTAGCGGTGTAAGTAAAGGAAACAAAAAGAAACTGCAAGCTAAACTCCATTTCTCATCAAAAAATTGAGCAATTCTGATTTGTTTTTTATTTTAATCATTATAAGATATATCAATAATTGCCTGCTTGGTTGGGTTTTTTTGAAAAAGCTTTGAAAATCAAAGTCACATCCAGTATGTCTATATAGTCTATATGGTGATCCAGTCTAGTCAACAAGTCTTTTCAGCAGGCAAAGGCAACAGACAATGCCCAGAAACAATTTTTGCATCTTTCCTTCTGACATTGTCTGAATTTTACACTGCTCTATACCGTTTGCTTTCACGGGACTGGCTTACTTGTGTTTAATCCGTTCACTTAAAACCAAAGAGAAAGATGAGGGAAAACTGGTTTTACTCAGCCTGTTTCAGCCCTTGGCTTTTGAGATGCAGTGTCAGTTCCACGCTTTGCATCCCCTCTGTACCACATACATCCACAGGGAGGATTTAAGTAAGATTTGATACTGGTCCCACAGTAGCCCAAAGTGGAAATGGAGCTGCACAAATTATGATGCTCAGTGACCCTGTGCCTCATGTGTAGTGGTGGGTCTGGTTCAAGATCTTGGTATTTTTAGAGATCTTGGTATTTTTAGATGTCTGTTTCAGCCTTAACAATTCTTTGATTTTGTAAGATGCAAGATATTGTTCCCCAGACCACTGTAGGTTCAGAGGCAGATTTATACTTTGACCTGCAATAAGGCTATATACAGCAGTAAGTCCAGAGGCTTTCAGGGATGAAGTGAGTTGAGTTTTACATGTGAAATGGGTGGTGTGGGTGGTAGAGAGGCTTTGTGGGTTCCATCTTTCAGCAAGAGAGCATTAGTTTGCCATCCTCAGCCTTTCACTTTCCCATTGTTAAATCCATCCCCAGCAAAGTCAGGGCTTGGACTGAAAGGAAGAAAGATTCCTGTGTCATGTCTGCCTCTCTCTGTCTGTCTGTCTCACTGCTCTTGCTTATTTGTAGAGATCAGTGCAGGTGATACTTAGAAATTGCTTACACTTCCTAATCTCTTGAGTGTGTTTTAAGTGGTGTGCCCTGCTGCTATACCTCTGCAATGCTTATGTTACATTTCCCTCCTAGCCTCTCACACACATCATTTACAAATGCTATTTTGATACATATCAAGTAGACTCATAAGGCAGGCAATGTAATCCTGTGGGGATATCCTTCTAGATGGAGGAGCAGTAATTCAGTATTGCACAAAGAAGGATCAGTATATACAACTTGAACCTGGAGGACTTCTGTCAATAACCTTTGATCCTCTGCATAGTTATGCATAAAGAGCAGCTCAGCCAAGGAAGTGACAGGACATCACAGTCCATATGCTTCTGTTTTGGGCTGCATGAAACACCTCATCCTATGGCAAAGATCATAGAATCACAGAATGCTTTGGGTTGGAAGGGGCCTTAAAGATTGTCTAGTTCCAACTCCCCTGTCATGGGCCAGGGACATCTTCCACTAGAGCACATTGCTCAAAGCCCTGTCCAACCTGTCTATGAACTGTCCAACCACAACTTCTCTGGACAACCTGTTACAGTTCCTCACGACCCTCACAATAAAGAATTTCTTCCTAATGTCTAATTTAAATTCACCCTCTTTCAGTTTAAAGCCATTACCTCTTCTAAAAGCAATGTTGTTTCCGAACAAAATCATCAAAAGATTTTATTCTGAAATTGCCAAAAGAAAATTATTTGAACATACATCATTCCCTTCCTCCTATCCTCTGTTTTGGACAAATGACCCAGGAAATCACATCACATTTGCTTGTTAAATTCTATCACTTAACAAAATTTTGCTGTACTCAACCAATTTCTCAGCTAGACACATGCAGTTTTGTGTTCAGTATCAATGCGTTTTCTGAAACTGCTCCTGAAGGTTTCACTGTTATTTATTATTTGCATTAGCACTGGTGGGTTTAGGGGTCCTTGTCTGTCTATGTAATAAAAACAATATTTGTCTCTGAACACTCATAATTTTCAATATCTCTGAGAGATTTTGATGCACTAAATAATTTGGTTTGCTGCTCTATGTGAGTTAACTAGTTAGTTAATTATTGGAGCAATGTACATAAAAACTTGGACACTGTAAAAAAGACAGCAGGCATGACTCCTGACGAACCACCCCATAATATTGACCAGATTTAGATCTCCTCCTTTTCATTCTATCTCCTGTCTAGAGTACTCACATGAAAGACCAAATGAATGAGCTATAAGAAATTCACAGCACGCAAGATTACTATAAGTAATAAATCTCCTGCAGTAAAGGAATTTGTATAGAAATAATAAAAGTATCGGATGCTAAGAAGAAGTAAAACCAGCTGTGTAATATAAAAGAAAATCTTTATCCTCATCTCACTGGTGAAAACTAATTCAAACAAAATACATTACACAAATCATACACTTTGAAATTATTTACATAAAAACAGATGGAGAGTGTTCCTACTGCGATAATGAAGTTTTAGCAAAGTATGTCTTTCATAGAGTTGCCATCTTTCTGCAAACAACAGGGTTTATTCTGCTGTCACCAGAGGTGTGAATCACCAGCAGCCTCCCTGTCTTCCCTGGGGGCCCAGGTACAGGTACAAGGAGCAGAGCCTGCTTTTGTTGCTGGAGCATCTTGCGAGTTTCATAACCTGCAGAAATGTTAAGGTCCACAGGTAAGCAGTTTTTGTATGCTCCTCACTTTTGGGGGGCCAGTGCAGCACATGCTGGTAGTTCTCACAGCACAAAGAATGGCCCTAAAGGGCGTGTGCTCTGATAAGCATTGCCCCACTTTGCTATTAATTAGCCCATTTTATGTGTTTGCCCATTTATTAATTTATTTACCCCCAGTTTGATAGTGTCAGCCCAAAGGTTCTTTCATGGGCAGATAGGTGGGACCACGTCCTTCTTCAAGGCTGTTTTCTGTCTCAGAGCATATCACAGCTATTTTGGCTGGGCTTTTGCCAGTGGGCATAGGATGTAGCCCTGCTTCCTTCCCTGCCTGCTGATGCTGAACACTCAGTTCTGCTCCCATAAGCCTGGTGTACACATCCCATGGCAGCTTTAAAGTTCTTCTTCTCCTGCTTATTCTTCCTCTTAAAAATTAAAACTTAAACCACTGTGATTTCTACAATGGTTCATGGTGCTTCTCCCACCAAACAGAGCCCCCCACAGCAGCTAATGCCACAGCTCCAATGCTGCTGCTTCAGCTGCCATCAAGATCTGCTGCATGTTATAAACATATTTATATTCCTCTTAAAATAACAGCCTTAATTTCTTCCAAAGGATGGAAATATATGCTGTCTCTTTAAAAAATGTATCATGAAAATAATGTCCATAAAATATGAGTCAAGTTTCCTTATACCTTAATCAAATTCTAGAGGGTCTCTGGGGGATGGCACTTACACTGCAGCTGTGCAATGTGAAGTTTGTTCCAGTCCTGATTGAAAATATTTTTGTGCTTCATTCATTTTTGCCAGTGAAAACCCCAAGGCACTTTCTGCAGGTTGAAGGTGCTGCTATTCAGGGTGACAGTGATGGGTCACAGAGATGGTGTGGAGAACTAACTAGCAGACTGGAAACTAGCAGGTCCCCAAACCGACTGTCAGTCTTGAAAACTTTGGAATATAATGTGCCTGTCTTTCTCATTCCCTATTTTTATTCCACAGGGGAACAGACAGGACTGGGTTTGCACAAGCTATAGAGGTTTTCTGTAAAAGCAATAACGTGATGGGGTGTCATAATTTTTAATATGGTTTATTTTAATGAACAGTAGGATTTCTGGACTTGTGGGTGTCATTTTCCCCTTTCTCTTATTGCTTTCCTCAATGGTAACCATTGCCTGCTCTATCAGGTTGTTGTAGGACAGCCAGGGCAGTTCCCCCTGTTTTCCCAGACTGCTTGCTTTCTTCCCAGTCTGAACATCTCCAGCCAACTTCAAACTTTCCATCAGGACACAAAATACCTTTGCAGTCTTGTGTCTTCCCTGGTGTTCCCTGGGAGTTCATCTCTTTGCTGATCCCCCTAGCAGCATGGGACCCTCCAAGATTCAGGATAAATGTGAGGTTCTTCTGTCTGGAAACCCCAGCTAGCACTGGGTTTTAATTACTGGTTTGAGAAAGGTATCCTCACTGGATGCACTTGTACACAACATGGCCCTAGTACCTTCTGGTTGCTCTCAGGTGTGACTGATCTGGCATTCTAAAGCCTTGGCTCCCCAGCCACAGCAATACATCACTCCCAAAATGACACTGATGCTGGCTTTTTGAAGAATGACAGAAATCAGAGATCTGTCAGTGGAAGGTAGTTCTTCATTTGCAGAATATTTTCCAGTGTTCACTTCAATACAGTTTTAAATGATTCAATCAATCAATTAGGCTTCCCTCCACCATTTCCCTGGGGTGGCTATGCCACTGACTAGTACACCCAACCATTAGGGCTTCTTTCCTAATATTCTGCCTAAAATTTCCTCTATTGTTTTGCTGTCTCAAGAAAACATTTTGGTTGTATGTCACTGTCAAACAGAAGAGAAAGTCAGCATTTTCAGCATCCAGAACAGGCATCTGCCAAACACTTGAGCTGATGTTCATTTTGCTGTTAGGAAGATTTGTCAGGCTGCTTTACCATTCCTCTCCAGGCATGACTTTTTTTCTTTATGAGCCACCAAACTCATCCACTTGTTTTAGTGGCAACAACTAAGCTCCATCCATTCTCAAGGACATAAGAAATGATCCAGCTCTAGACATCACCTGAGTAAAGACACTTAATAAATGAGAGAAAAAAAATGGTTAGATTCCCCACATTTCTCCTCAGCCTGCCAGACAGTCACAAAATGAGGAATTTTATGAAAAATGAACTGCACTATGATGTACAATTCTTAATATTACATTTCAAGGTTGTTGATTGGTGAAACTTCTGCAGCTTTAAGTCTGACCCAGAAAAACTCTTTCTCCGAGCCCATATTTGCTTTCTGCCTTCTGGAACATCCCTCCTAAACTTGTGCATTCAGATATGTGAAATTTAGACTATAATCTCAGTATTAATTAATAAATATAGCTCATGTCCAGACTGAATATTGACTCAAAAGAAATGGCACAGGAAAATATTTCATGCTTTGTCTACCTTTTTTTAAGTAAAGAGCAGCAGTTGTCTATTAATTAGCTTACTTTTATGCTCACTAAGGATAGTGAATCTCAACCTTTCAAAGCATCCTTTAGGTTGAAATGAGGAAGGAAAGGGGAATATTGATCTTAGATTTTTGCCAGTTAAGAGTTCACTTGAGAGACTTGTTTTATTTTGGTGGGTTTTTGGGATGGCTGGTTGTTGGTTTTTTTGGTGGTTTTTTTTGGTGCGTGTGTTTTTTTTTGTTGTTGTTGGTTTTTTTTTGTTGTTGTTGTTGTTTTTTGTTTGTTTTGGTTTGGTTTGGTTTGGTTTGATTTGGGTTTTTTTGGTTTTTTGGGTTTTTTATTGTTGTTGTTGTGGGGTTGGTTAGTTGGTTTTGTTTGGGGTTTTATTGTTGTTGTTGTGGGGTTTTTTTTTGTTAAGGTTTTTTTTGAGATTTTGTATATCAAGATGATTTTTAATAGTCTATGAATCAAGCTTACAAAGATGTTGAAAGCATCTTCCCATAAAAACAGATAATTATATCCAGACACAAAATAAAAATGGCTGCACAGACCTTTATCACCTCAAACTATTGAACACTGAACAAAAATCCAATTTTTTTCCAATGTTGAAAGGTCTGTTCTGAAAATACTCCAGGTGGCCTCTCACAAGGTACTCCCTGGAAGAACACAAAGAACAGGAGCAGAGGTTTGTACCTGTGTCTGAATTTTGTATTCCTCCTGAAGTTCTTCCTCTGGGCAGCAAGAAATGCCAGGACAACTTTTAAAAGTCTAAGCTAAGGATGTAAAGGACTGCTGAAGTGAGAGGGGAGGGAACTGGGCTGTTTGCAGGCACTGCTGAAGAGTTTACCATGGTTTGCCTAGTATGTTGAGTGTTCATCAGTGTTTAAGAGCCCCCAAATGCTTTTTGATTTCCTAAACACCTACAACACGAAGTTTTACACTAATTTACAAATGCCCATGGAAGCTTTGATGCAAATCTTGCAGTACTCACTCAAATTTTAAACTTGCTCAGAAAACAGCATTAATGCCATTTACTGGTAGGAGTCAAAGCTAGAGAAGAACTGCACCTTCCCACCTGGCAAAGGCAGATAAACCTGTTCTGATGCAGAGGGCAGGGCCAGCTGACTTTCCACATCAGCACCCCATGTGTCACAACTGTTTCCAAAAGAAAAACCTAAGAACTGATATCTGGAGTCTGGAGAAAATGTTGTACCCTCTTTTTTGTTGCAAATTTTGCTTTTTTTTCTTGTTTTGTTTTTTGGCATATCACTGTAGCTTTCAATGTTAAACAAATTTGTAATTACAGTGATTATTAGGTCCAGGATGTTGGAAGGGAATTAGGGTTGTTTGTTCCTGTGTTAGCAGTGCTGATCTCCCAGGAATTGTGAGTGGAGCTGGGCACAAGGTTTGTGTCTGCTCTCTCACCAAAGTTGTGGGAAACAGGTGGGACTTATGGAAGATGGGAAGGTTGGGATCCCCCTGCTGTGCCTGGGACCCACACCTAAGGGGGCATCCATAGCACTCCCTCAGGTATTACCAGGCCATCACTGCCGTGTGTTTGGGCAGGGTGGTGATTGCTTGTCACCTTTTGCTATTGTGGATGGGAAAAAACCCACCAAAACTGTAGTATGTTTTGCTGTCTGTTTCTTTGGGTTTTGGGGTTTTTTTCTGTTAGATTTACATATGTGCCTGCAGACCCAATGGGCTAAGCTGATCTCTCCCAGCAAGGCTGAAATAAATCGAAGGGCATCACCAAGTTCAGTGGAGGTAAGCCTGTGTCAAACCAATGTAAATATGTGCAAAATCATGTCTCAAGTAGTTTTTTGAACAGGAGAATTGTTTCAAAGGCAACCTGATTCTGTAAATTCTGTGCAGGTAAAACTCTGGGATCAACTTCTCTTCAGTTATAACGTCATTGCTGGTAATTTTGTATGCCTGCGGCACAAAGAATAGGTCTGGCTTTATATGACATGGCCAAAGTAATAGATATGAAAATAATAGTGGGTTATTTTTCATCCCACACAGCAGAAAGCTCATTTAACTGATGAAGATGGTTGACAATTTTTAACTTGAGCATCTGCTGTGAACAGATATCTGACCCTTAGAATTAAAAAAAAAAAAGAAAAAGAAGATTTGCTGGTAGTTCAGTTGAGTTTAATTTCACATTGCAGAGTTCCAAGGCCAGAGGGAAGAGGGGAATGGCTGTAGGACTTAGCTCTTTTATGCACTTGGAGCAATGTTTGAGGAAAGCGAAGAGTCAGGGACATAAACTGGGGACTTGGCTAGAGCTTGCTGCTGGAGCTTGCAAAGTGTGTGTGAGCACATCATCTGTGAACTATTAAGCTCTCATTACTTATGCCATCTAATATACTTGTTCAGGAATGTACATACTTCAAAATAAATTTGATGGGGTTATAGTACCTTGTATCTGTCTTAAGTCATCTGTCTCTGCAGAAGAAAATTCCCCACTCCTGAGTCCAGACCTTCCTGGTTGCCCAGGAGAGGTGACAATGATATTTTGAAGCCACTATCAGCTGCAATCAGAGGGAGATGACAAGCAGAGAGCACCTCACAAGCAAACTCTTGTGTGTCTCATGAAAGGGTATGTGAGAGTCTTGCAAAGACTCAGGCAGACCCTGTGTAGGATTTTCAAGACCTAAACTCATCTGACCTACTTGCTTAATTAGCAAGTTAGTGGCCAAATTGCCACTGACATTCATGTATTTATTTGTTATTCTGGTTGCGTAAAAAATAAGTAAGAAAAAAGAAAAAAAAAAAAGAAAGGATAACAAGAAATAAGGGAAAAGGGGGTTGGGAAAAAGAAAGAAGAAAACAAAAATTAAACAAACAAAAGAAAAAGGCAGTGAAGATCTTGTTTCCAAGAGCAGTAAGGTCAGACCCCAGCTGGGATGCCTTGGGGCAGGCCCAAAGGAGGCTGTGCCCTGCACCGTAGAGACCTGCACTCCCTGGCCCTAGGGCACCTCGGGTGCTGCCATAACCCTCTCCCAATTAAAACTGACATGGGATTTCTCAGAATTCTGTTGGGCTGAAAATATTTTGCTCAGACTAAACATATTAAACCAATTAGAGCAAATTAGTCTACGTTCCCTGGTGACTTGAGCCCTGTTAAAAGGCAGCTATGGTAGTTATTATCACGCTGCCTTTAGCTACTGCTTTGTGAATGCCACATTTCTTGCAAGTAAGATACCTGATCAGAGGTGGGTCACCCTCTGGCAAACAGGTACTGGTTACTGGATCCAAGGGATGCATGTCATGCTCCACCAAAGACCAACTAATGTGTCTCCAGGGCCCCAAGTGGGCTTTTCTGGAGAGGCACTGTAAGCAGGGCAGCTTAGGGTTGTGGGCTTTCCCCCAGGCACTACAAAATCCCGGGTGGCTGGAGGGGATTGTGACCCAGAGGCACCACTGACAGCTTTGTTAATACAAGTGGGAATAAGGCACTGGGCCCTGCCCAAGAGGTTTTTTTAAGTCAGGGCTCTTCCCCTTGGAGGTTTCCTCCCTGTGGGAGAGGGAGTGATGAAGGATGGGTCTGGGGTAATGTTTGTCATGGTTTACTCTTGTCTGTCCTTCGAGGGCTGCAAACATCTCCTGGGGACTGGAGCTGCACTGCTGAGCACACGGAAACTTCAGGTTTCCACAGGCTGAGTAAGACAAGCCATGAGGGAAATGTCACAAGTTTTGAGTCTGTCATCTGCTTTTCAGGAAGAGCATTCCTTGTAAAGCCAGACTCACCGTGGAATGCTGGAAAATGCAGGGCACTTCGGCTGCTGGAGTCACCTTTGTCCCCAGGGAGCCTTTCACCTTGAGCTCCTTGCTCTGTGACAGAGAGGTCAGTTCCAGGCTAGCATTTAGCTGCTTGGGTGACAGGGCAGCATGTCTCACACCACATATCAAGATTAGTGCTGTGCAATGGGCTGGGTTTGTTATTTATTAATTTTTAAGGTGATGATACAAGAAATTGTGTCGTTTTCTCTTGTAATTTCAACTACAGAGAAGGTCTTCCCAATGTGACCATATCAAAAGATTTCCTGACAAGAGACCTACAAAAGTAGGTTGGTGGAACATTTTGTTTCATCTATTAACCCAAAACACAAAAGTCATGTGTTTTCAATTACAAATATTTTATTGAAAATGTTTTATGTGAAAATGGTTGGACTCAATTATCTTAAGGGGGCTTTTGCAATCTAAATTATTCTACAATTCTGTGATTTTACAATCAAGCAATTTAGCTGAACTTTTGCCTTCTCATGGCTTTTGAAACTTCAGATGCTTATAATTTAGATTTAAATATGTATAAATAGAGTTGTTGTCAGTGATATATAAGTGTAGAGCATTACTGAACCAGGACTGACACATTGCAATATTTCTCCTGAAGACCTGTGTAGTGTAGTAATTACAAGTGGAAATGGAACTCAGGTCATAGAAGGGCTCTGAAAATCTGGAAGACTCTATTTTGGCTCTCTGTGGGGCTCCTGGGGTAAGCAGGACCCAGAAGGTTTGAGTCCCAGCAGCCAGCATTCTGCTTCTGCTTCTTTTTGTGATTAATTAGAAAAATCATCCAACCCTGGCATGGATCACAAACAGACTGCCAGGCAGAAGAACATCAAATCTACCTTTAGGTTCATCCTGATCCATCATCCCTTCATCACTACATCATCATGTGCTGCCCAGGACCCTCATGAATTCAGGCTTCCTCCTCAAAGCTCCTTTTCCATTTCTGCTGCTGAACCCCTGAGGTACAAGATTCATCCCCAGACAGTGCCCTGCAGCATCAGGGAGAGCTGTGTGGGAAATGAAAGGTTCCAGTGCTGCATTTCGGGTGACAGCTGTGTGGTCCTATTTTTAGGCTAGTGGTTAATTTAATTTGTATGGATGTTTGTCCATACAAATGAGAACAGCTCATTTCTCCTCAAAATAAGCTCACTATTCTCTCCAGTCTGAAGGAGCACTGCTTGGATGTCCAGGCTGGGGAGCTGACATAGGAGCATCGTTCAGCAGTAACATTGGGCTGATCCCAGATTCCCAGAGGAGGGAAATGGCGAAACAGGGTTGAGACAAGGTCAGATTCCAGTTTCCCCTGATGTTTGTATAAAGAACAGATCAGGTTTTTTCCTGTCAGCTATGAGCATAGCGCTGGAATAATTCATAAAATGACAGTGTTTTCCAAAGCCTTCACTCAAATTGATTCTTTGGGTTGTTGAGGGGTTTTTCCCCCATTTTGTTCCTCACATCATTTTATTTCCTATAAAACAAAGTCATGGTGTGACAGAAGCATAATAAACCTTATCCCTTAAATCCTAAAAATTCAGTGCTATTCCAGCCAATGCAATATGAGCCATAGCATGTGCAAGCGAGATTTCTTTTCATTTCATACATTTCATACTTTAAGAGGTTTTCTTTGTGAGCAGTTTAGGAGCTTTTAAGTTGGAAGACTGTCTCATAACGAAACTGCAAAATATTTCCTATAAATATATGCATATGTATTCACTTAATATGTCTTCAGCTATATGACAGTGACAGAGGGACAGACATTTCTGTTCCTGTGCATGAAGAGTGGCAGACCCAGACACAGTGGCCTGACATTCAACACCATGAGTCTGCTGGAGGAGGGCTAAGGAGGGCATCTGGATGCCCTTTCCCCACTCCAGGCAGGGTCACCTATAACTAATATCTTCATGGTTCATCTAACTTTTCTCTAAATCCCCTGGTGCTGAGGGCTGAAAAAATTTCTTGAGCAATTTATTGCATGACTCACTTCCCCTTCTGGTAAAATGCTTTTCTTCAGTCATCGCTGCTGAAGTGACAGCCTGTCGTTTCATGCCTGATCTGCAATGGACACAGAGGAGAGTTTGTTCCATTCATTTTGGCAAGAAGCTTTTACAGGTGGCCATGTCTCCCCTACTCCTCTGCTTAGGATTTCATAAGTTTCTGGCCTTACTGGTCCTGTGGTGTAGTTTCCTTGCTATTATCCAGACTGTCTGTAAATAGGGCATTAAGTGACCCATGGGATTCAACCCATGCTGGACCAAAGGAAGGAGTGGCATCTAAAATGGTGTTCATGAACAGTGTGTGCCTGTTCCCATCTGCAAAACAAATGACACACTCTCAGGATCACAGAATCACAGAATATTCTGAGCCTGGGGGGGACCCACAGGAATCATCGAATCCAATTCTCTAGTGAATGGCCCATACAGGGATCAAACTCTCAACCTTGGCATTATTAACACCATCTGAGCTAATCTTGGTGGCTAGGATGGATCATGGGGTCCTACCATACTAACTGGAAGTTTTGTCCCTGCCAGATTTCACATTTCTTCACCGGTATTTAGAGCTGCAGCCCCCAAACACTCAAACCAGGAAAGCTGTGCTGTAAAACAAATCCACGCTTGCCAAGGCTAAGAATCTGTCTTTGCTCTAGAAGGGATGGAGATGCCCACTGCAGATGTGAAACTGATGTTCCCTATCTCCTACCACTAGAGGCTAAGCCAGAGCTGTCATTGTGCTGATATCTAAAAAACTTTTGTAGGGTTCTGGCTTGGTTGCAAGAACCTGCACAGCCACAGGCCAGAGCCCAGGGCTGCCCAGATCCCACTGCTCCACAGAGTCACTTCTAAGCACCCACACCTGGCATTGTGCCCTGAGTCACCTCTGCTGACCAAAGCCTGCCCTTTCAAAAATGGAGCATGAGGCAGAGGCAAAGCCAAAGCACCAGGAGCATCAATGCAGATGGGACCATTTCTCTTTCAACTCTGGCTCTTGATGGAGCAGAGGGAATGCAGTGCCTCAGCTGCCCCCTTGTGTCTGCCTCAGACTAGTTTTGGGGTCTGAGTTGAGACTGCAAACTTTTAGGGAAAACAAATGATTCCTCATTTCCAGAAGGGTTTTTCTTTGGCATGAATGACAGCATGATCTTCCCTTGGACTGGGCACCCAAACTCTGCCTCTGTCCCTGCAAATATTAAAAGAAGTCTTCTCGTGCCTAATTCTTCTTCTACCTGGTTGCTCACTTACACTTTTCACCAAAAAATATTTTAAAAGGAGTCTTACTCTTTTCCATATTTTTACATAGTGGACATGGTTTAGTGGTGGATTGGCAGCAATAGGTGTACAGTCGGATTTGATGATCTTAAAGGTATTTCCTAAATTTTTCTGTGATTCTATGGTTCTGTGCTCTCAGCTGAGATGAATTTTCTAATTCATCTAATCTTGTGGGAGTCAGGAAAGAGTCCATGATGAGAGGATGGAAGCAAAATTACCTCTAATCATCTCAGAAAGGTGGTGCTTCTTTAAGGCACTAAGGGATGAAACTGGAAAATATAGTGGAACCACAGTGGGATAGTTTATCCTTGGAAAAATCCATTTCTATGGCAAGAGGCAGGACAAGAGCACTGCCAACACAGTGGTTGTGTTGGGAGAGGTGGTGGAAGGACAGGCTGCACGGGGGGTGCATCTCCCTGCCTGCTTCCCCAGCCCAGACCTGCTGCTCCAGCCCGGCTGCAAACCCAGCAGCAGCGGTTTGCTGCAGACACTGCCTGCCTGCCAGGGGTGCTGAGGGCATGAGTCACAGCAGCAAAGTCAGTGTCTGGAGGGAGGGAAAATGAAAAAAGATTGCAGCTCTTAAATAGTTGAGGGTTGAAAAAGCCACTGCTGACAGATGCTGAAACTCAGTTATTTAAATACCACGATGATCTTGAATCCCTAAAATTTTAAACTAATTAAAATAAAACTGGATGGAATTAATATAAACAGCCTCAAACCAGGCAAAGGAAAAACAAAACCCCATGCAAGCTGATCTGATGAAGATTATGGAATGTAAGTGCCATTCAATTTTCTGGAATACCACATTATTTTTTATTCTGATGTTAATAGGAAAATATTTTACAGACTCTCTCAATAGGTTATGTTGGATTTGATTCCAATGTCTCCTTTTGCAATAATGCTAGTGGCAAAAGAAATGCACATCAATGTTGTTTTAGCTGCAGTAGAAATGCCAGGAAACTCAAACCTACCCTGTGCACTATCACCTTGTCAGCTGGTAAATTACTAAATCGGAATTTTATGAAATTACTCAATCAATATTTGTGCAGATGGCTTCCAGGAAAAAGCACTTGTATGTCTGTTTAACTCCAGTGTGTAACAGATGGCTAGAGACAAGGCATTTCTTTTCATCCAGACTCACACTGACACTTTAAGATAGCTTTAGTTGCTTATTAGTTCTTGTAAGCCAGCCATTAAATCTTGCTTTATGTATTACAGTTAAAATAAAATTCAGTCATATACAAGGCCTTTAAGAAATGTTACAGAGTATTACTTACAAAGAAATTAAGTGCAAGGTGCTCCTTAAAATATATACTTAGTTTTAGCTTGTAGCATTTAGATGTTAGAAGTCAGCTACTTGTCTATACTTCTACTGCTATTCTTTAACCATTGTGGATCAAACGAGTTCAGCTCTGGTTACTAATCATCAGATGTGACATGGCCTTCTCTTCTTCTTGCGACTGAAAACACCAGTCAGGCTCTAGGTAGGCTAATAGTTCTCTAGATAGACCAGAAGAAAGGATGCAACCTCTCATTCTGTAGATTGCAACTTTAACTTCTGTCTCAGGTCACAGTGAGGGATGCTTCATGGGTTAGGTTGCCAGAGAACCTTGTCCCCCCTGGGCTCATCAGCAGTGCTGGCAGCCCCATGTCTGCCCCAGCTGTGATGGTGCAGGAGCAAACCTCACCCCTTTATCTACAGCTCTGCTGCATCCCCAGCTTCAGTATCCTCTGCCAAAGCTGTCCAGATTTAAGGCTCTTCTTCCTCGTGTGGCAATGCTGAAAAAGTCTGAGACCTCCCCAAGCCTCTGCACCCCCCTGATTGCCCTGTATGGCTCAGACATTTATAGTCCCATTGCACAGGCAGAAGTGGGGTAGGTGCAGGGTTTCCAAACCATGTTCTCTGACACAAACTGTTCCCACCAGCCTCAGACTCTGTCACCTCTTATGTGCAGAAATGTATGTCTCTATAAGTGTTTCTCTTCAATCCATCCTTTCCAGCCTCCTAACCATGATTGCTTACACAGAAGTTTTAGCTTTTTGACTGGCAAAACCTAATTGTCTGCTGCTTCACACTTGTTTCTGAATCATTGTGACCACAAGG
Source organism: Peucedramus taeniatus (assembly GCA_013400575.1). Taxonomy (NCBI): domain Eukaryota; kingdom Metazoa; phylum Chordata; class Aves; order Passeriformes; family Fringillidae; genus Peucedramus; species Peucedramus taeniatus. The sequence goes on from WBNO01020999.1 coordinate 65,080, forward strand.
GAAAAACAAGGACAGCACATTTCAGTAAATGTAAATACAATTTCCCAGCATAGCCCCAGGCACTGTATATCTGACTTCTGTGACTTTAGATAAGTCCTTTATCTGAATGCATCTTTTTGTAGCTTTGTACATTAACTGCATATTTTGCTGAGTTTTACTGTGTGAGAATAACATTACCAGATGTATATTCTGGTATCATCCTGAAAACAATTATGTAGTGCCTTAAACATTCAATTAGAAGTCTTAGCTTTGTGGAATTAAGTTTCTTGTCAGAATACTCTTATGATACAGCATGGTACAACTCACCATCCACTGAAGAACCCCTGAACAGCTGGCATCTTTCACTACCATTGCACTCACCACAGCTGAGATGCCACGAGCAATGAAAGTCTTGTCTGAAAGATCCATTCTGCCACCCCTGTGTTTTGCTTTCCCTGTGAGGGAGAGGTGCACCAAAGTGCTTTTGAAATATTATTGAAAATTGACAGTAAGGGCAAAGAGCAGTCTGCACATCTCAGAATGGTTTTGTCATGCATAGCTGTGAGCTACAGATTAGCTTTAAGGTGCTCAGTTCTTCAGGGACATTTTTAGTTTTGCTCTCAGGCCAGGTTCTGTCCACCAGAGATGCCTGAGCAAAAACAGAAAAAAAAAAAACCAGTCCAAAGACATTGTTTCATTTTCTTTGATGAAGGAATTGAGAAAGAGAATTTCTCTTAAGCAGCATGTAGTTTCACAAGCATTTCTCATCAGCCACAGGGAAAAAATGATAACAGTGGAATTCTCAAAGCAAGATCAATTTTTGTGATATTTCACGCCAGGAAAATTCTTGCAGAATCCTCCAATCATTTCCACATCACCCTGTTATACAAACTGAATCCTCATGGAGGCTCATAAAGCCAGTTTCTCCATCAGAATTCATACAGGTTACTTCTGTCCCTGAAGAAAGAGGCTGACAACAAATAACAGAAAGGAAGATCCTAAAGTGACACCCACTTCCAAATCTGCTCAGCTCTGGGTGGCTCTCTTCTCATTCTTCATTTCCCTTAATTTCCCCTCTCCCCACTGCTTCTGTCTGGATAAGAACTGCAGGTTGTGATAAAGACTGACATGCTAAGACTTTATACCTGCTACTCTGAAATGGAGAGGGATTTCTGCATGGGTGTTTGAAGTCATCTTACAGAATTTTCTATTCAGATACTTTATCAGTATGTGTAACACTTATCAGAGAAGCTCCCTAAGGGCTAAGCAACTCTAAGGTTACTTCAGCTATGATGACCTACCCGTATATTTGCAAGGATGTGTTTTCTTAAAAATTAGCTGATTCCTTCCTTAGAAAAACTGCTGCCCTTGTGGAAATGTTTTTTTCTCTCTGCTGAGTGGAGTTCTCCTCATCTCTCTCTAGGCCAAACAGAAGGAAACACTGATGAAGAAAATGTGCCTGGCTTTAGTGGATTTGATGAAGAGGAACTTTCCATTATAGATACAGCAATAACAGCACAATACATACTGTATGCACATCACCATTTTCTTTGGCCTAAGGAAGTTGGGTTACGATTTTTTCTCATTTACTTAATTGCAAATTGTTTATAGTCACTTTAGATCAATAATCTATCTTCTTTTTAATAACTTGTCTTAAAAGAAGTCACTGTACAAAAAAAAAAGCACCCCAAACCTTTAACGTAGTGAGCATGATGGGTGTGCTTGCAAGCTATACAAACTGGAGGTTTACTTTCAAGTATGCACTGAAAAAATAACTTTTTGTTTAGTACCCCTTACATAGGTTCACAAAAATATTTAATCTATATTTTTAAAAGCTTTATCTTTCTGCTCCAGGATCTTTTAAAACCACCCAAAGTGAATACTTCTGGAGAGGTGACTTGTCCCAACCAAAGAGCAGCCAAATCCCTGCTCCATCATTTAGGGCACAATGGGGTATTGTGAGCCAGTCTTCTTGGGGACTGACCCTGCTCCAAAGAAACTGCCTGCTACAAAGCTTCCCACATTTCTGTATCCCGTGTACAGCATAATTTACAGCTGGACACTTTTCCATGTCACTCACTTTCCCTCCGAGGCTCCTTTGGCATATGCAGGGAGCACAAGGATCCAGTGCTTGGCTGCCTCAGTGCTCCCCCTGTTTCAGGGCTTCTAGGTGAGTGGAAATCCACTTTCTGGATTTCAGCTGGCTCCATCAGTGGGATACAGACAAGAAGAAGCTAGCCCCTGTGCTACCTCCCTGCTGGCAACCTGCCTTCGCCTACAGCAGGGAGAAGCTGCTCTAAGACAGGTTTAATGAGTGTTGTAGCCAATTTATGGCCATTCCTTCTTGTCCTTTTTTTTCTTTTTAAATCATCACTTTGGAAAGGCAGCTGTGAGGTTATTGTCCCATGGAATATTATTAAAGTCTAGTCTAAGTATTTGCTTAGTATCAGCAACCTGGATATTTCATATAACTCCTGCTTTTCATCATATTAGAGCATGTTATTAAATGTGTTTAAAACACCAATCGTGGACCCCACTTTGCCAGTTGTATAACATAGGTGGCTGTCCAAGCAAAGCAGCTCAGCACATCAGTCTATTGAGGAGACATTTGTGTGGGCAGGGTTGCCTACTGGGCTGAAATCTAGATTCAGACATCAGTTTCCTCCAAGTTCATTGAACTTTTCAGTCATTCATAAATTTCTGTGGCAGTTCATGCTACCAGAGAAGAATTAAGGGGCCACTCAGGGCAAATGGACAAGAAAAACAGAAGGATGGAAGTGACCACATCCAGCTGGTCACGCTCTTGTCCCAGGGCAGCTGGAGGAATAAATGCTGTCTGTGCAATAAATGCAGCACTGGTCCAGTGTTGTAAATGCCCCTCTGCGAGTCCCTTCGGGGGTCCCGGCTGGCTGTGCACACTCAGCTGTGGGGAACCTCTCCCGATCTCCGAGGGGCAGGAGGGGGCTCAGGCTCTCGCCTTGGCGGGTGAGGCAGGAATAGACTGCGGTGGAAGAAAGGAGTGGACTCCGAATGGAGGGATCAGTCCAGGTTTATTAGAGACCTTGAGCCCAGCATGACCTCACTTCAAAGACCAAGCTCTGGGCTATCAGGTATATTATAAAGGGGGAGGGAACAAAGATGGGGAGCCAATGGGAAACGTGGGGGTATGGACATTGGGAAGATGGGTCTCTGGAGAGACCAACGGGGGTAACCTGTGGGAGGAACCCCGGTTCCTGAACCAGTCACTCGACGCCCTTAACAGAAGTTTCTAGGGGAAGGGATGGGCTGCTGAGTGACGGACAGGACACCAGGGAGGGGTTGAGGGAGGAGGCAGGATGGGCAGAACCACTGACATAGAGGAGAACTGGGATAAACCAAGGTACAGAACAATTATTAAAAAGCATATAGAACACAACACAACAACAGTCCAGGCAGTGCTCTTGTGCTGAGGTGGATGTGGATACTGTCCCTAGAGCCTGCCATGCCAGCAGCATGACTAGACCTGGCTTTCACCTCTGCCAGCAGATCCACATTTTAAGGGCAGGCTACTTGAATAATTTTCCAGCTAAACCATTGCAGTTAAACTGCATTTATTCATGTCTTTGCACCAACAGGATTGCCCCTTTGCACTGCTGGGTGAGTGCTGCAGCTCCCCATCCCTCTCCTCGCAGGGACTCCTCCCAGCTCCTGTCCTGCGGAGTCAGCGGGCCGGAGCTCACTGTGCTCGGCACGGGGCACCTGGGGACGCTGTCGCCCTCCCTGTGCTCCAGCCCATTATGTCATCGGGACTGCGGTTCTCAAAGCCCCGCACGCCAGCAAGAACAAGAGTGAGTATGTTTTATTGCCCTGATGAGCAAATGCAGCCCTTTGGGTTCAAAAAATAGCAGGTGGCTCCTCCAGAACAAGACCTTGCGTCTTAGCATCAAGCCCTGTACAGCTGGGATCCCATAAACTTTCCCCTGAGCAAGGATTAATAGTGATTTGTGCCTGTGTGTACACTGTTAATGTGTTTGAGTAGGTTTTACCCAAGCTCAAATAAGTATGTGCCAAAGTACTCACAACAATTCACTGAGGGTCACCTTTTTAAAGTTTACAATGAGATAAATAAGAAAAGCAGTATTTTCTTTAATTCATATGCAGAAAGCTCTTAGAGCTAAGAAGAAATGATCAGGTACTTTGAATGTGTGAAAAATGCACACTGATAAATGAAAGATTCATCTGGGCAGCAGTAAGATATCTGCATGCCCTGAAACCCCAACCTTGGTCCCTTCATCTAGGCAAATGCATTTTTCCAAGGCTAAGCAGTCAGCAGAATATGCTGCTGCACCACTCTCTGCTAGACGAGCTGTTATTCATCCTGCTAGAAAGGTTGTGCTGTGCACTTCTCAGAAGGGCACACAAAGCACCCACACTGATCTCTGTCTATTAAATTCAAAATGACACAATAACCCAAGTAAATCACTACAGCTTCTCCATCCTTTTCCAGGAAATCTGGGGACGGGGAGCAGAGTCAATGCTCCAGATTACTTTGTCATTGAAAAGCAGTATCATAATGATGAGCTACTGCCTATCAGAGTCCCAGAGCCCTGTACTGTACCCTGTAAATCAGTTCCCCAGGTAAGCTTGCCTGATCCTTTTTAAGCACCCTGTAGTGCTGCATATTGCCTATAGCCTTTTGAACAGGAGACTTTCTGTCCCATAGAAAATTCCAGTGCAATATTTGATGTTATCTGCAACTGAGCTTTAGAAATGTCCATTTCCCACAGAGGAAAAAGATTTAGGAGAAATATGAGTTTAAAAAGTCATACTAACCTATGGCACTGCCACAGACTGGTCCACAAAAGCAAGTGGCTCTAATAAGGGTTTAGGTGTAGCTTTAGATAAGTTTGTGTGCATGAGACCAGGAGGTGCATCCTTGCATCTCCCAGTCACAGACAATTTCACCACAGAAGCCTTTCAGCTTCAGCACACACAGCCACTCTCTTCATTGGATGGCCAGGACAACAGGATCCACAGTAACCAGGTGGATTTGACAGCTGACAGCATTTACAGCAAATTCTGGGGCAAGTGCCAAAGGGTGTGATGTCTGAGGTTCATCTGGTATGCTCCTGCATTTTTCCATGTTTTAGCCACTAAGTAAGTGATGACTTTAATATTTGTCTTTATAAAGTGGGTAGGAGTTATATTGGCTATACTGTTACTTGGCAGTCTAAATGGCAGTATGCTCATGATTAATAAGGAATAACTATCTTGCAATTCAGCCATAGAATGAAATGGGACATTTCGGTAGCACTAACCAAGGAAAATGTTGGCAGTGGGTGCTGTCTTTGAGCTATTTTTGCCTAACTTGACTAATGTGAATAGATTTTTTGAATGGTTCAAGGGTATAAATATTCAAAGCAATGGCAATATGTTTTATTAAAACCAGCATGTTTCTTGGTAGGGCAGAAGAAAATAATGGCTCAAGGGTCTGGGAATGGAAGATGGAACCATTTACATCTAAGTCTCTCTTTCACATCCAGCCAAGGTCAGAGTAAACAAGAATCATATCATTACCAGCTGGTGGCCCACAGAATGAGAAATAAGTTGATAGTGTGAGTCCAGTTTCCATGGACAGAGGCAAACATCACAAAAGCAGAACCAGAAGTGGAACTAATTGACCTTACTGCTGGCTCTACCTGAGAAGGAGAGAGCTTTGAGGGAAACCTGGCCACCTTCTGAGCGAGGAGGGTGGTCCCCCCAGAGGGAGGTGTAGCCCATGGGGCAAGGCATGTGCTACCCTTCCTGTGCCACAACAGTGTGGCACTATACCTTCCCCTCTGGGGACACGTGCCCAGTGTCCTGTGTGAGCCCTACAGAGGTGCTAAACCCAGAGACCTCCTCCCAGCAGGGCAAGGAGGGACCCTCTCAGCCTTCCCTGGGAACCATACACTCCCAGGAAAATGCTCATGACCCATGGGTTTCCATTATCACTGATATTAGTTATGGCCTCCACCCTCCCGTAATTATGCATCCACTTGAAATAATAAAGTTTTAATGTATAATACGTGAGCTTGGACTGAGGTGGCAGCTAATGTTTATTATTATTTTTATTGTTTGTTTCTTCTGGATTTTCTGGTGTAATTAATTTATCCAGCCATAATATTTCAAGAACATAATCAAATATCATTCTAATTTAGAGCCAAAAAATACAGACTCATAATATATGAATGCTTAAAAAATGATTGCTCTTTTTTGTTAAATACCACAAAGAGAACGTCTGTTTAGCATAATTACATTAAAGAGCATTTCCCTGAGAGACAGAGAAAGAGAGATGGGTGTTAAAAAAAAAAGTGTAAAGACCAGCCAAAAATAAAAAGGCAGCATGGATCAGTGGTCACTTGATTACAATGGACATCTTACAATCTGTATGTGTATATACAAGCACATACATGCCTGTACATAATCTTATGTACAAACCAGCATGCTTTAACACTTAGCTCCAGATTTATGCATTATAAAATGGTCCTTTTATATGTATTAAGTGAGCATGAAATCCAGAACTACAAAAGGAAATGTGTTGGTTTGTTTTTACTTTTCTCATACAACAGGCCAAATATTGCCTTTCTTGATGTTAATATCTGGAAATTTGTTACACAAGTAAGGTAGGGGGAAAAAAAATTAATAAATGGGACTCATTAGAGGTATTGCCAGAAAAAACTTACTAGATTTGGCCAGGCCAGTGAGTTAATCAACATTTTTTCTTATTGAAAGCAAATGTTCAAGTACAGAGGAGTTGAGCTCGCTAACTAGGGAGTTTCAAAAAGCAGAAAATTAGTCTGTATAATTCTCCATAGAGCAAATATTAAATGGAAGATAGCCCCATCTGCATATTCAGGGAAAAGTAGAAATAAGAACAAAAGGTGGAATAAAGCTTAGATGTCTGAAGAAGGATGCACTAGCTCTCTTTTTCAGTTTCTTGTTGCTAAGGTGATTGCTGGAGGCTGGCTGTGTTGTGAGGATGGAGCTGCTGTGAGACACTTTTCTCTCTCCCCAGTATCTTTGGAGTTACAGAAAGTTTCCCTCTGAGAGCTGGAGGTGTGTGCTGAGCACTGGCTGCCAAGGCAAACGCCCCACCCAGGAAGGCAAAGAGCTGCCCAACATGCCTGGCAGCTCAGTGCTGGCTGGCCCAGCCCTCTGTGCCTCCACACCCCATTGCCTGTCCTGGCAAGACCACTCCTGTCACCTTCCTGACAGAGGCAGTCAAACCCAGCTGTGATGGAGGAATTTGTGGAAAAGGGAAATGCAGCTAAGGCAGCAGGGGGAGTTTTTCCCCATCAATCTCAGAGGTCAGTCCTCATGTAACCTTCTGAGAGCTGATGCCTGGTAGAGAATCCTGGTGGCTCCAGCTCCCTGAAACACTACCTGCAGCATGCATGCACCTTTCTGCACCTAAATCAGGCCATATGGAGAGGAGAGGGGAGAGGGGGCAAGCAGTGCTGTGTGGCAGCTGGGTGTAAATGCTGCCAGGCATCTGTGCTTGGAGAGGGAAACCTCTCCTGGGTCCTGCACCAGAGCCAGAGTGAAAGGCCAGTCTGCACCATCTTATCTTTGCACATCAGCATGGGAAAGAACAGCAGCATGCAAGATAAGACAGGCACTTTCACCTCATTTCATTTCCTTCTCTGATACTCAGCAGAGAAATTCTTCATGCCAAGTGACAACTGGCAAGGGGTTGAAGCAGATAAAATCACTAAGTACAAGCTAAGTTGCACATCTACAAGCAGCCTCATGTAAGGCAGCTATGCAAAGCTAACTATTTTCCTACCCCTCTGTGCCTACAACCTGCACTTTCAGTCAACTCTGCCACCTTGCTATAGACAGAGATTTAGTTTTACATACAGGAGTCTTAAAAATAGCCTTCACCTCCTGAACCCCTTTCTACAAATGTTCCTCCATTAGCCACAAGCTGCAGCTAATTTTCACACAACATCTGCTATAAGCAAAACCATCTGTGTGGCTATAAGTTAAGGACAGAGAATTTATGGCCCATGTTCTTCTCATCTGACACTGGGAAGCTTTTGTGTGCATTGTCCATACGTCTGCATTAGCTATCTGTCTTCAGGTCCAGACATCCACACCATTTCTTTTTCAGAAACACTTTTTTTTTTTTTTTTTAAAGTCAGCAAGGAATGGTCATTACCACAATGCTTAGGAAGAAGTGATTCCAAGCTGACTCTAGCAGAGATGCAGACTACTGTGCACAATTAGGCACTGAAGAAGCCTGTCATGGTATTTTGATCATCCAGTGTGTTTTATAAAGGTTTCTTAGCTTGGACCAGTTTTCTTTTACTATAGGTAATTAGGAAAGAAAAATAAACAAAAGCAGGGCTCCTCTGGCTGCAGAGGAGTGCTGTGCTCAACATAACCCCCTCAGCTGTACAACACCAGAGGGAGTTGCTAACAGCACTGACAGTTCAGGGAAGTGATTTATGAAGCTTTTCTTCTGTGAAAAGTTGGCATCTAGACAAACTATACCCCTGCTGCTGCCTGTGTATACCTCTGGCAAATACAAAACCAGAGAATATTCTATAAACAGACCACTATGCCCAGTGACTCCTCTTAAAAAGCACGATTAGAAACCAAAACAACTTGATCCATGTTCATATAATATAAGTATTGAGGATTATGATAGAGCAACAGTAAAGCAGGACACACATCATACCACCTGGTACCAGAGGAGATAAGTAACCATTTGTTTACTTATATATAAACCTGAACTTCCCTGCTGAACATGTATTGCTGAGCTAATCCATTCTGTTGTGCTGAACACATTTTTTTCTTAAGGTATGTCACTAATGAATGCTTTCTCTGCTGGTCTGGATTTGGCCACAGAAAATCTCTGCCATATAATTTCTTGTATCTCATTCTTGTCACTTTTACAAGAGCAGTGCAAGAACTCTGCAGCTTAATGTGGTGACAAGCACAAACTCATTCATCTCTTACACAGTTTGAAGTGTCCTCATCCACTGCTCAGAGGTACCATGGGTGGACAGAGCCATTAGTTAATGGGCATTGGTGGGTCCTGGTGCTTCCTCAGACATCCCCCAAGGAGCAGCCCTTGCCCACGGGCAGCAGACCATTATGCTGTGTCTGAGACACTTTAAAGAATCTGTTAACTACTTTTAAGCAATAATTTACTGGGAAGCTTAGAAGTTTTTAGAACTCTGATCCTGTATTGATGTATAAGGATGTATTTAAGGATGCAGTCCAGCCTTGTGGTCAGAGATCATGAGATAATGTAGCACTAAGGGGTTCTGCATTATAAGAAAACCATTTCCCTGCAGAACAACTGCAGAGGCAGATGAGGAACCATGCTGCACACACCCCTCAGCTATCACAAGGCTGCTCATAATTTGGATGGAAAACATCACTTCTAATTCATTAATCTCTAGTTATTATTGGATGCTCCAGCTAACAAGGCACTGGACAAAATCAGATGAGAATAAGGTGATACTTGATCCACAGGAATGATAATAACTAGATCCCAAAAAAATGTACTGAACGGCATCTGTAAAAGGGCACTGGTTAGTGACTCTAAAAAAATAATCTTGAGGATGTGTTAATAATACCAAATCACTCCAAACTTTATAGCAAATGAAATAACACCACTTTTAAAATACAAAAAGAAGGTTACCTTCTCAGGAGACTTAATTTAGAAGGGCAAAGTAACCTTTTTCCTACTGCATCACAGCATTTGTCACCAAGAGAGGCATGTTTGGCTGGAGAGCTACAGGAAAAGAAAAATGAGGAGTAGATGGGGGCATTTTGGATAATATCCATAGTGGGATACTGTGGCTTCAGGGTGCTGTTTTGTCAGCTTTGCACCCGTCCTGCCTGAGAAGCTCTGCAGAACAGCCTGATTAACACAAGTGTGTTTAATCAAGACCCAAGGGGTCACCTCCCTGGCAGAAGTCTGTGAGGATTTTATAACCCACCTATGCCATCACATCAGCTAAACAAACTCTCCCTGCATTTTCTGGAGTGGTGACAACATCCATTTGATCTGTTTGGCACCATAGATTAAATACAAAGCTGCACACTAAAGGAGAGAACCTTTTTCAATTACATTTTAGGTGAGGTGGAGCAAGAGTAAGGGAGAGAGAGAGAAAGAACAAAGTCAAATAACTGAGGCGTTGCATTAGAAAGAAAGGCCTTTTCCTTGGCACAAGGTAATTGGAAGTTGAGCCAGGAAATTATGATCCTAGTACCTACTCTGTCATCCGATTCCCTGTGTGGTCTTGGGCAAGTCCTTTAACCTGCCTGTCTAATTCCTTCAGCTTGTAAAATGGGGACAACAAACCACAGAGGAGTTTGATGAGTACTAGCAGATGTTTTCACAGTACACCAAAAAAATGTGAGAATCCATGGATGTGGTATTGCTAGTCCCTAGGAGTACATCTAAATAAAAGGAATCTGAAATTTACAAATTGCATTTAAGATGCAAACAACACTCCTCTTATTGCAGTGGGTAGTTTTATTTATCTAATTTGAGTTACAAAAGAATCCTTACCAAGATTTTTTGCTCTAAAACTGGCTGGGAAATAGCTTGTTGCAACATTTTGTCATCAAAAATGTCTGCTGTCTTAACTGGGTCCCTAAGATTTGTTGTATATTTCTGTTTCTTAACTACTGGAGTATGATATTAAGGATTAAGTTGCCAGGGAAAATATGAGAAAATTTTAAATTTTCTCAAATTTGTGGACTCCGAATGGAATTCAATCCACCCTTTCAAGGTAGACAAAGCTGGAGGCTGTGTTCTGTCTCTGCATTTCATTTTTCTCTTAATTATACCAGCTTCAAAAAATAAAAGCTGCTTTCTGGGGTCTCCACATAAGGAAAATGCAGGAAGGTTGTGCACAGGGACAAACAGAAGATACAAGAAATTAAAATCAGGAGATAGCAGGAAGACGAGATGAGAATCCCAGCTTTGCTACTGGAGTGTTCAATGGCTTTCACTGCAATGAGAAGAAGTACACAGCAGAAAGTTTAAACAGTTTGATAATTTGATGTCTAAAAGTATTTTCCTTTGCTTTTAACCAGTGTCCTAACATGGGGCTGATTTGCAAAGATGTTGACTATTTGCCAGGCTTCACAGAAGTCCACAGAAGCTGAGAGGCACTGAGCAGGGTCAGAAAACAAAGCCCTAGCCTAGGTGCCACGATACAATGTGGAAATCCAACCCCTGCTGTCTCTGTTTGGAATTTCTATCTTATATTTGCTTTGAAATGTCTGCTGTGCTAACTCTACCATTGGTACAAATCAGCAGATTAAGGAATTTCTTTTTTGCTTCAGATACACTGTAAAGTCCACTTCCAGCAGCTGAGGAAGGGGTTAGGATTTCTTGCAGTGCAGAAGTCAGGGCATGACAGTACAAATTCCAGCTAATGGAGTGGATCCCATTCACATTTCAAACACTTGCCATTCCCTGGAATAAGTGTTGCTTTAGACAAGTAGCACAAAATGAGCAAATAAAACTGGGACTTCAGTTCTCAAACAAAGAGCATATTCATTAGGAAGAGCACCTCCTCCTAAGCACTTACACTGGTGTGTTTCCTACAGACAGACTTCAAAACCTATCATATGTTCCTCATTTACATATCACATTAACTGGTGAAGACAACAGAAATCTAATGTTACTTCTAACCAGCTCAGGATCTCTGCATCTCATTAGTCACCTCTTCCCTCTGAGGACTTGTGCTGTGCTGTATGGTTGCAGTTAAGAAGTCACCAGATGGTACAGAGTCAGCACTCTGGGTTTTTACAGCAGAGTCTTTATTTATTTTATTTTATTTTATTTTATTTTATTTTATTTTATTTTATTTTATTTTATTTTATTGTATTGTATTGTATTGTATTGTATTTTATTGTATTTTTTTAATTTCATTTCATTTCATTTCATTTTTATTTGTTTAGTTTTTTGGTTTTGTTTTATTTTTATTTGTTTTTATTATCTTTGGTTTTAATTTTTTAGTTAGTTTTTTTTTTTTTGTTTGATTTTCTTTTTAAGAAACAGTTTTTTTAATGGAAAGAGGAAGAAAATAGCCTCAGTCAAGGAGAGAGATTCATGTGGTGGGAGTGAGTGTCACTCAGGGAGCGCTGGTGCTCCTTGGTGTCCGTGCATTTGGGCAGAGGTGGAAAGAGCTCCCAGTGAGAAGCCCCAAGAGCACAGAACTGCACATAACCCCATGGGCAGGTGCATTCCTGCTGCCCTTGCCAACACTCCCAGAGCTGTACAATCTTGCCTACCCAAGTGTGGAAACAGTGGCCACTAAATGAATTTCACTGTCATTTATTAAAAGTGGAGCAGCTCAGCTGGCCACGGAAACCAGTAATAAACTTTTAAGCTGGAAAAGGCCTCTCAAGGGAGCTTGTTGATTTCTTTTCCTTAGAGATCTCTGGGAAGAATTTAATTGATTTGCCCTGTGGAAGAGAGTTATTTATGCTTTTATGTAGCACAACATTGGTTTCATTCAAACCACTTAGCAGCCCTGTTTAAGGCATCTGCTTGTTTAACCAATCCTAAACTTGTGCTCCCAAATCTCCAGAGCTCATATGCTGTTGTGCCAACACACTAAATGGCTTCCCAGCTCCAGAAACTGTGAGTTCACAATGCCTGAAAGATGAGTTACTTCTGTAGCTTGCCAAGGAAACTTAATTCAAGATCATTACATTCTAGTAGTGGGTTTAGGATATGTGTCAGCAGCTTTTGTTTAGTGCAGTTTAATTGGCCCATCATATATGTGATGGATGCTATCAGCAAGTAACTTTGGGAGAGCTGAAGCAAATCTCCATTTTAAAAGCATTAAGGTAGGTGACAAGTCCTATTAAAGCTGATGGGTTTTTTAATGCAGGTAAATTTCCAGGATCTTTCAGAATCTTCCTTTTCCAGGATGCCACTGTATAGGGGGACTTCACTTGGAGATGCATAAAGTGGATAAAGTCCACAAGTGGCTTCACTTGGAGATCCATATCACAGAAGGGACAGTGGTGTGGCCAGCTGCATTAGCAAGGAGTGTCACACAGGTGAAGAAGAAAACACCCTGGCAAATGTTTTTGGGGAAGTTTGCACAGACTGCCTTAGTTAAACTTCAGATCACTGCTATTACCCTCTTGCTTTATCAAGCAACTTAGTTTTAAAAAAGAGATTCTTCTTATGATACTTGGATATTGGGCTTTGGTTGTTTCAGCAATAATCCATTTTCTGCTTTGGGATTTTAAATTAAAACCTTTTGCACTGTAGTCTTTCCACTTAGCAAGTGGATTGTTGCCACTTAAAACAATGAGGGGCAAGTATTTCCCTTGTGTTACTGAGGGATTTGAAAAAATACAAAAGCAATGGAAATATGCCAACTTTTGTTAACACATTTGTGCATATCAATGGCTTACAGGTGCAGGCACATGAGAGAAGGGCTGGAAAGAAAGTGACTGCATGATTGATTGCATTTTCCTATTTGTGATTATCTGTCCATGTGACATACATATAACAGTACATGTGGTTAGCATAGACCTCCTGACTCAATGTATTTCACATGTATCCACCTCAAAATCAAAACTATGACTTCTTGCTTTTGTTTATTTTGCTGGACTAATAAAGAGGGAAAGGTGACCCAAGGAAAATAAAACTAATAACACCAGAGAAATCCATTTTCACTCCAAACACATCAAGAACCAGACAGTTTTCTAAAGCATGGAGAAGATGAGGGAGTTCTGTGGCTACCTGACCCTTTTCCCATGACTGCTGCCATCTCCATCATCAATCTCTTAACTTCTCTACCTATTTTTGGAAACTTCTCACACTAAATTTTCCGAAGTTGTTTCAACTGGGATAGAATGAATGAAAACTGAACTAGGTCCAACATTTTGTCTTCTATACTGGCAATATATTTGGAGAAAGGACTGCTTAAACCTTTTGTCTTGCTCAGAAAGAAGCACATTGACCCTGGTACACAACCTGCCCATGAATAACCAGAGTCTTTCAATGCTACTTCCCCTTGCTACTGTCCCCTCCCTTCAGCATTTTTCTCAGGTTTATATATCTTTTCTCAGGACTCAAGGAAGTATTGAAGTCACTTTGAAAGATGCTCTTTTGATAATATTTCTGCCACAATGCAAGTTTAAAAAAAAAACCAAAACAGACAAAACTGAAAAAAGACAAAACAGAAAAGGTGAAAGATTGATCTGGGAATTTTGCCACTTAGATTTTTGGCTTTGGATGTAAAGTTCCTGTAGTTTTCTGAACAGTAACCATACAAAATCTCTCCTCTTTCAGGGCTTTTAGGTTTCTTGTGGCCTTGTTTTGGTACAGGAGCCCTCAGACATGGATGGTTGTTGCACTATACATTCTCACTGTTGATACCATAATTGCATCAGCTTGTGGACAACTTATTTAGAGGGACCCTCAGTTTCCCAGTGGATGTCATTCTGACTCTAGGTAACAGCAATCCAGTGATGCTAGATTATACCTGATATCAGAATCTGGTCACTGTCTTCAAAATTTACTTGTCTTTGTCTCCAGTTTTGCAGTTCATTTATCAGAAAAGAGAGGACAAAAGATTCTGTACTCAAAGCTCCTGGGTCAAAAAATAGCTTTTTTTTTCTGAAATACACACTAAAAAGCATTTTCATATTTTCTTTTACATTTTATTTAATTTTAATTTAGTTTAAATTAAATTAAATTAATGTATAATTAATATAATATTTTTTATTTATTACTTTTTAAAAATCCCCCTCACAGCCTATCAAGAATTATGTTGGACCCAAAACATAGCTCTTGTTTCATATGAAGTATGGAGAATAATAACTATTTTAAGAATAAAAATGATACTTTAACAAAATTCTGTTACACAATACTCCCCTGTTGGGGAAAAAAAATAAGCCATAACCACGGTCTATCCACTTACTTTTTCCATTTCTATTCTCTCTCTGTCTAAGGAACATTGTCAACATTTTGAAGAGGAAACTAAGTGCCAGAGAAAGGAGCAAGAGGAATTTGATGGCTATCTTTCCAGCCATTTGTTTTCTTGTCCATTAATTCCCAGTCGTTTGCTTCAGTGCTGCCTGGGAGTGCAGGGCCTGACACCCTGTAAAAATATTACTATTTTTGGTGCATGATACTTGGTGCAATTCCCATTTCCCAGGATGCTCAGTATGATAACGGGGATCTGTCCTACCTCTTCCTCAATATGCTCAGACCAGAGCATCACCAAACATGTTTTGATGTGGTTTTAGTTCATACATTTCTTAGCTGCAGATGTCTCCCACTTAAATGCACTGGCAGCAATCAGCTCTCCCAAACTTTACAGTCTCTTCTCTCATTTTCTCTGTATTTTTTTGAAATGCCAAATGAAAGTACTTGTTTTTCTTCACAATGTATTTCTGTCACCTTGGTGTACCTTATATCAAGATACTCAGCTTCAAAGAATCTCCC
Source organism: Peucedramus taeniatus (assembly GCA_013400575.1). NCBI lineage: Eukaryota > Metazoa > Chordata > Aves > Passeriformes > Fringillidae > Peucedramus > Peucedramus taeniatus. Next base: position 80,528 of record WBNO01020999.1, read on the forward strand.
TCCTCTGTGTGATCTGCAGAAAGGTCAGAGACCATTATTAGATCCTCCTAAATCTGCATCTCCTTCCTTGCCGAGGGCACAGCAGCCTCCCAGCCCCGTGGCATGGAGGCTCCTGCACTCCTTCCCCTACACCAGCCCAGGGAGCAGCATCAAGCCGGGCAAACTCACTCTCCCTATGGATTTTTGGCAGGAAGATGCACTGTCCTTGCAGGCCAAAAGGGTCCAGTGTGGGTCTGCCCAGAGAGCAGCACTCAGGAAGGGCAGGAAACTCATCTGTCAGTCACCACTTCATCTGGGAGAAGTCCTGCCTGCCTGCAGACAGTTCACAAAGAAAGAAGCAAAGGAAAGAAAACTGATGAATTGAGTCTTTCCCTCAGATGTTTTTCCCAGTCCTTTCCTTTGTTTCTTGTTGCTGTAGCCAAAATGTCACTGTCCAAGCTGTGGGTACAGTGAATATGGGAAGAGCAAAACACAAAGAGGGGATGGGTGAGCACCCCATGGCCCTGCAGAGCAGAAAGGGGCTGCTTCGAGGCCTCTGCCTTTCAAGACAGTCTGATAGGATAAAGGTCCTCAACTCCCCCATCAGAACTCATCTTACACTAACCAAGGAAAACACACATAATTAAATTAAGGCACTTTGTTTTCATATCATCAGTGCAATTTATAAAGATACCACTGTGACAGTTTCTAGGCACAGATACAGCCTTCATATTTTTCCTGGATGCAGCACGTTGTTTTCTCAGCCAGAAAGCTATGCTAGGGAGACTCTTCAGCACAAAGCAATGCTCCAGGCCATCTTCCTTAGTAAGGAGAAGGGGTTTTATCTGTCCTTAAATTGTATTTCTACCTAATTAAATTCAACAAGATGCCTTCTTTAACCAAAAGCAGTCACATGGAAATATTTGGAGCAGGGAATGATGATATCTGATATAAAAGTTCACACCAGCTGTCATGCCTTTCAAAGATGATAAAACATTCAGGCAAGCCATAAGCTGGACTCTTACATTTTGACTGTGTAGGTATTTCCTGCATTCAGAGTCTCCAGTTGTGATGGGGGGCCATTTCTAGCTCACTTTTGGTGTAGACAACTTTGTGAGTGCAATTACACACTGATATGAAGCAATGCTTAAGTTGAGAGTAGGAAGTATCTCTGCTGCCAATTGCAGAAGACTGTGACCCTTGCAAGGCATTGCTGTGGTAGCAGAGTTTGCTGACAAGGATCTCCATAACTGCATTCTTGATAGCAGAAGGGTTCTTCCTTTCTCACACTTTTCCCAATAACACTGAGCACTGTCTTGTTCTGATCCCTGTGCTCCCCAGTGCCTCTTTTTCCCCTTTACCAGAGAAGACATAAAATGAACAACTAAAATCCAGCAATAACAGCATCCTGACCAGTTTAAGATGATATCTGCAGCTGCAGGAGTGGGATGTCCATCATGGGGGGGTAGAAAGTGGAGGAAGAAGGTAGATAAAATCCTATGTGGTGCAAGTATAGAACATGTCTGAAGGAGGGGGCCCAGGCAGAAAAAAACCATGCAAATCAATGATGCCCAAATCAGTTACCTTAAGGTTTCCTCTCCAGAGCTGTGGTCCCCCATGAGGAAGGAGAGTCCAGTGGTATCTCACGTTAACAGCTCAGGATGTACCCCCAGTGTTTCCCTGAGCTTCCTACACTCTGGAACATCAGTTGCACCAAATTTGGTTCAGAGCAGCCGAATTTTTGGAGGCAAAAATGATGAAGAACTAGACAAGGGTGTTCCAGCTTCCCAGTGACCTGGAAGAAGGTGGTTGCTGCTGGCCGAATTGCCAGACCTGTACCACAAGGGGACTGCCAAGCACATTCTCCAGTGTGCACATGGGAAGGTTGCTTTAGACATGTAAAAACAGCATCTCCAAGGCCAGTGAAGTACCTGTGAAGAAGGAGGAGTGGCAGCACACTGAGGCCACCACACTGAAAGGACTTTCTCCTTCAGGACATCCTCCTACTGCAGGTCAAGTTAGCACCAGGCAGATGCCTCTGGAGTCTCTATCCTTCTCTGGGAGGAGGCAAACCTTCCTCCAAGGAATGTGGGGAGTGAGCTGCCCCCTTGCCTTCAAAAAGAGAAACATCCATGTTGCTGGGAAGCAGATGCTTGGGCATCATATGGTGCCTGCAGGCAACTGTCAGCTGGCATGCTGAGTCTGAGCCTGGACAGGCAGGAGAAACAGCTCTGAATGAAGTCAAAATTATTGCTGATGTAATTTATAAATTACTCTCTTTGATGCTTAACAAAACTGAGCATGTTGTAAATTAAATTAATATTTGTTCAGGGATTCATAAGATGCAATCATTGTCAGTTACAGATTACAGCAATAACCCACAGAGGGTACACACAGAACAAATGAGATCTGGCTATAGTTTTTATAGGGGCATACTGCCATGCCCTTGCTCACAATGAAATAGTGACTAACTTTAAAAGTATAATGTTCTTTTATTAGTACAAAGGTTCTTTGGAGTGGAGGTGTTGCAATCAGCCTGGTCTAGATATTTATTGAAAGCAGAATTATTTCATGTACTTGAGAAACTGGCAACTAGGAAATTGTGCTTGATTTCTTTTGCGATAGAGAATGAACCGGCCTGGTTGTGATTTGGGCCAGTCAGGGTTAATGTTATTGGTTGCACTGGGACTGAGCCTCTGCCAGATGTCCTATCTACAGGACATTAAGAAAAGGAAGGGCAGCAAGGGTTAAAACAACCAGCTCTCTCATAAAGTTAAACTGGATGATCCCAATAAACGTATTTCACTTAATTCACAGCCTCCTACACTCACTCGTCAGAGGATGCTGTGATACCCTTTTGCTGTGGGAGTGCATTGCACAAAATCTAATAATTTCTGCTGAGTTGAGAAAAGAATAAAAATAATTTGGGTACACATTTTATGTGTGGTGTTTTCTTGATTTTATGGAGTGATGTAGGCATATTGTTCATGCAGTCATAGCCACTAAAAAAGTACAATCAGGCTGAAAAATCTACAGACTATAGATTGAAAAGAGGACCATCACAGTATTCATCTTTGACTACTTTGTCTTTTTGTTACTGGCCCACTGAAAGTAAGTGGGTATGTTCAGGCAAAAAGAACCTCCTGAAAGCAAAGTCCCAATGATGTCAGATCAAGTTTATATTGAACAAAAAGCAGAGCATTCAACTTTCAGAGTTCAACATCACAGGCATGCAATCACCCATCTGTTTCCTGAAGTAGCTCTTAGCTAGGAAAACAAGAGCAGTGAAGGGAACTTTATCAAAGACTGCAGGAGGACTATGGGGCATTATGTATCAAACAGTAAATATTTGTCTCAGTATAACAATATATATTTTGGCTTACATGGGCAAAAGAGAGTATTTGAGTAGTGACCAAGGCCCATGGTCTTAATGGGAAATAAAATTTCACCTGCGAACTGGCTTGGCCGTAGGCCAGGGAAGGCTAAGAAACAATGCTAGAGGGTAAAATTTTCAATCCCCTTCTGAAAACAAGGCAACCTCTGGTGCTTCAGATAAGTTCTAGTACACCCACCTAAGTTAGGAGACAGCCAGCAATTTTAACAGCTGTGACCCTGAGCCTCCCTGGGAAAGCATTCTGTCTGCTTCAGCCATGAGTCCAGAGACATTAACTTGGGGATAAAGTTCACGTTTTCCAGGCTGACTGGCTGGACTCCTATTCAGCTGACTCAGAACTGAGGAAAAGGAGATCAGATACTTGAACATCTGCTTGAACCTCTGCAGACCTATTCATGGGCTTTCACTGAAATAGTTTTGGAAAACATAGCCACTTTATGGCATTCTGTAAGAAAACAATACAAATAAGACATTTTTTTTCTTGTAAAAACAGATTGCATTAGGAAATAAAAGGTAGAAAAGCTGTTTATGCCTCTTGTGCTTTACATATAGGCACACAGGGTGGGACTTTAGCTTGAGACTGTTTTCTTCTCCCTGCACATTCTCTCTAGTGCCTGTGTTGATCCAGGGCTAATGAAGAGTTATTGTCCATACAAGGGGATTGGAACCTCTTGCATTAAGACCCATATCTGACATCCTTATAAAAATGTCATAGTGCATGCTCACCTAATATCTTGATCCTAAAAAGCTCCCACTTGTGGAATTTAAAATTCATTAGAAAATCAATATACCCTCATTTACCCTTTGTTTTAGAGAAAGAGTTGTGTGAGATATTCAGAGTTTTGGGATCTTTTATTCATTTTATTGGGATCATGATGAAACATATCACTCACAAACCCTATCCATCATATCATCATCAAAGTATTCATTTGTTCTTCTCAAACTGGGATCAAATTTTTAATAAGGAATCTATACCCGTGTAAAGATAAACTCTTAAGCTCTGCATTTGATTTTTCTCTGTGTTTCCAAGGAACTGAAAATGTGTTTCATCTTTTTCTGCTTCTTGCAGATAATTTGATACAGTGTATTTTAGAACATTTCTTTTGTATTTACATTTTGGCATGAGTATACTGTATTGTTATATTGTTCACAGCCTTACTATTGTCACTGCCAACTTCTTTTGGGAAAAATCAAAGAAAAGCTGAGACAAGATATATCAAGCCACAATCATTTGGCTGCCTAATATTTTATTGCTCCCTTCTTTGTTACTGGTTTCCAGTTGTCAATCTTGTCATTAGTACTTCTAATAAACTATTTCTTTCTTGTTTAGTAAATAATTTTACAATCCAACAGAGCTGTTTGAGGACATGAATCATACTCTTCTTCATGTCACACAAGTTAAAGCAAGTCCACAAAGTCATGCTGTGGTTGACTAATTTTTGGAAGATTTCCTCTTTATGATGGTATATTCTAAACAGAAAAAAAAGGTGACTTTCACTGAGCTTAAAAACAAAGGACACTCACAATGTAACTGCTTTGGGATGTTAGGACTTTAATTGTTGAAGCCTCCTGACTCTAGAGAGCCTCACAACAAGCGAATGCAGTTGTCCTCACACATCTATTTACTCCAAGTGGTCATACTTATAATTGTGTCTGTGTGTATTTACATTTAAAAAATTATATCAGAGGGGTAGAAATTGCTTTTTCACCCATCTGTCTCAGCCACAGTCTTGAAGCAGTCTTTCTCTTCTGAGGGCCTTCATGCATTCAGTAAAGTTTTCAGTTAAGTTTATGCCAACCTGACCTAATTCTCAAGCATAAACCAAAAAAATAGTCATTCATAAACCTTAAAGAGAATCGCTATGGTTTTTTTCTATTGTTTTTCCATAACATCCAGCACAGCTTAGATCCATTAAACCATCCAACTTAGATGGTTTCCTAAGAAACACTCCATTTCTGCCTGTGCTCCCTATAATGAAAAACTAAAGCCCACTCAAATTTATTCTCAAGATACAAGGTCTGGTAATGTAGAAGAACAGAAAAATCCCTTCAATCAGTGGTATCTCTTCAGAAATGTAGGGTGAAGCCATATGAGATGTGGTGAGTCAACCAAGGAGCTTGTGGTTGATTTTGCCCCCTACCTCCACCTTTTCTGTACAGAACTTTTTGTACCATGGTCCTGTGCAAAAAGGTTAGCTCAGATATTTCTCTCTGTTAGGAAGGATTTCTGTCTTTGACTCCCCAGAGGCTCATGAAAGGTCTAAATGGGGTAATTTTGAGGCAGTGACCAAGTGAAGAATCAAAAGGTCTTTGCCATCAGGCAAATGTTACCATGGATCCATTGTATCAGGATTCCCAAAGAACCAGGGGGGCAACATTGGGCATGTCCAGTGCTTCTTGATGGCAGTTCAACAGAGGATGCAAGCTGGCTTCAGGTGTTAAATAAATAAGAATGAACTGGCCATGATTTTGAATGTGGGCAAAGCACCCTTTTGAATCAAGCCACTCATGCAGTCTACATTAATGGTCCCCATAGACCTCATTAGGCATTACTTGATTTTTAAAAAGTTATTCCAATACTACACTTTTTCAGTTATTCTCCCCTTGGGACTGGATGATACTCTTTCTTTAGGGTACTTCAAAATTTTTTTTCTTGCGTATTTTTCATTATATTCTTTTATATAGCTACAGATTTAGCTATAGTTAGACACAATGAGTGCTGTTTTTCAAATCTTTGTCTCATACTACTGACCAACATGACTTCTTCTGCTCTCTTAGGAGTCATTTCTCCTACAAGTGGGGCAGTACTACAGCACTTCTCCACATACCAAAATAGAGTCCATGTTGCTAATGATCCCCAGGATTAATGAAGATTTCAGTATCCCTCAGATGGAAAAATGGTCCTGGGTGGGAGGGTCAGCTTGTGCTGCCTGATGGAGCATCTGAACACAGCCCCTCATGACAGATGATGTGATACCCACTTCCATAGAGAATCCCTGAGGAATTTAATCTCTCTGATGGTTTACACCACATTTCACCAAAATTTTATGGGCCTAATCTGTCCACAATCAGTAGAGGATTTCAGCACATGCTCAGCCTGAAGCATGTGCTCAGGGCCATTAAAGTTAATGATGCTTAGGCAGATTTCAAAGTTAAATGTGTGTTAAGGGCCTCTCTGCAGCAATGTCTTTCAATGGTCTGCCCAAAAAGAAACTCCATAAAATATAGCTAGGTTGAACTGCATAGTATTTTCACTGTGGCAAATCTGTTTGTCACAAATGGGGAAGTGCAAACCTCTGCACTAAACATTGCTAGAAGAATGATTTATACACGGCACTAAAAAAATATTGTTGGAATAGAGTAGATTAGCATAAGCTCTCTGGGGAGACACTATGCTTTCCTTGGGTTTTGCAGAGTGCCTGGCATACTAGAGATGCCAGAGTTAACAAGTAGTTATTAATAATAATAAAATATTTCTACTGAGAGAGTAGACACCAGTTCTTAGTATCAACCAAATGTCAGATAGAAGAAAAATATCTGATAGATAAATATAAATGTACTCAAATTTACTCTTTGCGAGTTAATAATTTTTTTTAAGATGGGGCTGGTTCTAATTTGCATATTTTTTTTACCCTTTACTCTGTCTCTTTGCAGTTTAAAATGTCTCTTATCAGCCCAGAAAACCTGTCTGCTTCAGTCACATCAGCCAGCATAAGTACAATAGCATCAGCCACTCTTACTTTGCCATAAATTACTGTAAACCAAGCCCAAGTGCCAGCAGAACACAAGCAATTGACAATTAGTGTCTCTCCAGCTCACATCTGACTATTTTTCACAAAGTAATTCCCACACATTAACTTGTAGGAGGTTGGAACATCTTGTTGTATGTTCACTGCTTCACTGCTCAGCCATGAGGCATGCCAAAAGCTCCACTCTTTCAGAAAGGAGTGACATCTGAGAGGGACAAAGTGCACATGCACTCAGACTAACACTCCCAAATTCAGGTGAAAAAGGCAAATTTTACTGAATTGCCAACTGCAGCAGAATTGTTGCACTGGGTCTTGCTGGCGTGTGCCAACAAGGCTGGAGGTACCAAAACTTGCCGCACTGAAAATGCAGCATTACAATGTTTTGGGAAGGAAACATGATGTGGAAGCAAGCTGGCCTGCCATGAGACGCAAGCATTCCCTTTCTAACTCTTTGGTTTTCTGGTGCCAGCTCTTCCCATGGCCCACCCATTGCCCTTGGGAAATGTCCATGTGAGGCAGCGAGACAGCAGCACAGCACGTGGCAAGGACACCTCAAGCTTGTTCTTCACTTCCTTTCTGCCATGCCACCTCGGGCAAACTGTGCCATGGCCTCACACCTCTGCTAAAAACCTCATAAAAGGATTGAATCTATTGCAAACCAGAGAAAAAATCTGGAGTTTAAAAAAAGAAGTGTCCCAGCCCCACAGTCCCAGCAGAGCTCTTTGTTCCCTTTCTGATTTTAGCACATCCAAAGCATGTTTTCAAGCTCCTTTTACCACAGCCACATGAGCTAGAAACTTGTTTCAAAAAAAAAAAGAAAAAAGAAAGAAAAAAAACCCATAAAGCTAGGATTCCAACCTAATCAAAGCACTCTGGGGGTTGGAACAATAAAAATAACACGGGAAGTTTTGAGAGCTGCTAGTGCAGCCAACGTCATTGTGCCCCCGCCACCTCTAGCTGCCTGAAGAGACAAGCACAGGCACTCAGCCTTATCAAGAGCCCAGAGACACTTACATGTGTTGAAGAAAACAGGATTATTTTGACAAGAGCTGCCAGGAAGTAAAACATTCATACATGCAAGGAAGACTGACTCTTCTAGTTACAATAAACCAGCACGGCGGCTCCCAGCCCAGCTCCTAAGGGCTGTCCAGGGCAAAGGTACAAAGAAGTTTTTTGGAAGCCTCAGTGTTCTCCATCTGCCTCCAGGCAACTGTCCTATATTTTCTCAACAGGATCCTCCCAGCTGAAACAAATGTCCCTGGCCAGAAATCAGGCACCCAATGACACCTCAGGAACCTGCCAGAAATGGGGCACACCCACCCACACCTTCCTCCCCACAGGTCCCAGTCCATCACTTTTCCTCTCAAAGCAGAGTGGCCCTGCCCTGCCCGCGCTGCCGGTACTGCAGGAGGGAGAAATTGCAGGATCACCAGCCCTGCCTCCACAGCAGGGCTGTAAGCTGTGAGAAAGGGGCAGGGCTCCCTCCAAATATGGATTTAGCCCATCACACTTTGCCTTCCACCATCTACACTGTCTTTAAAAGCTGTTTCACAAATAAATACATTAGTATGTGGAAAGTTATCCTTAATAGAGTGTGCAAAGGGTTTTGGCACAGAAAAGGTGTGTGAGAAAGTGCATTGCAAACCACAGTCCTGATTAAGTATTTAAGAACGTCTTCCAGTGGGGAAAAGGGGTGAAGAAAAAAAGTAGGAAACAAAATGAAAAGAACTGAAGTAGTTTGTGAAGACACAGATGAATCATGAAATTCTACACAGAGCTGCCAAAGTTTCAAAAACACTTTCAGGTAGGATATATGAAATCAACCAAGCTAGAGGTGCTTGAAATTACAGATGTATGCAGATGTTGGTGGACTCCAGAATTAACTCTAAGCCTATTAAAACTTTAAACACTCAAGTGTGCTTGACTGTCAACAAAGTTTTTATATAGTGTTGCAGTTTGCAGATCACCAAGGATTCAACTTCTCAACTGAACACCTTAAGGCTGAGGGCTCAAAGGCTGCAGTCCAGTATGCTTTAATGATATGCAAACCACAAAAACATGGAACATGCCTAGAAATAAATCACATTAGGGGAAGGTCCAGCAGAGCTGCTGAAACCATAATGTGTCACAAATTTAAGAATGAGATCCTTCTATGAACATTTAAGATGTTTTGAATATGGCATCTGCTGATATGTTCAGTGCATCATGAAGTATTTCAGCAAGGCACAAACTGAGCACTGCCACTCTACCTCATGCTCATGTTCTGGAAAAGAGAAAGTTTAAACTTCCAGGAAAAACAATGGAGTCTCCCCTGATGTGGTGCTCAGAGACCTGATCTTGTGCCACAGCACTTCTGCCCTAATGCCCAGTTTCACCTGAGTTATCTTCATTTATTGGTGATCTCAGAGAGGGATGAAATTATTAGAAGACTAACTTACAAAATACAATGTTTTTACCATGCAAAAATCATACTTAGAGCATCAAAGAAATGAACTATCATCTATTAAACTAAGCAAAATTCCAGCCTGAAAATCAAGGAACATTTCAGAAAAGAAGGTGGTGCACAACAGATCACATCTGTGGTTTTTAGTGGGCACAAGCAGAGAGGTTCAGTCCCCATTTACACCACCAGTTTTTGGATGTCAGTGACTCTACCAAGGCTGGATCTATCCTAATGACAAAAAAAAGCAAAGTCAATGCAGATATAGTGTTGCCTTTTTTAACAAATCCACCCATGCCCTTGGGAAAGGGTGAAGCAGGAATCCCTCTCCCTTGTCGATCTAAGATTTCAAACCTTTTCCCTTTTCTATATGAACTTATTAAAACCCTTCATACACTTATATATTCTTCTGTGGTACATGATATGTTTAAAGCCAAAATAATAAACGAATGAGAATGTTTCTGCCCAGAGATACTTAAATATTGAATGCAAATTTCCTGATAAAAATCCTGAAGAATCACAACATAGTCTAGTGTACTATAAATTACGCTAAATCAAATAAATCAGGCTATATCATCCCTGGTGGCTCCTACACAGTCTTTAAATATATTACCCACTCCTCATCAGTCTATTCCACTCAATAACCAGCTCTGTCTTCAGTCCCCAGGCCCACTTTAATTTGAACAATATATTAGCCTTCGCAGTATAAAGGAGAGAGAAACTGCAGGAAGAAGGAAGGCTGGCTTACAAATGAATCTCCCATGGCAGCTCACTCAGACGTGGAGGATGGATGGCTATTCCGAGCGGTCTGTGTCCCAAACGCAGCCACGGCAATAAATCCTTCCCTGGCCAGCAGCTGGGAGCATGAGCAGTCCCTGCCTCCACCTCCCGAGTCCTCAGCCCCCCTTGTCCCTTCCAAACAGAAAGGGTTGCAGCCTTTCCAGCTCCATTCAGAGGGCATAACTCATGGCAGACCTGGGAAGAAGAAAACCAGAAGCTCAGCCTCCAGGGAGAGGGGTCTCCCTTGGTGGGTCTCTCAGCATTGGGTGGCCATAGCCATCCTTGCATGGGAGGTGGCCCTGACTTGGTACAGCCAGAGCCTCCATCCACCAGCCTCAGAAATCATGAGATATGAAAAAGACAGACCTGAGCACCACATCTTATAAGATGTCATCAGGAGGGTGGAAGAGGGCAACCAAAGGTAGCTGCTCCTCCCTGAGGAGTCCTTAAAGCAGGGAGACCAAACCACCTGGTTCCTAACCAGGGTACAGGCTGATGTCCAAGGTGTCTGAGACAGAGGGTCACCAGCTGAAGCCTGATGGTGCTAAGCCAAAGTTTTGCTCAACCTTCCCCCAAGAGCAAACAGCCTGTGTCTAACATCGTAAAACATCTGGTAAGGCTATCAGGAGGGAGACTGCTGAGGATACAGTTTAACAGAGCTGCTGGGATTTTTTTTTTATTGCATTTATTTTCACAAATCATAACAATAAAAAAAGGAAAAGTTGGAGTCCACTCAATTGAGTTAATGCTTTCGGAATTTTATTAATCAACATCTCAGCATTCATAAAAAAATGACACCTTTTAAAACCAGTGGAGAGAAACATTTCCAAATACTTCCAATCAAGAGAAATTATTTTAAAACTCACATTACATGTATTTTTAAACCAAACCCTCAGGGAGATGGGTGTGAACTCTGAATTATCCCAATTAACTTTAGTGCCAGAGATCAAGGCCAAAAATGCAAAGTCAGCTCTAAGCTCTCCGAGTAGGTTGCTGAGGGTGCTACAATGTCGGTAAAGCAGCTGAGCTTTTTCATGCCCTGTTCCTGGGTTTGTCCTCAAGCACCCCTAAGAAGAGCTCCAGCACAGTAACACGGAGCACAGTGGTCTTGTGCAGAATAAAACAGCACAGCCTATGATAGTTCTGGTATTGACTAAATAAAATCTGCTTGGTGAGGAGAAACTGGAAGCCAAATTATGTTAATGCCCTTAAAAAGATGTTTACTGACCAAGCAAATGCATTCCTTTGTCTGGTCACATGGTCAGCGTTCACTTAAGGACAGTAATTTCAGTCCTGAAATTCTGTATTTTGTGCCATGGCAGGGCTGAATACCAGTATTTTCACTGACAATCTGTGGGTAAGTAAGGGGACAGCACATTAACAGTGCAAGCAGCCCATGATTCCCTGTGGGTCTTCTCCTCCCTAACTCCAAATGCCACATAATAGACCATGTCTTGTGTCCTATTTAATCCAGAGATGAAAAAAGATAGTTTGGAAAATCTAAATCTGGTGCACCAAAACGGAATCCCCAAAACCGAGGTCACAAAGGAAGTACTTCCAGGACGAACACAAGAGCAGTGAGAGGTCTGGGAAGACAGTAGTCTTTACCCTTGCTAGCTGCATTTAAGAAGCCATTTACACCCCTCTTTTTCCAACACTTAACTTTTCTTTTTTCCATATATTTTTCCGTGTTACCTGACTGAATTTCTCTTTTCTAAGAAGTTCACTCTCCTCATCATCCCATGCTATTTGAAATATCTGTTTGGCACTCCTCTCCCAGCCAAGGGAACTCGTGAGAGTCCGACCTGTTCCTCTTCCTGGTAAGGACAACCATCTCTGCCTTCCCTGCTGTCTGGAAGGGGCAGGGCAGTGCAGACAGGAAGTTGATAACAATGAAGTGGATGTGAACAAATAGATCTGATGGATCTGCCCAAGCTGTCAGGGTTGTACCATGCAGTTCAACCAACCAGGTTAAAGAGCAGCTCTGCCCCACTGAGTAGGAAGAGAGCACTGACCTGATCATGATCAAGGGGATTTTAGGTGCACAGGACATAGTTACTCTCACTGGAACATTATCTTTCTAAAGAAACAAAACAGGATGCAGAGACACATCTTGCAGCAGCTCCCAGCAAGGTCCTGTCTACCAGTGATACTGTTCTCCCCTCCAGAGAATTGACTCAGCATAACCACAGTCTCTGAACCACTTCCAGCAGGTCCTACAGAAAACAGATGGCCATTCAGTGCACTGATTCAATTCATCTTGTGAAATCAAATGGAAAAAGAGAGGAGTTGACAGAAGGGAGTGGTTGTCACTGTCCCCCATGAGATACAGACAGTTTATTGCAACTATGAATGAGAGAATAACATTCAGAAACTACTAAAGCCATTCATTCAAACACATTCAAACAGATACCATGGAGCACTATTCTGCCACAAAGGCTTATTTAACCAGAAGATAGTGAGGGTCCAAGAACCAACAAACACAGGGTTTGAAAGTTTTCAAGGGTGCTAAGCTGAGCTCAGAATGATCCCTTATGAAGGTAGCTGTTGTGGAGTTCACAGGAGTTCACGTGAGCAAAAGTTACTGTGCATACCTGAGCTTTCGTGCCATACAAAGACCAAGCCAAGCCAACTTAGCGACCTAGAGCAAAAAGGCATGGTTTTACCACAAGTCCCCATTCCTTAAAACAAGTTTTATTGCAACAGTTAACACTTGGTGAGGTACTGCCTGCAACAGCAGCCAAGTAGCCCATGATCCTGGAAGGACCAGATTTCTGTCAACCATGTTTGAGCCAGTGCTCAAACCCAGTTAGTAAAGGCAACTTCCAGTTGGAGTGAGTGTGAACCTGCTCCTTCAGCAGCTGGTGCTGTTCAAATAAGTGTCTGGGAATAAGGAATTCAATAATTGGATTTTAAATTGCATTGACTCATCCCTCAAATAATTCAGCAGACTGCAATATTTACAGTCCATTGTTTTAAGAAAATGATGCAAACTATATGTCTTTGTCAGATGAATTATTCACATGAGTAATATGCCCCTGTCTGTTCACAAATATAGCTCCTGATCCAGTTACTTGTCCAGTTGTCTAACTACTGCTTCAGTTAGCTCAGGCTTTTGAGAAGCTAGAGGCTTCAGCAAAAATAACTCACCCATTTCAGTCAACTTAGTTCTGCAGTGCCACAGCTCCTTTGCTGGTTAGGGCACTGTACAAATTAGATGAAGATTGTTACCTTCATTTTATGGACAAGGCAGCAGAGTCATGGTAAAGGTGTTATATCCAAAAATGAACAGTGATGGAGCCAGAAGCACAATCCTAGTTGAAGATGCTCAGTCCTCTACTGAAATCCACATTTTTTTCAGATAAGACTGGCAGCCTGTCCACTTGAAGAATGCAGACAGATGTCCATTCTCAGGTGTCTGAGATGTTATTAAGTTGTGAAGTTGGGAATGGAGTACCAAAGGAGGACACCTGGGGATCCCAGCATGCTCCAAGACTGGAGTATCTCATCCAAGACTGAGTATCATGATACTCTGGCCACCCCAAAGAACCACAGATCTCACTTGAAGACATTCAGGTCAGAAAGGTATGCATAGCCTGATTTCAGGAGGAATTGTACATGGAGATCCATTTTCTGTGGCATAAACTAAGCAGAGAGCTGGAATTTGCATAAAGAGGCGAGATCCATCATAAGATTTCCTTGGTGCATTCAAGTTCTAGACTAGGCTAGTGCCAGGAAGAGTAACATTAACATTACAAGGAAAACCACAGGAAACAGGGTGTTAATAGTGAAAGCACAGGCCTTACCAAATGGAGAAAGGAGAGGCAAGGAGGGAGAGAGGGAGCAGAAGCAGTGAGTGCACAGACTTTGCAGAGGGGCAGAAACACAGCCAAACCTTCAGAAGTCTCATATGCATAGATTATTGAAAGAATGTAACACAGAAAAAATGGAATTTTCCCCTCTCAGGGGAGAAGTCTTTGAGGAGGTGGTTCATGCCAAATGTTTTCCCTGTGCTTGATACAAGGTTTTGGCAGGTTCCAGTGCACAAATGGAGCACAGATTTGTGTTCATGTAGCAAAGGAGAAGACCTCTGCTCTACAGGGATTGAAAGTTCAATGGCTTTAATTATTTGAATGAACACATTACATTTTTGATGGTGGAAAGCCTGCAAAGGTTTACATAAATGAAGTTTTGATCAGAGGGAAAATACCAGGGGTAAAGACTCTGCACAAGACTGAAAAGAAACAGAGTGCTGGCCTAAAGCTGAAAATTTGAAAATACCCTATATGTGTAATATAAATACATTACTAGAAGAAAAATGAACAGAGCAAAAGGGCCAGAGAGGTACCAGGACTAAGACCATCACACTCTAGGTACACCAGCAGAGACAGGTAAAAAAGGAAAGGCATACCTCAAAATTACAAATGAAAAAAGGAAATTTATGCTTAATCCAGCTACTTGACCTGAGAGTGTGAAAATGGATCTGTGCAGATAGGACCATAAAATGCTGTTAGCGTTAGAAGGTCTGAGGTAGTTAATCAGAGGATGTTATAGGAGTTCAGCCCTGAGAGCTAAAACAGTAAGTGAAAAACAGAGAAGCCCTTGGAGTCTTCCATGAGAGGTACTGGGGAGGTCCTCCCCAAAGCATGAGTTTAAGTCTCACAGAGTCTAATAAAAGTGTCAGTGTGTTGTAAAAGAGAACAAGGTCTGACTATGGTATTTGGGTGTCAAAGGTTTCATGTCTTCATGGACTGGTTGCTTATAATAGCTGGAAAGGACACTATGTCACCTACTGCTACTGCTGAAAGGAGCATGACAAACTTGCCCTGGGAACAGTGAAGACTTCATTGTTATTAAGAGAGAATATTAATATATCAAATAAAAATCTAGAAGAGAGATCATAGTCAGAAACACAGTCTCTAGAGCAACACTCTAAAATGCAGGTGAAAACACCAGAGGTGGGTGATGCTGCAGTGGCCTCTACTGAATGGAACAGCTGAGTCCTCCTCCTCCAAGGGCTGCAGAACAGGTCAAAGGGAACAAGAGACACATCTTCACGTTGCAAGGAAAATTGTCATTGCCTTCCCAGTAATGCAAGGAGGGGAGATCAACCAGCCATCCTTAGGATGCTCTCCTGGTACAGACTTTCAGAAGGACAGAGGACTTGCCCTGCTTTTATACCTCAAGCTCCTGGCTGGGGAAGCGACCAATTCCAAGCTCTGCCTTTGCAGAGTCCATCTCCTGGCACAGAGCAGGCAGTGGCTGAGTGCCTCCTCATACAGCTCAAAGCCCCTCATTATGGAGAGAGGATTAGCAGGAGACAGCACCACTAAACAAGGAGCTGCTACACTAAGCATGCTGTTCTTCACATAATGGTGCATGACCATAGGTTGCACCCACCAGTAATACAGAGTTTTAAATAAATTGCAGTGAACTCCCAGACACATGGCTGCAAGTCTCCTTTATACCAGCATGATGGGCCACTGAGCAAAGCCATCAGTGTAATAAAGCACCTGTTGGCAAAGGAGAGAGAGGTAATCAGATCTATATGTAGTACTCTCAAATTATAAAATAACAAAAGGGGCATACGGGCTGTCAGCTGCAGACATTTTTTTGAAAAGTAATGAGAAATCAAGATTGCCTATGCCATTAGAAAGCAAGCTCAGGAACTTGCTGGTTCATGAAGAAATATTTAAAGAAAAGCCAGTAATAAAACACAATGGGCCATCCTGAAAGCTGCTGCTGTGCACTGGAAATTATTCTGTACATCTGTACAGGAAACCAGAGGTGGTTCTGCACATCTGTGAAATAACTGTCTCAAGCACCTTATCCAGACCTTAGGCAGGAGGAAGATGAGGAATGTGTCTACAGAAATTTTGACCAGAAAGGATAATAGCCTGAGCTCCCCACAGCATGAAATGGTTTACTTCTGCCCAGTGCTCATGGGGAAGCCAGGAGTAGCCAGAATGTAAATTGGATGATCATGGTTACTTTGATTAACAAGGAAATGAGAAGCTTTTCATATCCTTTCTAATCTCAATGGTGCTTGCTAAATGCTATTAGAACAATGAAGCTTGGCTGGGTAAGGACAAGGTGGGCAACTGTGCACTTACAAGTCTCTTGCATGACCTGCTTGGACTGACCACTGTGTTACACAATAGTGGGCATTTAAATGTCAGCCACTGAAAGAAATCACCTCTCTCAAACTTCATGGCCTCATGAGCTTTTTGACCCAACACAGAAATGCCAACTGAATTATAGGAAACTCTTGTTATTGTGCAGTCTCTGCACATGCTTCTGGGGTCTTTGAGAAAAGATGATGCTCAGAGACAGCACAGCAGTTTCTTCATGCAGATATCCTATCAAATATACAGATTCCTAAACATGAAAGGAACATTAAATATCTCCAGCTATGGCCTGATTCAGTCAGAGGACATCTCTAGCTCCCTTATGCCAGGAAATCAGTAGAGTTTATTTTGTAACTTGCTGCTACAAAAAATACTCACAGTAACTTGTCTTTCTTGACAGGACCATTGATGTTTCTACCACTGAAATATGTCAGTTGAGGTTTCAACACAGCTGAGGTTTCCATCACTAAAAAATGTGTCTCTGAATTCACAGTTTCCTACAGACATCTGCATAGCCAGGAGTTCTCCCTGACTCTGTAACACATGAGAGGGATGTATAAGTCTGTTTCCCACAGATGCCATCACTCTTGCAGCAAACACACACACATGGAAAGGAAGCAGCTCCTTCAGTCACAATTATCTGATTTCCTTTACACAAACAGCCAAGTATGAGACAAAGATAACTCCTGGAGGGTACCCATTTCACGCTGGTTTCACATGGGTGATCTGAAACCATAGATGAGGTTTCTTGGCCAAAATATTAAAAGTGCTTATTTCCTCTTTGCTTGGGAACAACTGTACCCAAAGCTGTAGCAGACAGGAGTGCAGTGCTGAGAAAAGGGTTATGTGTTCCCATCCCTGTGGATTCATGAGTGGGCACAAATGTTAAGCCTTCCCTTTCCCTCCAATCCCTATCCCTTATTCCCGTCAGCCTCTCCTTGAAAAAGCAAGAAGATGATTTGCAGAAAGAAAGATGCATTTCTCCCCTTTGGTTGGATAAAATTGAGTATTTCTCTTTTATCCTTTGAAGTACAGATTTTTTCCATAAAGTCCACGAAGATTCAGAACCAGACAATACCAACTAATGATGATGGCTGATTGTTTGTGTCTTGTGCATGCCTGTCTCTGCCAGGCTGTACCCCACACTGATGTTTCATTTGCAGCAAGACTGCTCCCTGCAAGTGGACAGCAACAGCTTTATTGCTCTAAGATTTGCCATTTAAAGCACTGTTAAAGACAACTTTTTGGTAGCTACCTTGTGTGTATATATAAAAAAAATGTTAAAAACCCAAATAAAATTATTGCTGTCCAGCACAAAGTTAGTGAATCTCTGACTTGTTGGCATTTGCTTTTGGACTGAAGAGGGAAATATCTCTGTAAAGTTTCCATTGATCTATAAAGCAGAAACATCTGCTGGAAGTGTTGTCCCAGGCCATCTCTGACTGCAGTCAGCAGGAGGTGAGCCTGTGGTTAATAAGCTTTCTCCCTCCCTTCCACAGTAGATGTCATTGCAATGAATACGAAGCACAATAAGTAAGTTTACAGGATATGGTCTAACTCAGCCAGAAAATACAAAACACAAACATGGAAAAAAGGCATCACTAGAAGACTCTCAACAGCTTTCAGATTAGTGATGTACTCCTGCCAATGCAAAAAGAGAAACACTGGACCAGCTGCCTTGAACCACCCTGGAACTTGCTTCCATTAAAAATGCCATAAGGACCATTTTAAAGCTCTCCTCTTCAATCCTATATAAAAGTGCTTGCAAGGCTGGGATTTAATGAAATACTGTCCTCTCTGGCAGGACTTTTTGAGAATCTAATTTAATTTGCAGTGCACTTTAAGCCACATACGCACACTGAGAACTTTAATTTCCTCAGTGATGCTAACTGGCATGCACTTCCAATGTGGCTAATAGCATCCCACAGGTATCAGAGTAGTGGAAACTTCCCAGCACAGAGATGAGCATGGAATTTACTGCTGGCAGCAATATTAAAAAAAAATCAAGCAACATTGGTGCTCTCTTGGGCAAAGTTCCCCGAGGCTGCTTTTCATGACACTACTGGTTGTTTCTACCTACAGGACATGTAAGAGAGCAGCCTACAGCATTTCACCTGGACATCTTCCCTGTGAAACCAACACCACTCCCCCACCACAGCCAGCAGTGACACGGGGCACTGGTGGGTCCTCCACCACTCCAACCACAGTGCCTGCTACAGCTTCCTGCACCCTGCAGTTCTGAACACCTGCTGCTCGCTCCCCCTCCTATGGGAAAACAGAGACAACAGAGAAAAGGACAGTTTTCTCCACCTGGTGCAGCCAGCAAGCCCCAGACTGGCTGGTGGAAAAGGCTGTTTGCTGCGCTGGGGGCAGTGGTCTGGGCTGGTCTGAGGCTGAGGTGGCTCTCTGTGCTCAGGGAGGGCTAGGCTGGGACAAGCACCCTGAGGCAAGCACCCCAGCAAGGTGCACCCATGGCACAGGGTGGTGCCAGGACCTCCTGAGGCTTTGCCACCCTCAGGCCCTGAAGCCTCTAGGTCCTTCAGAGCCTCGGGCTAAGTGTCCAGCAAAGGGCACAGCTACAGACACAGCCAGTGCTTCTGTGAGGCTTAGCAACATTGCCCTTCTCCTGGGGAACCAAAAGTTAGCTGGTACAGAGAACAGCCAGAATAGCAGGATCAACAAGACTCTTCTTATTATGCCACGCTGGTTACAGCATGTCACTCTGTCATCACCCTATCATTCCTCCCCTGCACACACCACTGACTGTAACTTTAATGGTGTTACACTTACCAAGGTTATAATTACACATTATAGTGCGGCTTTCCTACGCCAGAAAAGGACTAAACGTACAATTACACAGCTCATAAATAGGAGGACGGCACACTACTGCACAAGCACACATGTCCACATAAAACCTTTAATTACAGCTGCAAACAGATTACAGAGGTTTTACAAATATGTTATTCCGACCGTGGCAATTGTTAGCACCACCTCTTGGAGAGAACTTCCATCTGCACAGGGATTCTCCCAGCAATGCCTCTCTGTGTGGTGCTGAGGGCTATTGTACCTGCAGAGCCAGTCATTATCAAGAAAAGCATTATTAAAAAGCAGCTTGATGGGTTTCATTGTTACTATTCTTGTTTCAATTATTTAAATATCTGGACCTCTTTAAATTATTTGAGTATTTAGAAGCACTGACTCCTGATAATCAAAGGTGTAGTCAAATGAAAAAGCATGTGTGACAGATTCAGTGACCCCTCAAAAGTTTAACACCAGAACTAAAGAGAAAAACATATGGCAAATACAAATGATTAGACAATTATAGATACTAAGATTAACTGCCACTGTGACAAGATGAGAACTAAAGGCTTTCTTCCAAAACCACCCCACATCTGAGCCATAAATACCCATCAAAGGGAATCAGAGGGAAAAATAATCTCATCTCTAAACCCAAGAGGGTTTCTGGGAAAAACCTACTGGATGTTATTGATGTGAAAAATCATGATGCAATCACACTTTACCAAGAGGATCTCCCAAAAGAAAGAGTCGTTTATTCTATTAATTCCTTTCTGCTTATTTAATTTTCAATTTTAATTGTGCAGAACACGCAAATAGAAATGAATGATTGATGTTTTTTGAAAATGTACAAAACCTGAAAAGTATGCACTTCTCTTAACACATCTTTTACGTTACTTACAGCACTTTGCACTCAGAGTTGCTCACTGTGGTGCAGAGTCCTGTGATTTATGAGGGGCAAGAGTTTCACAAATGGGAATGGGCCACTTTTTCTTCCCTTCCTTCTTTTTCTCACATTAGAATAACAACAACAAACAAACAAAACACACAAAATATGAGACAATTATCTCAGTGTCTCTTAGATTTCCTATCTTTGCCTCTGTTTTCCAGCATCATATTCTTACACGTGTTACTTCAGGAGGGAAAGTTTTCTACTTGGCTACAGTAATTTCATCTTCCCTCCTCATAGCTTCAGCAACAAAAACATCTCAACTTGTGGGCTCATAAAGGCAGAATTAACAAGAATATACACATGTATACTGAGCCACATAAATCCTGATCACAGATACAGATAGGAGCACACACAGGCATAGTTCTACCTCCCTTATTCATTGTGAAGTCCAACTGGAAGTACTTAACAGAGGGATATGAATAAAGTGTGCAGGATATGGGTCTGGAACTTGGAGAAAGAAGAAAATTTCAGTTCTGAGGGTCAAATGAGTTTGTGATGCTTTTTGTGAAACAGCAGGAGCTTAAGTCAGCATTTTCAGGATTTATTTTCAATTTTAAGTGTTTTAAAATGAAACTGAGCCCGGATCTCTTTAAAGGGGCATGATGATTTCTCAAAACCAGACCCCTTGCTCCAGTCACATGAAATGCAGCACAGTCAATATCAGCTCTCATTTTTTAAAATCCCACATTTTGACTGTGATGGTGCTTGGCTTTTGGCAACGCTATTGGCTGTGAACTCTCAGCTGAAAGTGTGCACTCTCACAACTTAGCCACCTTCCTGTCAATAGGATAAACTGACAGGAGGAAATGGAAGAAATTTTACAGTAATTTTTGCAACATGAATTAAGTCTTTGCCAGGGAAAACAATGGGAAAACACACATGTATTTGGTGGCCTCATTCCCTGAATAATGAGATTGTGATGCTTTTTGTACAATAGCAGGAGCTTAAGTGGGCATTTTCAGGATTCATTTTCAATTTTCAGTGATTTAAACTTAGACTGATTTTAAGATGACCATGACAATGAAACATCCCATGAGCTCTCACACCTTTATATTCTGCTACATCAGGACAGATTTCTAGTGGAAGAAGAACATCTCTGCGAGGATACAGAAGAACTTAATTGAACAGAGGCCTTGACACAACATTAGTGGTGTCCACTCCCGCAGGAATGGAGGGAAGTAAGTTGGGCGAGGAAAGTTGAGTAAGGTCCTCTCAGATTTTAGAGGCTGGAGCAGGAAAATAAACAGGTATAAAGCAGTCTCCTGGGTCTGAAGGTAAAGGAGAAACAAGAACAAATTACCTGAGAGGAGGCACAGGAGAGCATTCAGAAATAAGAAGTGGGAAAGAGCCAGTTAAAAACAAATAAGGAGTGGCTGGGTGATTTCCACCACTTGCACTCATGGATGAACATACATTCCAATAAGGTCTGTATTAATTTGCAATATTACAGGACACTCTTTGTTCCCAGAGGTTAAAAAACTGACTGTCCAACACAACGCACCAATGGCATCACTACATCAGTCTAAAGAAAACAACAAAAAAGCGCTGGAGGAAAGACTAAGCTCATCCCCCCCTACACAATGGAATGGAACTCAGAGTCACGAAATGTTCAGTTCAGTGCTCCCCAATCAAAAAGCAGGAGCAGACAGCCCAGGCCCTGTCAGTGTTGCAGGGGAAATAGCCAAACCCACTGAACAGCATTTACCAGCGGTTACAAACCTTAACAGAAACGGCCAAGTCAGCACATCCTTTGACCTAAATCAACAAAACAAAGTGCTTGGGAGAAGCACTGTCGTATTCGCAGTGGACAGCATCTTTCCAAGATGAATGCCCAAGTTTTATTCCCCCTTTAGATGCCGCAAATGGTTTTTGGCAGATGCTTCTACACCCAGATGGCGCCAAGTTAACTACTTTTATTATGCCTTTTGGATGGTAATCCTTCCACAGACTTCCTTTTGGCATTGCTACTGCACCCAATATATTCCAAAGGAAATGACAAAGCTACTGCAGCACCTGGAAAGGGATAGTTGCTTGTACAGACAAAGTCCTGGGATATTGCCATTGGGAAGAGAAACATGATAAAAGCCAGTCTAGATTTCCAGAGACACTTGGTATTCAGGTCTGAAAGGCAATAAACACTGGGCTACATCAAAACTAGCTGAACTACTGAGATAACACACATGAAAACTAGGCATTAAGGCAGACTGAGGAAGGGTAAATTGGCCTAAGAAAGTAATAAATTAATGCAAACTCCTGAATCTATGTCAAAGTGAAATGAAGATTGGGTTATGAATGGTAGCAATGCATTCTCATAATGAACTCCTGGAAAATGAAATCACCTGATATTTGAATATAATATATATAAAAGAATATGTTTTCAGAATATAAAAAAATATGTTTTCAGCTGAGTGGAAGCCCTACCTGAAGCACATAATTCTCCTTTCCCATAACCACTCAGAGCCACCTGCAACATTACAACCTGGTCACACTGGTGGGGCTGCTATGTACTGCTCCTAGACATTTGCTGATGATACAAATCACTCTCTGCAGACTGAGAACTGTCTCATTGTAAAAGAAACATGTGAAAAATGTAGGAAAAAAGCTCTTCCAGAGAGTTAATTCAACTTTTGACTGACCACAAACCACTTGTACCCCTGATAAATAAGAAAGACTTGGATCGTGTGCCAGTGACTTGTCAAGCCCTACTTAGGGCTTAACTAAGTACAATCCGCAGACATAACACAGTATTGTGCCTGGCACAGCCTTGCCCATTGGCGCTACCCTGCCCAGATACCTTGCAAATGTGACAGATGTATGAATATTGCAAATCATTGAGGAAATTAAAGCTTTATGAAAGAGGTCTGCAAGCCTTAAAACCAGTGTCTCATTCATACTTATAACACATCTGATTGGCTAATACTAAAAATGTAGAGCTGCAACATTAGAGTGTGGGAAAAGTGACTGCCTTAAGTGCATTAGAATCATATCCTTATTCCAGAAAGAAGTAACATTTCAGAGCCAACATGGTTATCCCAGCAAAAATATCCCTGTGGTACTTCATTACTGAGAATTATGAATAAGCTGAGATGTCCGTTTAGTGGTGTGCCACAGGCAGAAGACATCCTGGTCTTTCTAGCTATGCTCTTTCTAGCTATGCTTGTGTGTCATTGCCTGTGAAACACAAGGGCTACTGCAGTCTCCCACTGAAGGCTGAGATACCTGCCTCGACCCTCTGAGTTAGGCACATTCCTCACAAATGACCTCCTGACCCACTCCTTTCCCACGGGGACTCCGCTGTGTTAGGGCAGTAGTGCTGGAGCACGAGTGGAGAAACACAATGACTTCTCATTTATTTGTGATTCTCTTGGCTAGGTTATCATCCTTTAATGCAGTTAAGAAGTCACTTTAACACAGTGACTTCTAAACTGGAATGCTTTTACTCAAATGTTTTAAGGTTTAAGCTTTCCAGCAATGCATTGTACATCTCTATCTGACATTTTCTCTCTCTCTTCACTCTCCTGGAATTCTTGCTTTCAGCAACCACATCCCTGGTTTTTGATTCCTGGAAAAAATTCTCCTTTCTCATGGTGTCTTGCTCCATCATTGAAGTTGACAAGCCAAAAGCTTCCCACCAAGATCTTGTTGGCTTTTTTGGCATCCCACTTCTCCACATCTGTTATTTTATATAGCTATCCATAATATTACAATTATTGTGCCAGTAGCTTGTCCTCTTCATATGCAGACCATATCTCTCACAGATCTCTCCCCAAATGAGTGCCTTCTCCGCTACATTAGCTACTCCAGTCCCCAAAAATCCATCTGTCTGAAAGCTCTGGTTTTTCTGAAAACATAAATCACCGAGGCCCAAAATATCTGACAGCCTTATACATAATATATAAAATTAATAACCAGAAAGCAATGCATTCATAACTTGTGATTGAAGGCCAATGAAAGTGACACAATAAACCTTCCTTTCCCCCATGCTGCTGCAGCTTAAGTAGCATCCAGAAACTTGCTAATGACTGATGTCCACAAAAACAGAAATTAATGCTGTTTTTGAGGTAATTATCAGGATTACTTTTTATCTATTTAAAGTGACTTTCCATTCGTAGACCTTAAAGTGATACTGCACACCATTCCCTTACAAATCAGGAGGAGAATACAACCTGTGTGTCTCAGATGATATCCCATCCTTTGCCCATAATCTAAAAATTTTCCTTGAAATGTTGATGAAAACTACAAGACAGGGATAAAAGAAGAGGCATCCCCAAAGGAGGAACATCATCAAGGAGCCATACCCATTTTATACTATATTCAGCAACACAAAATATCTAAGTCTATAGAAGGCAATTGGATATAATCATAACACATGCTCTTATTCAATTTAAGATAAAAACTAACATTCATTGCCAACTTAACATTCACACTCATTCTACTAAAATTTTTCTCACAGTCTCATTTCATCTGTGCAATTTGCTGGGCTCTGGCTACTGTCTACTGCTCATCACTGTGCAGCATTTTTAGGGAGAGGGGAAGGAAAAAGATGAGCAGGCACTATGGCTTCTCAAGCCACAGTTAAAAGAGAGGGATAACGAAAGCCAATGGGTTTTAAACCACCATAACAGTACCACTTTTCCTCTTATCATACCCTTTCTATAATGGTTTTCTATGCTATCTCCTATATTATCTCACACTGCATGCTGTCCCACTGGAAAAATTTACTCACGGGTCTACAATGGTGCATGGGGTTTGCAATTGTTTATTGGGTGGGCACCTTCATCAGCCAAGGTCAAACCACTACAGCCTGTCAGAGTGACAGGTCTACGACTTGTGAGACCTTACAGGAAAAGTCTATTTTTTTCTCCCAATGTCAGTGCTAAAAGCAAAATCAGGTACATTTTCTAGCCAAATCTCACAATCAAAAAAACCCACCACCCCAAAAAAAAAAAAAAAAAAAAAAAAAAAAAAAAAAAAAAAAAAAAAAAAAAAGGCAGAGCCCCAGACCTGAAAGTAAGCAGTTAATGAGTCTTAATGACAGAATTATCTTTAAAAAACCACAAACAGATAGAAAATCTTCATCAAATATTTGAGAAAATCAACACAGAGACTGCTCCCAGCCCTTGTCAGGAGCTGTTCAACACTATAACAGGTCAAGGTTCTGAAAAGCAAATGTCTTTGTCTCCAGGCATGTGCACAGCTATGCCTAAAGAGTGTAGTGTTCCACTTACACCTGGGCTTTTTTTGGAAAACAGGAAATAGGTGTTTTCTTACCTGTCTCTTGAAAGAAGGAAGAGAATTCTTGTCACAGGGTGCAGCTGAGCACAGGAACACAAAAAGGGACTGCAGCATCCCTACTCCCAGAGAAAGGCACAGCTTCACCAAACGAGGGCTTGGAATACATAATCAAATTGCAAAGTCAGGTCTGCTTTCAGCATGGAGTTGGATCAGATGACCTCCAAGCATCCTTTGCAATCTATAATTTGATTATTCTAACCAGTAAATTTAAAAAATTAAAAAAAAAAATTCTGCCAATTAGAGGGTTTTGATATGTTCTTGTCATAGCTAGAATAGCTGATCTAAAGTATTCAATGTGAAAAATACATTGTCATGCAAATTCCTCCTTAGGCACTGCACTGTTCAGGTGTTTTACAGCACACTTTAAAATAGCACACAACCATATGCATTTACTTTGGTTGGCTCTTTACAAAGCCACCTCTGTGAGGGAAGGATCTTGCGCTAAGAGGCTTGGGGCTAGCACATCTGCAGGGAAGTCATGAGCTGCTGGGACAAGCATCTTACATCTTTCCTGCCTCTCCCTGTATGGTCTCTGGCCCTCATGGCACACATCCTGCAGTGCCCAATGACTTCCACCTATCTGCAGTATTCGTAGAGCTTTCTGGGTTTTGTGGCTGGCCATTATTTTTGTACCAACTTTGCAGCAATTGCTAGTGACTACAGCATTACCTTTCCAAGCTGTCACACAAGCTGTGAGCTCAGAAATGTTATCCATCTCAATAGGAAAGAAAGCCCAAAGACACAGATGTTGAGCAAGTATCTAGCTGCTTAGCTTTCTACCAGACAACCAAGGTTTTTTTTGCTTGACTGCCAAAAGCAGAACAACAAAACTGTTTGCCAGATCCTACTCACTGTCCGTGCAAGTCCCTTCTCATCCCATAGAGACTGTTCAGCTCCAGACAGCACAGGGCAGAAGAAATTGGCCCTTCCCTTCAACTTTATTGCCCACTGCAGGCACATACATGTGTCCCACCCCGAGTATATCAGGCTACTGGCCATTGACATAAAAATTCCTTTGAAATGCCAGTGCTCAAAAACAGTAGAGTCCCCAGCTACCCTTGCAGTAGCGAAAGCCAAGTTTCCAAAGACTGCAAGGTAAAGAAGGGTGTTTCCAAGGGCAAGAACAGCAGTCATGTTCCTGACTGGTTGCTGTCCTTGAAAAAAAAATCTGTCTTGCATGTGTGAGCAGCTGGGGCAGGGCATGATCTTCCTCCAGGGACATCCTCTCTTGCATTGTTTTCCCTTTTTAAGAGTACAAGTGTTGGGCAGCCGCCTGCAACTGTTTCACTGTAGGATGAAATGAAATGAAATATAGTGTTCTTAATAAAAGAAAAAAGTAACTCACACAATAGGAAGATTTAGTTTGGTTTCTGAAAGAGGAAGAGCAAAGAAGCAGTTCTCTCCACATGTCTAAGGCATTTGAGAGTGAATATTTGACTCATATAGCTGCAAGGAGTTTGGCAACATATGCCAAATTTCCAGTGGGACAGGCAGAAGGGCCAATGAGAAGGGATGCTGACAGGCTGGGAATGGAGTAGCAGTGTGGTATTTTAACAAAGACGAAAAGTGTAGCTCTACATCTGAGAGCAGCTTTGTTAATGCAGTTGAGTTTCTCAGGCCACATAGCTGAACTGTCAGTGGGTTTGGCTGTGTCACCTCAGTATAAGCAAAGCTTGATGAAATGTGAGTAATTTCTAAAAGAAAGCATTTCTGTGGGTTTGATTCTCTGTTTTGTGGTCATTGCCTTGGAAGAAACATTAGTAATTTTGGGCTTTTGCACTTGTATAAAATAAAAAAAAATAAGAGAGATAGAGAAAGTTTTAGCAATGGTTAAAAGCTTGCTGAGGGCCTGCAGTCAGAGTCTTGCTGGACCCACAGGGTCACCTGGACTGCTGGCAGCCAGCTCTGCGGGGGCAAGGGGACTGCCTGCTCTGGGCTTGGCACTGGCTGCCCTCCCCTTCCATCTCCTCCACGCTGGGAGCCGAGCCGGGGGTGGGGCAAGAAGAGCCTCGCTCACTGCTGTGCCCGACAGAGCCTGGGAAGGCACACGCACACTGCCCCTGCTGCACATCCAGCACGGGCACACGCCCTCCCATGCACACCCAGGGTCAGGAACTGGCAGGATGAGCAGGAAACAGTGGAAATCAGCCAGTGCAGAGCAGTGACATGAGTGCTCAGGGTCTAATCAACATCTAGAGTCACTTGAAGGATGACACCTATCTCCATCTGGCTTCCATGTCCCTACATTGTCCCCTTAGAGCTGGTCCATAGGCTGGTCCCCTACAACCCCTTTTTGTCCAGAACAGTTAAACATTGTGCAGAATGGTAAGACTCATGATTCCTCAGCCCAAATTAAAACATCCCCTCGCCTCACAGACGCATCTGTTGTTAAGGACACTTTCCCCTCTGACATTTCAGGAGCACTCTGGCAGTCACAGTCCCACCCCAGAGACTTTAAATGCTGGGACCAAAGCCCCTCTGCAGAGGGTGGCTCCAGTGACCCAACAGGTGCCCTGCCTGACTCCCTACACATCCCACATTCACATAGACAAGATTTTCTTAGCAGCTCAGTCCCAGGTTTCCCAAGGCAGGGGCTCAGACCTCTGGTTCCTCTAAGTAATTCTATCATGGTACAGCAACAGAGTAAACAGCTCAAGCTTGTGCCTTGGAGAAGGGACCCTGAACAAAAGAAACACTGGGCTTTTACACCCTGGGGTCTTCCACCTGAGTCCTCAGCTCCTGCTGTGTCTCTGAGTGTCTGGCCACTTGTCTGGGACAAAGGTCCTCCTGCCCTTTATTGGGCAAAGGGGCAGCACCAGGTCACAGCCTCTTGCCTCGAGCTGTCCTCAGCCAGGGCTCAATCTGCAGCTGCACCCTGAGATACCTGCACTACCAGGACTCCTCAGCAGCTGCAGTAGGGTTAAGGGCCTGGCAGCTCCTACCTCTGGCCAAACCTGGCAGGAGCTCACCTTTGAGCTCACAGGAGTCTGTCAAATCCAAGGCATCTCAAAAGCCCAAGTAACTTGCATTATGAAAGCTGTGTAGATGTTTCCAACAAAATTTTGACTTCCTGAAAAATTTCCAAGGAAATCTAAGAGTTGACTGTGCAGCTGTGAGTTGAGAAAAAGAAAAAAAATAGCATGGTCTTACTTGGGTTGTAATTGTAGCTCAGTTACAGTTATCTGCTCTAAAAAATCTTTTCCTTTATTAAAATTCTTGAACAATAAAAAGTTGCCTCTATCCCCCATAAAATGCAATGTAAGCTTTGTAGCTAACTAGGAAAGAGATCTGTCACATGTATTATGCCATTTGACACATCCCAGAAATAACTTTCCAATAACATTGAAACAAAATTAGTGCAGTGCATAAAAACAAACAGAAAGTGTTTTGGGGCTTGATCCTTAAGGGTTCACCTCCCAATTCCTCCTGCAAAAGTGGTGTCTCTGGCTTTGATGCTCCTGCTATGGATGTACAAAAATTTATATATTTAGCTTTGTAATTGCCATAAAACATGGTTTTGATTCCCACATAAGCTGTGGATTGCTGATTTATTTGGTTGACAAAGCTTTCAGGGCTACATTTTTCTGACTGATTAAAGGCTTACTACAGAATTGTTTTAAAGGGCATGGAGGCTGCATGCACATAGGCTTATCTCAAGATAAGACAACACCTTTCCACAAGCAGGGAAGGAGCAACAGCTTCTGTCCTGTGTGTCCTGCATGTCCTGAGCATGACAGGTCTGCAGAGTGAGACATGCCTGAAATATCTATGGAGTGTAATACCTTAAAGCAAAGGCTGCACTCACCCATAGCTCAGGTGAAGGTGCTGGCATTGTTGATAGCTCTTTTTCTGTACTGTTTCATCAAACTGAGCTGTCAACAGTGGATGCTGTAGGCAAAGCCAGCTCTGTGCTAAGGGAGGAACAATGACACTCTCTGTCCAGAGCCAGAGAAAGGGCCAGCCCAGACCAAAGATCTCAGCCCAAGAATCAGCTCTCCCTATATGCTAAAAGACAGGTTTCCATCCTCCATGCTGATTGTTTACATGTTCCATCCATAGGGCTTAGGAAGCTGTCCTGACCAAGCACCTTCACTTAGAGCAGCAAGAGAGGCTGTCACAAGTCATTCACAACTATTCACAATTTCTTTCCATCCTTAAGATGAGACCAAGGAAATCAGTGAAATGCACTAATAAGGCTATTTAAGTTACTTTTCTCCATTTACTTGCCGGTTACTTTTATACTCTGCATCTGTCTCTCACTTACTGGCTTGCAGATACTTTGATAGCAAGCCACAGAAACCACTGCAGCAAGTACTTCACCAGTACTGGGGAAACTCTCAGGGGAGAGGAGAAGAAATAAGTACAAAATTGTTACTCTTTTTGCTCTCTGCGTTTATTTATTTTGGACCCATTGGGCTAGACCGCAACTAAAACTTTATGAACCTAATAAAATTCCCAACATTCTCAGACATGGGTCGTGATGTTTATATATTAGGCAGAATACAAAGGTGTATTTATGAGGAGATTGGAAGTACTTAGAGATGCTTGAGCTCAGGCAAAGCATAAAACACACATAAGAAATATTTTCAAACTTAACACAGGTAAAATCAAGCTAACCAGATCAAAAACAGAAGTGTGTCAGAAATGTTGTGCTCCTCATCACAGAGCCATCCCACATATTCACAGTGGTGGAGCTCAGGACGAATTAATTATTTTTCAATAGAT
The DNA here is from genome assembly GCA_013400575.1 of Peucedramus taeniatus. Lineage (NCBI taxonomy): Eukaryota > Metazoa > Chordata > Aves > Passeriformes > Fringillidae > Peucedramus > Peucedramus taeniatus. The sequence continues at coordinate 110,766 of WBNO01020999.1, forward strand.
GTTATTTATTTATTTATTTATTTATTTGCATTGCTTGGCTATGTCTAAAATACAGCTCTATCATTATGGTAGTGGTAATAAACATAAACACTAATAAACAGGAGAAGGTTGCAAGAGTAAACTTTTCCTTTCTGTCTCCGTAAAACACACACTATTCCCTGACTCAATAAGCAAGATGTACTGTTTGACTCAAGTCGAAGGATAATGGGTCTTGGCAACAGATTAGGCTTTCCATCTCTGTAAATAAGAAAAAGCTAGAGGGAATATATGCTGGGATTTATTTCTGCCAGGAGCAAATAAACAGTTCTGTCAATACACAGATAATCCCACTTCCCCACTTCCCCCATCTCTGTCTTGTCTTTGTCCATCTCCATTCCACCTCATTAAAAAAAAAAAAAAGTTATGAAAAAGTTATGTGCTCATTTTCCTCCTGTCACGCATGGTTGTTTTACTGATTTCAGCATTAACTTTTTTGATACTTCCTGTCACTGGAAGACCTCTCACTCTCTCTACCCACAAGAAATACATAAGTTTTCAATTTAGGTTATGTTCCCAGCAGATGTTGCAGGACATGAAGGTCTTGCTTTCTCTTTCGTTAAAAAGGCACTTGTAATACATTTTATTGTCTTGGATGGAAAATGGCATGTATTGCAATATTCAGGAATCAGTCAATGTGATTTCATAATCTCTATCTGAAAAGAATATAATGAGTTAACAAGAAAGAATAAATACCAAGGTCCATATTATATCTCCCTGAGGAGCATTTGTAAGCATCCTCCAAAGGGTGCTATGGAAGGTAAGGTTTACTATCTCAGAGGACTCCCCAACTGTAATATCCACATTCATCCCAAGAATAACTTCTTGTTTTCACGACATTTTATATGAAAATTCTGAGTGCACACCAGTGCCTTTGGTTCTTCACGTGGGCCTCCCAGCTATGCCATGTGCATACAGCTTCATCTGAATTTATACGTGTTAACACAAGCCCTCCAGTTCCCAAGGCATGACACCAGCAGCTTACATGGAGCCTGAGGACATTAAAGTGTCATGTCAAGATATGCCATCCTTGACTGCTTGCTGCTGGCTGGTGTCCTGGCCAGGGCCACATCACATTCTCCCTTGCAGCAGGAGGACTGGTTTAAAATGGGTCAGAGCACCAAAAACCTCAGTGCTTTGAACTTACCTAAGATGGACCAGAACAAGTAAGCTCCTGCTTCATTAACTGTCACACAAGAGCAAGGCTTGAAAGGAAAGGAATAAGGCAGGCTGCACTGAAAAATAACACAATGAAATTTAATCACAAACTCAATATACCAGAAAATGGTATGTTACAGTCCCCAAATATTTTTTCAAAAACCTTTAAGCTTATGCACGCTAGGAAACTGCTGTTCATAGTCTGTAGGATATTCACAATGTCACAGAACCATCTGTTATCTGATTTCACAAATACCTTCTACTAAACACATATATGTGTGTACACATATGCATCTTTGTGTGTGTACTTTACATGCATTCATATCTACTTATTCCATCCTTTGTGTTGAAACTAGGAACAAAAATGAGGTTATACCCTAAAGCAAAACATACACAAACATAATGTGGAATCACCAGAGCTGCCAAAAAATCCCTGCTGTAGAGAGAAGATTAAGTCTTACAAAATGGACAGCAAACCACAAGTTTCATACAGAATGCTTGTTTCCAATATACTTAGATTTTATCATTCCATTGTTGCTTCCTGTATTATGGAAGCAATTGTTTTTTACAAAAGCATAGGTATGTCAGAGCCAGAAGCAATGGTCCATCTAAAACTGCATTTGTGACAGTAAGTAATACAGACATCATATGATACATTGATATCTCAGCATCTATTCCCAACCACATAAATCCAGCCAGTGGCTGTGTCTCAGGTTTCCTCATTTTCCATAAATTTGTCTATCTTCTTTTCAGCTGATATGCAGCGCTTTTTATTGCTGACTTTGGAAATTGCTCTATAATTTAAAAACTCTTTGTGTAACAGAAATCCAGCTTGGGTTATAACTGAGGTTGGTGGTTTTCACCTGATATACTGGGTTCCCTGATTACATACACTAACTTTCCATTTGTACCTTTCTCTAAGCACTTGCAGAAGGCACTTACTGCTTGAGGTGGCTGCTGGCATCCTGGGAACAACAAGGAGAGATCAGAAGCAATTTTTGCACAGTGTTTACTTTCTCCTGGCCATAGGCTGCTGGATCTGGGTGGTGGCTCCACAGTGGATCAGTTCAGTGTGGATCCTTCCTTCCTTCCCGGCTGCTCCTGGCTTCCAGCAAGAAGCAGCAGGGCTCAGCAGCATCCTGCTCATCTCTGATGCCCCTCAGATCACTCCCCAGTGATCTATCTGCCTTCCTCCACATGGATTTATTTGTGACCCAGGACCTTTCTAAGTAAAGGAAACCCAACAGGGGTCACACTGAGTTCTGGCCAGTCATTGAAATGTTCTCCTTTTGACTGGGAACTTGCCACCTTGGCCAGGGGGGCTGTTTATCCAGCATCTGTGCCACATGGGGCATATTGTGGCCCTGCTCCACCCACCAGAGGGGATGATGCAATGTCCAGATGATCACAGCTGAGGGGCTATCCCAGTTATTTTCCATCTCAGCAACAAGCAGACATTTTCTCAAATCTCAGGGAAGTCATGGTGCTTGGCAAGTGATACTATAAGCTCCTGAGCCATGCAGGCACCAGGGGCCAGTGGTAGCCCTGTGGAGTCAGGAACATTTGGGAATTCAGCCACTGGGACTCTAGGCACAGCAATCCTCAGTGTGGACTTCTTTTCCTTCCTGCAAATAACCTGCTTAGTTTTGCTTTGTTTTCATAACTAATCACAGCAAAACCAAGCCTGAAATTCCTCCTAGCAGTATGACAAGCTCTGTCCACACCACTCCTGATACCTGGCTGTGATAATCTCCATCCTGCTGGCATTAGAGCGGGGCCAGCCTGTACATAGAGAGACACCACCCTGGAGGAGGGGGCAGGTGGGCTTCTCCTTCATGGCATTGGAGAGCATTGGGACCAAAACAAAACCTGGTGCAGCAGGAGCATCCCCAGCTGCTCGGCGCTGCAGACCCAAGATCTCCTTTTCAGGCAGAAAAGGAGCTGAGGAGCAGAGTTGGGATGTGCAATGAGAGATGAGATTTCAATAATCTCTCAGAAATACTGCTTACAAATGTCAGCTTGTAAACAATTATCAATGTGCAGACTGAAATATTCCTACTCCTGGGACACCTTTTTTTTTTCTTTTAAGATTGAAATTTTTTCCTTCTTCTGCATATGCCATTTGTCTGTAGCCTAGGAACTAGCATTCTGACATATCTCTATGCCTTTTCAGGCTGCATGTTGCTGTGCACAGAGATCCCTCTGGCTTTCCTCTCTATGCTCCTGACACTTCTTGGCCTTGACACTCAGGCTTGCCTCTGTACATTTAAACAGTAGCACAAAGCTGGGCTGCAGGAGCCCAGTGAGGCAGACAGCCCTGAGGAGCACAGTGGGATGGCAAGGAAAGCAGCTGAGAGACTCTGGAGTGCACCAGCCAGTGGGAGCAGCCATATCGGGGCGAGCAGAAGCAACCATGGCTGCAGGGATGGCCATCCTGGCTTCCCCATGCACGGGAAAGAACCTCCAGGAGGGCAGCCCACCACAGGGATGGGGAAGGAGAAAGGCAAAAGGTTATCCTGAGGATACGGCGGCTCCTTGCAGGCAGAAAACCTGAACTGAGCATATAAACATCCCACGCTTCCCAGCATGGCTTTCAATTAAAATAAACCCATTCTGTAACACCGCCAGAGAATGGTTCACTGAGAAATTTATAGTCTGAAGTATAAAGGAACACAATCACTATTACTCTGTGAACATTTATTAAGAATATAAAAATGAAATTAAAATTGCCAGATTAGGGAGATTTGATGCCCTTTGTGGACACATACTTTTATTTTCAGGACAAAGTTGCTTTGCTTCCAAGAAGTCTGATGAATTCATAGATGGGAACTCACTAAAATCATCCACCATGGTATTGTATAGCACTCATTTTGCTTGCTGTTAAGTGATATTTTGTAGTTCCTCTGTTACCTCAAGAGACTGAGTTGATTGGCCTGGGTTAAGCCAAAAAATTAAAAATAGAAAACCACAAAGTATTGTAACATATATCCAAAATCATAAATCTGTAATAAGCAAAGAAGAGAACCTCTGTTAACATCTTCTTCATGTAAAACAAGTATTTTTTGAGGTATGCAAATAAAGAGAGTTAATGGGGCCAATTTTAAAAAGTAGCTTTTGCAAGCCCAAGAGTTTTGGATTACTTAGTATGCAGATTGCTGAAGGCTGGACTGCTCTCAGGAATCCCTTAACTTTCTGACAGCTCAGTGCTGCACATTTATATCCCTGTGAGCTGTGTTGGTCCTGACTGGAAGAGGCAGCCTTCCCAAGGAACTAGTTACACGTTTTCCATTAGCTGGTCCCTACAGCTTTTTAACACAGTTTTGCACCGCACTTATAACTGGATCAACAAAATAAATTGGCACACCAATGCCAAAATCCCTATGCACTTCTTTCTCCTGACAAATTCAACTGCTCAATAAAAATGAACAGGAGAAAAGCTTTATCACGTGCATCATCTTATATGAAAAACCACCAGCGTTTGGTCTTGATTTAGGTTGTTTCTTAATACTGCCACAAGATGTTAGCACCTTGACATTTTGTTATAATTATTGCTGTTTTCATTTCTAAGCTGGTGCGTTTTCCGCCTTGTTCTAGGCATGGCCTGTGCTCTTGCCCTAGGGTACAAAACTTCACCTCTTTCCTGGTATTTTAGTGATTATCAATAACCATTTAGTAACTATGAAAACATTAACCTGTAGATCAATCTCTTCTCTCAAGTACACAACCAAGTCAACTGGTAAACTCAGTAATATGTGCATGGTTTTCAAGAGATAAATATGTCTCTCTGTATGACATAATACTTGAAAAATATCCAGCAGGTCTGATAAAAGTTGCTTTCTAGATGCTTCCATACATATTCAAATTTTACCTTTAGATGCCAGTTTTTCAGTTTGCTGTGACACATACTTTCACCTAGAGAGTTAGACAGCATCCAGCACCACCACAGTCTTGGCAGGAAAGTCCTTGTTGATACTTCTATCACTGTAAAATCAACTCATGCTGAGTGAATTAATTACTTACTAAGCTGACAGTTTTTAAGACAGCGCAAGATAAAACCAACCAAAAAGAAAACCAAATATAAAATTCCAAATAGAACCACAATGTCTGTTGAACTGTTAAAATAAGAATGCGATAATGTTTGCAGTGTTGAACGTTGATCCTTGGACGAATTTTTAGTATCATATTTCAAAACACATTGCTCATACAGCTTTCTTGCAATGCTTTTCAACATGCATATCAGCCAGTCCCAATAGTCTAAAACCTCTCAGGCTAACTCTGGAAACTATTTAGCACCTGAATCCCATTTATTTCTACATAAACATGCCAGTTCCTTAATCATAACTGGGAGAACTGTACTCCTCTACCTCTCAGGATTTATTAAAAAATTGTACATAATATTCCTAAAGTCCTTTAAATACCCCTCGCTGGGCAAGAGGAGAGCCCAAAAATATCCTAAACAGATCAAAGTGAAATAAAAAATGAAGTGAGATCAACACTGACAAGATGAGCTTTGCTTTGGCTCCTAGAGATGAATAGATAGATAGATAGATAGATAGATAGATAGACAGATAGATAGATAGATAGACAGCATGTAAACACACCTCAAAAAAACCCCTCAAATTACAATCCATAATTTGCAAACTCCAGATAACAGCATTTCAGTACGCACACTGAAAGAAACTCAAAACTATTCTTAATTCATGGCATTGAATTTTTCCTCTACTGTCACTTATATAAAATTATTTTTATTATTCACTAGAATAGATAAATAGCAAAATGCAGAAACTCATACCACAAGTTATATTTATGGAAATATTGTCTAATTTTTGAACAACTTTGTGCCATGTCATTGGTTTAAGACAGATGGCCTCATAAACCTCTCAGCAATGTATAAAACCCAGGGTTATATTTTACAGGCTCCAGGACCTGCATTTCACAGAGATGACTGAGTGCTGCAGCAGAGAACCAGAAGCTGTTTCTGCCTAGTAGTGGGATGTGAGCTGAATGAGCCCATCACCTGCACACAGTGCAGGGTGAGACCAAAATGGGGAGTAACCAAGAGCTGCTGTCCCCCCCCAATGTGCTGCACCACGCTGCGCTGCCAACAGCAAACTGCAGATCCACGAACTCCTCGATTTCTTAAATTCATTTTTGGCCATATGCTCTCTCCCAAGACTGAGTGGTGATGCTGAAACAAAAGCCCATAGAAGCAGCATGTTACATGACAGAGCCTGAATTTATACACCCTGCCCCTTCCGGCTCCACAGATATTCATAGGCAGCCCTTCTCTGTTATTATCCTATTATACATGGTAAGAGCATCAGGCTTCACACAACATATTCTCATTTACTGACATTTACAAGAGACACCTGCTTACTTAAGTCAATATATTTACAGCTGAAATACACCCATTTATCCTACTTATCCTACTCCTGCCTTCTCCCATGTTACAAATCTGCCTGAGGTTTAATTACTGGAAAACCTCTGAAGCAGTATGGATTGCAGATAGTAAGGGATGCCCTGTCCCGGTCCACCTTGTGCTTGCTCAGAGATGCTGCCCATGCTGGGCACAGCTGACATAAAAGAGAACACATCTGCCTTGTTTCCTCTGCCCTGCTGGTGCTTCTTGCTGGACTCAGGTGCTGAGAAAGAAGAATCCATCATACTCCAAAGCAGAATGGCACAGCTGGAAGGAGGAAGTCCAGGAGGAAATATTTCCACAGAAGTATCCTGCAAAAAGAGTATGGTAGGGAAGTAAAGCCAGGAAATTATGCACAGAAATCTCAGCTCAAAACAGGTTATTAAGGTTTCTTCCAAAACACTGCTGAAGAAACCCAGAATTAAAATCATCTACGCTGTTTAATTTTAGCCCTTGCAAGTACATCTTCCAGGGACATATGGGCCCTCAATGCCATTACCAAGTAGTACATTTTTCTGTGTCTACCTAATTCTACCTAATGAACAGTGACAGCAAATCATCTTGATCTCCACTGTCTACAACATTGCCAGCCTTCTACATCTGAGCAAGGAGAAGCAAAGAGTGGTCTGAGTAAGTTGTCAGAGCTCTCCTGGGGTGTGGACATGTTAATTGCCATCTGCTGGCAGCAGAGAAATCATGAACTCAGAAATCTCACTGTTTTGCAGATCCTTAAGGCAGTTGTGGGTCTCTCTCACAGCTTTGGCTCAACCTGCTGTACTTCAGCTTGTTTTCATCCAGATCTGTCTCTTCCACCTCCTCAGCCAGGCCTCCTCGGGCCTCCCCAAGCCAGAAGTGCTGGGTGTAGATCTAAGAGTCCTGAGGAACATCAGCACGGCTTCCAACCCTACGTGAACTGGAGACCCAACACCCCCTGCTCACATCTCCTCCCTGCCCAGCCTACCCTTCCTTGTGTCCTCCCTGCCATGGCACTTCTGACCTCGCCCACCTTCTGTTTAGTCTTTGTTCTCTTGGGCCACCTCCTTGCCCCAGAGTTTCTAGCTCCCTTGTTCACTGGTGGTGGATGGATGTGTGGCTGTCTGTATGTTATCATGCCTGAAGACTTCTTGAAGAACAGAGAAAGGAGAAGAAACACACATTTCCACTGAAGCCATGAGCATATGAACTATGCAGAGACCATGTTTCGCTGTTACTTTGGTGGCCACAGGGTTATACACACCAAGTTTTGCCCTTCCAACTGGTCTCCATGTACTGTTTTTATTCATCTGAAAAATGCTGACTGCCACATAAGAAATGGCAAACAACTGGATGGAGATTTGGTGTGGGATCCCAGGGATGCTTCAGAGGGCTTTGTGAGTTCAGAGTTGTGAATGCCATGAATGTTATCACAAGTGGTTCACTGACACGTATTCCAAGGGGTCAAAAAACAATTTCCCCACAGCGACTTGTGACTCATTTTGTAGCCATAGCCATGCTAGGCAGAAGAGTATTCTTGGAAGGCTGCACCAGCCTTGGTAGGAGTGACATTTTTTGGGTGATATTTTCAGGGGTCCCCACCTTCAGGAAAGTACAAGTATTCTTCACCTTTTTTTACACATGATTTTCCCTATTGCCTGTTTCTTTATACACTGGAGACTGATGTGCGCATTTCCATCTGCTGATTTTTAAGAAACTCCTGGTTTTGAGACATCTTTCTTCTGTTTTGATCAGTAGATACTTTACTTGAAACCCCTATCTGGCTGCCAACATAGCTTGAAAAGGAGATTAAGTATCTGAAGTGTGGAAGGTTTTGGATTACCTTCCTCTCAGTGATGATCAGGCCATTTCACATTTGCACATGGTACCATTAAAATGCTTATAAATGCCCTTCCTCATCCTTGAATTGCTTTGCCTTGCCCAGTTTCAACTCATCATGGCTTTTAATTCTCTTTTTTTCCTGCTAGCAGTAACTTAGATTATGTTCTTGTGTAGCTGCCACCTCTGTTTTCCATTTCCAGAGTTCATTTGCTAACCTCCAGTTTTTTGAGTGGTCCCTTGTGAAGTCACTTTTTTTTTTTTACTTCTTCTCTGCATATCTTTTTTCAGAGGAATTTTAATCTGTTGCATCCTAAATTCATATTTCTTAATATAATTCTACAGCTTTTTTGCACACCCTTGGATCTGAAGTACTTTTCATCATATCCAGGCCATTAAGACCCTGATCTAACTAGGCAGTTAAGCATGCACCTAATTTAAAGAACACGTATAATCCAATCTCTCTTCAACACGTATACCAATGGCTGTTCCAATGGGACAAAAGCACATGCTGAAAGTTTCTGTAAACTTGTAAAACTTCTGTTCTTGAAATCTAAGCCTTCAGTACTACTGCAGCACCTTCTGGCTCCTAAACAGTTTTTCTCAACTAAACAAAAGTCGATTTGCAATACTCTGTTGTTTTCATCTTTTCATTTTCATAGGATTTGTCACCTTCTGGGCTTTTAGGTCACTGCAGTTTTTTACATCCTTTAGAGAAAAGCAACAGCATGTTTTACCATACTGGGATGACAAGTCACCGTGCTCCTGAAAAGCAAGAGATCACTTACTCAGACTAAGCAAAATGAAGCAGACTTTTTAGACCTCCAATTTCTGACCAGGACAATGTGCATTTGTGGAAGAATCTGAAGAAATCAGATTTGAGCTTGTGAAGGCTCAAGTTTACATATCTTCCTCCAGGGCTCAGGCTAAGAGGCTGCACAAAACCCACATGCTCTCAGGCCAGGCCTCAGCTCAGCTCCCTGTTCAGGTGACTTCTTTCCTTCTAGCAGAAAGTAAAAACCTACCATGCATACAGAAGTGTGTTTCCATGAGATGAAGGAAAGGGGAAAGGCTTCCCACTGCCATCTCCCTGGAGTAATATGTTCGTTTCTTGCCACGAACCCTCCCGGAAGACCAAAGTTATGATTCAGCAGTACAGTACTATCCTGGTGATTATTTTGGTTTTTTTTCACCCCAAACTTCTAACTTTATTTTTGCTCTAATAACCAAATCCAAATTGAAAAGAAATTGAAAGGAAGTGACATGACTGAGCAGCAAATGTTCTTTTCACCAGTCAGCTTTGCATTTTAAATTAGAGATAATGCAAAGATAATGCTTAAAAACTTTGCATCTTGAGACAATCAAGCAACATTCCCACAGTCAACTGGTTGCAGTACTTACAGCTTCACTTACTGTCTCCTAAGGAAATAGTTGTTTCGCATCCTAAACAAGCTAAACTGTTGACTTGGAACATGATTTCCAGGCAAAAGGCAGAACAGAGCAGAGACCTGTTTGATTCCTGGCTTGGTGTCCTGTCATTGGCTTACACAACATTTCAGTTTAAATTATTTTGAGTAGTTTCTATTTTTTTTTATAGGTTTGCCTCATGTTTCAGTATTATCTGTTAAAAATGCTGTGCAGCTTGATAGTATCACCAACACCCCAACAGCACTTTAGCACTTTATCACTTACTCCCTTTCAAGCACAAAAGGAATTTTTCTTGGTGTTAATGGAAGTGCAGTCAAGGGTTGTGTGGGACCCCTCTGAGAAGAGAAGAACGCACTATGCATTTAGTTTAAATCAGGTTTGGAGATTTTTAAATACAAAAATAAAAGGCTTTATTAACACAGGAAACTATTCAGAAGAATCTGCATGCTACAAAGCAGGGTAATATCCCTCAGATGGTACAATTACCCAGACAACTGGAAAAGCTTCCAATTATACAAATAAGGCACAGCACTGCAAAGCTGATAGCAATGTGGAAAGTTACAGAAAGGTATTCAGCAAATTCTTCTAGGGAATAAAAGGCGAGCATGTTGCAATCAGCAGCCAAACTTGGATAACATGATATTTAACGTATTAAAGATGTCTAACATTTCTTCATAACAAAATAGAGGAGCCATAAATCACAAAGTACTGATTCCTTTGGGTATCACAATTCTACAAGTTTGAAGACAAAGAATATATCAAGTTTCCTTCTCATTATATTCTCCATGTAGTAACCCCGAGGTTGGAGAGAGAGGTGAGAGTTTGTGGAAATATGCCTTCAATGAGGGAGAGGCAAATATGCTTTGGATTGCTTGAATTTCTTAAGGGAAGAGTCTGCTGCCTGAATAACTGCAAGCATTTTGCCTTGTAGGGATGAAATAACAGAAAAACTGGTATTATATTAAGTAATCTGAATATTATTTTGTAACCAAGACTGACCTTTAAATTTATCCACTTTCCCTATCAAATGCTCTCGTCCAAAAACTAATTACTGAGTCATTATTTTCCTGTCTCACAGAAGTACTGTTTCTTTCCATTTTCACTTGTGTTTGCACGAAGTACTCCTGTTTCTCCGTGCTAAGGCAATTTAGCTACTAAAAAACCCCAAACAAACACAGAAGGGACACTTCAAAGTAGCCAGACATCATGCGTCAGAGGAGAATTAGAAAATTCTAATAACTGTCTGAGCATTTATTTGCAATTGTTTTCCTGATAATTCCGAAGTACTTTTGAGCCATTAAAGCTTTACAACATCCCACAAAGCTGGTGGTTTTTTAACCTTCTTTCACAGACAGTAAAAATGATAAAGAAATAGCTTAGCCCCCGTGCTGTAGGTCATATGGATAGTAAGAGAGAGGTGCTATAAACAAGGTGACAAGGCTACAATGTTCCAGCTATTAGCCAACACCAACTCCTTCTGGAAGGAGCAGTCAGTAATGTGGGTGTCTGAGGGGAATGAGACCACTGCAACTTCTTGAAAATTATTACACAAGGCAGCCTTCTCTAAAAACTGGAGAGCCAAAGGTGAATTCTGAATCACACCTGAATCACTGTGTATCTGTCTGCATTAAAATAAAACCAGTCAGGCGCTTAGATGATGCTCTAAACAACAGAGGGGGACACATGAAAGAAGAGCCTGTTTCTTGGCATCTGCATCTCCCAGGAGCTGTGGGGGCACAAAAAGCCCACATGTGCAAAAGGATCAACAGGAGCCCCAGGACACTTGGTGGGAAGGAAGGCTGCACTATATGATGGCACGTGAGCAAGCTTTTGTGGGCTGCTGCATTGGGGGTCCACAGCCTGCACCACTGTTTGCCTGTTTGCTGGGTGAGGCTGCCACCAGTGCCAGGCAGGGCAGCCCAAGGGTGGGAACACTGCTGTGCCTGTGCTGTGCCTGTGCTGCACGTAGAGCCACTCCATCCTTCTGGTCCTGTGCCACATGGGAGTGTTCCTGCAAGTACAACTTACAGACTGGACCTGAGGGCATGGCCTGAAGCTGTGTCAGGGCAGGTTGGGTATTAGGAAAAGGTTTCACAGCCACAGGGTGGTTGGGCAGTGGAACAGCTCCCCCAGGAAGTGGTCACAGCTCCAAGCCTGACAGAGTTCACAAAGTGTTTGGACAATGCTCTCAGGCACATAGTGTGACTCTTGGGGATGGTTCTGTGCAGGGCCAGGAGCTGGATTTGATGATCCATGAGGGTCCCTTCCAGCTCAGAGGTTGGTTTCTATAATTCTGTGACTGCTTCTGAAGTTTCAGCCCTGTGCAGAGAAGCCTCCCCAGGCAGATTGCATCCGGCACTCGGGATGTATGGAGCTGAGATCATTACAGTGCCGTGACGACCACAGCAAACGCTGAAAGGAGTCCAGGCCATTATTGCATAAGACTTGAGCGCTTTCCTGGCAGTGACTGCAAAGAATATGAAAATGCTGAAGCTGAATTTATCCTCAGTTTCAACATCATCTCTCAGAAAGAGTCAAACGGCAATGGAATTTCAAGAGGGAAAAGCTCCTATAAAACTAATGGCTTTTCATTCTCCCTCTGTCAGCAGATGATTAATTCCTGGTGCTGGAGGTGCATCTGAGTGACTTAGAATGGAGCTCTGGAAGTCACAAAGAAGCAAGAGAGGTTCTGACCGAGGCTTAATCATTCTATTCTCAGTCCTTGCTCTGTCCAAAGCTCTGCTGAATGAAAGCCAGCAAGAATTTTTCCTTGAAAAAGGCAAAGGAAAAAGTCAAGATAATCTTGGTTTGCAACTTGGGATCTCACATTAAGAAGAAACTAAAGCAAGACAGATTAAAAGTAGTATCAGACGCCTGATGTTCAACACCTAAATCTGCTTTTTTTTTTTTTTAATTTGTATGTCTACTTTCAAAGCCAGTATAAACTGGCTGATTGGGCTCTCTGAAACATATGTCACATAGGCTGACACATTAATTTGGAATTGTAAGTTAATTAGAGTGACCCAAGTTCAAAAACTTTCTCTAAGTGATTCCCCAGCCCAACACTAACATGTAGCCACTGCAAAGTAGGTCTCAACAATCTACTTTTAAAAACCTCCTGTGCTAGAGCTGAGAATCGAGACGTCATAATATCAAATGCTTTATCATTCTACTTAACTTTAAAAAGTACTAACTAGACAATATAAATCCAGCATGTACACATATAGACAAAATTATTGTGCTTTTTAATATTGAAATATTTTTACCAGTGCTTATTGAGCTACCCTCCAAACATCTAGAAATTTTAATTTTAAAAAAATCTGGTTTTTAGGAAGCAGTAAAACAACCAAAACATTTTTGCCAATCAAAATGTTCCCAAACACAGATTTCACTTTTTCCAAATTTTCATAATTTTTTTAATTCCTTGTTATTGTTTTTCCCAAAATGGAAATTTTAGTTTAAGCAATGCTGCCATCAGAGACAGAAAGTCCTGTTCTTGATGTAGATATTCAACAGTGTTTATATGCATTAACCATTATCTTACCTTGCCCTTCATACAATCCATACCTTTAACTTCTGCAGAAGAAAAAGCAAGTGTCCCCCAGAACAAATTGCCTGATCCACCTCTAACTGTTGGAGTAACTCCAGCCAACTTTACATGAAACTCGGTTGACATGCTATGAGAAACAGTACTTGGGATCACCCAATTAAAGACTGTTTAATAAAGCAAGCAACTGTTACACATCATAGGAGGCTACGTTAGGATGTTTCATCAAAGGAATGCGTGCTGAGGTGTTAACTTCCTTCACCTTGCCCTTTGCCTTGCTGTATTTTGTCCAACTGCTCACACGCCATCCGGAAGGTCCGTCTGGTTTTGCCAGGACATTATTTCAAACCTTCTTTTAGCAGGCAACAACGCTGCCCAGCTGGTATCCTCAGCCTGCACCTTAGCATGCTGTGACTTCTGGTGACAAAGTGATCAATGGCACAATTAAACAGGAACCCTTTCCAGATGCTACAGGAGGAACACGGTTGCTCCAGCTCAACCCTTGCCCTTTCAGGTGGCGACTCTGTGGCCTCTTCTTTAAACTGCTCCCTACCACTTGAGAGTCTGCCTACAAATTCCCATTTCCCTCAGTTTCTTTCAGACTCCTGCACAGCTCAGTGGCACTGAAGCCCTGCTATATTGAATCTCCACACTTCACTTCCTTTGCAGAGGAATTACCTTGTAAAAGAGAAATATCATCCAAACTGGTACAATTCACCTTGGAAAAACTCCTGTTGCTTTTAATTTTTATATTCTCCACTTGCCTTTCTTTGTTCTCTATTGTTTCAAATCTCTACAAACAACAGAGGTGACACTAATGAGCTGCCCAGATTATTTTTCCCTTTCTGTTACACAGAGTGCTACAGGCATTATCCCCCAATCATAAAGTGCTGGAGTTCACAGGTTATGAGAAATCCTTTCTACCAGACTTGCAATTTCCCCTGCCATATCTTGGACTATTATGAGATGGACATTATCCAGCTACTCTTCAATTGCAGACATACTTATTTGCACTTCCACAGTTACTCCTGACTACCTTTGTTCCCATAGTCTGCCTTACAAAATAGAGTCTCATTATCAAGCAAAAACAAAATATTCTTTAGTTTGAGATAATACTTGGACTAGCTTTATCTTTAACCCCTCCTTATTTGACTCTGGAGAAGAGGAGACTTTTTTGGACCCTGCTTCTAATCAGGTGAAATATATTAAGTTAGAAAATGGTCTTGTCTCCAGTTACAGACTTCAACAAAAGGTTCAGATAAGCCATTGATGCCACTGAGTTACATGACAGAAAGGTCACAATACTTAGAAATAATCAAATTTGAAGTTTTTTGCTCTGGAATTGCAACGGCTAATACACCATCTAAAAAACCCACTTGGACCAAAAGAGAGAAGAAAACCATTTCAACACGAATTTCAGTGTTCAACATACTTGTCATTTTGAGTATCTATATTAGCAAACACTGCCCAGAAACTGTTTCAATGGCTACCTTACCTTATGTGCTGCAACATCCCAGAAGAGATCCATCCGAGTAGAACAGCCCTGTCTGGATCTGACATGCCTGGGCCCAACCCTTTGTTTCTGCAGAGCACTTGCTCGTCTTCCAGCTTACCCAGAACACATCCTTCTATTCTTGCCCACCCATCATCCAGCAGAAAAAACTAGTACTCACAGCAAATATAGAAAAAATAGGGGGAGTTTGTATTCATTAAATCCCCAAAACTCCTCTTCCAAGTCCTCTGGCTTCAATGTATACAGAAGATCTTCCCTTCTCTGTCTCAAGCTCCTTCCATCTTCACCATGCCAAAACCCCAGATCAAGCCTCATTTAATCTATATACAAGGACCAGTTTCAATCTACTTAATATGTGCAATCAAATCACTCACTGCTCGATGTATTGCAGAGTTTGGGAACGTTTATGAAGCTGCCACAAAACTTTCAGTGCACTGTAGAGCTCTGCTTTGAACTGCCAAAGAAACTGGAGGTCCTTGCCATAAAATTGAGGTCCAGTGTGTCACAGAGTGCACATTGTTTTTGTCTAATTTGAACCTGGAAACAATTTCTTTGTTTTTTTCAGAACTGGTGAGTAACCACTGAGCAACTAAATTCAAGCTTCCATGTCAGTACTGAAACAGATTTTCACAGTAGGCTTGGCCTTCTAAGAACCTTCTACCCAACAATGGCATCTCCTCTCATAAAATCCACATTCAAGAACAGCTGAAATGTAGAATGCTTCTTTCCCCACACATCACACTTCCAAGAGAACCTTTACTTTTAGCTCCTATAGGGATTTTATGAAAGACTGAGGGAGCCAGACATCCCAATACAACCATATCATATTGGTCAAAATGGTGTGTTTTTAGCCAGAGTCCATAATGTTTTATATTTCAATTGAACTACATGCTTGTGAAATGTATTCCTAGGAGAGATGCCTCACCTGACAAGGGCATGGTGGTGCTCCCAGGTGCTACACACTGAAGTAGAGCTGGCAGCACATCTTTGCTTAGGAATACCCCGGTGCAAGCCATGCAGGAATACTCCTGGGCCTCTGAGGGCTTTAACAAGGCAGGCACATGAGAAATGCCCTCTGGGGCCAGACCAGTCATCCACCCAGTCCTGCAATCTCTGTGACAATGGCTGTACTGTAAATAAGGTAAGTGTGTGCAAATACAAATGCAGTAATATATCTGGAAGAGCTTACTCAATTCCTTTTGTTGTAATCATTTCAACAGAACACTCATTTTGGATTGGTAATGTACACATTTATATTGTGTTCTGTAAAATCCTAATGACCAAACAAAATAAACTCGGTCTGTTTAATCCCTTAAGCCATCCTCAAAGAGTCTTTCTAATGACAAACAATGAGCAGGCAGCACCTCTCCATGAGGAAAAAGGAAGAGAAACATTAAATGAACATGAAAACCCCACAGGTTAAATTGGCTTATTAAAATGCATTCATCCTGGCTAGCATATTTTATTGAGCAGAGCTAGAAAATGGCTCTAAGTGGGCATGGAGGGAGTCTCCTATGTTGTCAGTAATTTTCAAAAGAGTGGAGAACCCACTAGAATAAACTGTATGGAAAGGATGAGGGAGGTCCCTACACATCCCTGAAAATCCCCTGGGGCTGCACAACATAGCTGTAGCCAGCCTGAAGTCTCTCAGAGGAAGGATGCCCTGAAGACTTCTCCTCCTGTGATGTACCCCATCTCCCCTCATCAACAACTCTCTTGGGGTGCAGGCAGGACCCAGTACAGGCAGAGGTACAGCCCCAGCTCTGTACTGGTAATTTCCAGAAAACACAACCAGTTTCCTTAGAGGTAGGTGTTTGGCTGGAAATTAAATCCTTTTTCAAAAAGCAGGGATAGTGAGGAATACTTGACCAGACTTCTTCCAGTTTCTTGGAAGAAAAGACTGTACTAGCCTGTGGATCTCTGAGTTCTTGCCCCTGAACTCACACATAGTGTCAGTAACCTGTGACTTGGAGGCTGCTTCATTTCACACTGCTTTCTAGCTTTGGCCTTGTCAGCAGAGAGGACAAGAGAGATGGAAAGGGATAGAGCACTCAAGGAAGGCAGAATCCTTAGAAACAAGCAATAATGTACTCAGACAAACAAGTTAGAAGTGAAATACTATAAAATTATATTGTCAGATGTTCTCAGAAATGGCCTGCAGTGGAGAACTGGCCAGTCACACATATCTGGCTCTCCCCAGTCCCAGCTGTTGAACTGTTATGAAGTTAAAGTTGCATGAAATACTTTCCTAACTTCACTTTTCCATGGATGTAATAACTATCCATACCACAAGGGTGTTTCACAACTGCAGAATGGGAAGAGGAGAGATACACAAGACAGTTGGTCTTAAAATGTGATCCATGCTATGAAAAACAAATGAGAATTCTGGATCTGACCTAACTGTGAAGCAATTTCAAGTGATAATAAGACACCAATGATAAATTTGTTAAATCTGGAGTACATGTGGAACTCATCTGAAGCATACAGCTGAAAAAGAAATACACTAATTTTAAAAGGGGTGCAACAGGACATTCTGTCCATAACAACTAGCTGAGGACAGCCTAGCCTGCAATTATAACATTTTTAGACATAAGTTTGGTAAACTTTTTAATGTATGTTAATATTTATTGTTTACATAATAGTTCATTAAGACAGTGTTCTTCTCCCCAGTTCAGAGAAAACAAAAGTCATTAGGTGCAGTACAGCAAAGGGTTTACCACTAATTCATGGTGTATTAGTCTTTTAGCTCAGAAGAAAAAAAAAAATCAACATTTGGTTTCCAAAACATCACAATTATTTTGAATTGCTCATGGATTTCCAATATCAGCATGTTCATAAAATAGCCAGAGCCAATCATTACTGCAACCATGTTGTCAGTATGAACATAGCAGGACCAAATAAGTTATTCTTTTGAAATCTTTTCCAGCATGATATTTCTGTGATTTTATCCCATTAAATGCATGCTGCCTTTTTTTGGAGTCAAGTTCCAATGTGCCCAGACTGTCCCTCCTAGATTCTGTCTAATCTCTTCTTGAAAGACCTCAGTGCCAGCAATTCAGCTACTTCCCAACAAAGTTTGTTCCAAAATCTAAGCCTTCTGGAGATGTCAATAGAGCATCTCTGTTTTCCATCTACTACATGGTTTGTATTTATGTTATTTCTTTGTAGCTCTTAGCAATTCTCAATACTGACATTTACGGACAACATTTTGCAATAACCTATCCCATTCTCATATGCTGATTTCTGTTTATTCACTGAATATGGAACTTAAGTCTCTAAGCTGGATTTCTTTTTTCTGTTTCCTGTGCTAGGAGGTTACAAGTCAAGTGCAGAGATGCCGAGCACTGAAGGATGGATGGATCTGGGTGTAAGTACCCCTAGCCAAAGAGGATCATCTACATATAAGTCTGCTTCAGAAGAGAATGCACCTTGAAATGAAAGTAAGACTAATTCCATGACAAGCCATGCTCAGAGAAGCTTTTAGTGGCTAAAATAGCACATCAGTTTGCAGTCAGCTTTTAGAGAAGGAAAACTAGATGCACCCTCCTCACCATCAACAATGTAATTTAATGTCGGGCTGCTTGCTGCCATTCATTTTTCTAACAGGTTTTGATCTTACATAATTCAAGAACATTTGGCCATTTCACAGAGACTTCATTTCCACTGTACAACACAATCTTGAAACAGTTGAATATTGCCATATAACATTGATAATGACCAAACTCAAAGCATTTTTCTATTCCTTTTTTTTTTTTTGCTCCACACCCAAAGCATCACTCCTTTTTTTTCCACAGCCTGATACTGAAATCAAAAACATTTAAGGTGTACTTCTATGTAAAACACTGATAATTCATCAGTAAGGGGGGAGGGACAGGGATTTATCAAGCAATCAGTGCCTCCAAAATACTGTAACAATTAAAAGGGAGCATTCTAAATTTTCAAGGACTTTTTGGATTACTCCATGGAGAAATCAGGACATAGGATGCACAAGTTATACCACAACCTTTCACAACACAACAGCCTAAAGGCAATGAGAAGATTTTCATACTGCTGAGGGTAAGTGGTCTGTGAATCCCACAGTAAAATATCCAGGAAAATTACCTTGATCTTTGCCCTCTGCATGATTCATATTCTTTCAAGTTAACACTGAAAACAAAACATATGAAAATGCAAGTATGATGAGTGACTAGATGTAAACACAGAAATGTCTGGTCAAAAACAGATGTAATTTTTACTCTCTTAATTTACTTTTTACTTACTCCCTTCATTTACTTTACAAATTATTCCTGCATGCAACATTACCACTGAGAATTAAATCCCCATCACACTTCTGGATAGGTTTTCAGGCTAAATTCAGTTTATTGAGTATTCAGATGAATATGCAATGAACATGGGACCCACCCTAAAACTCTCACGGAAAGCTATCTTTTAATCTTCACAGAATCACAGAATCAGCTAGGCTGGAAAAGACCTATGAGATAGTTGAGTCCAACCTATGACCTAATAGCACCTTGTCTCGACTATTTAACTTTCAGAACTGGAAATTTAACCAGAAGATTTCCACTGATTTCACAAACTACAATGCTTTTTTTAACATAACATCTTTAAAGACTTTCTATGCCTGTAGCACAACCATGTAGGTAAAAATTTCCTAATCAAGAGATATTTGCTAAGCACAGATACTGTAAATACCTGGTTGCACATTTATAAAGAACATCATAGAAGACAAGTGCTATGTTGCTTCAACACTAAGAAAGTCACTCTCTTTTGGAAACATTAACACTCCCTTCCAAAAAAAGAATAGTCCAAACCAAATTATAACTCAAGTCCCTGTACTGATTAAGTTTCAGAACAAGCTGGTTTGTGTAGATGAGAAAAGGCCAAGGAAAGGCAAACAGTAAGTTTGGCCCTCTCCACAGCAAGCATCTTTTATGCTAGTTTGGCATTGTAAAAAAAGCCTTTCCTGAGGTGCAATTTATATTTTCAACCATACAAAGATTTTTACCTTGCCAGAAGAGGACAAAGAAGGCCTGGTAAATGAAAACCAGCCCAGCATTGATATATAAAGTATTAGTGTCTCCTCCCTTCTCAGTCAATGGGATTAGTTTACAGTAATGTGCATTTTGACAAGAAGCCCACATACACCCTTGTCATTACAGAATTGCTTACGTTTCTATTGTTATGTCATATACAGGGGTAGGACTCAACATGCCACATGCAAACACCAACTTTTCATCTTCAGTTACTGCAAATGTGTGTTGCAAAACAGGCCCAGGCTTGGTATTAACCCCTGAATCTCTGTGATCCTTACATTAGAGCTGCAATCCTGGTCTTGAGTGTCATCACTCTAAAATACTTCACACCATAAAGTCCCTGCAGCTACCAAAAGCAATTTGCATGCATCAAAGACCCTACCTAGAGCATGAGAAGATGCTCAGTTTTGTTTAAATTTCACAAGCATTTTCTTAGTCTTCCCAGGTCTGGAGGACCTGTAAAGTCCTCACTGGAGTTCAGAAAACACAGAGTGCTGTGGGTCAGGACATTTACCCAGCAAAATGCACTGTGCTCCCCAGTGGCAGGAGGCTCATTGCACAAGAGCTGCACTGCTCCATCCACAGCAGGGCTGCTCACAGTGCTGCCTTCTGCTCCACAGGCACAGCAAGGCACAGGACAGGCTTTGCACGTGTCTGCTAAGTCAACATTACGATGGGAAAAATTCACCCAATGCCAAGTGCTCCAGCATAACCACATAACACTTCATTTGTGTGCTAAAAACTCAACTGGGATTTAAATGAATTAGATCCTTGTGCACAAGAGAAAGTTAACCCTTGCTGAATAAACCTTTTTTTATTAGTGTATCAGAATTAAAAAGAATATAGTACTTTTAATAGTTTAATTTAAATGCAAATTAAATGACATACAATGTCTTCAAATATTCCTGTTTCACAATTGTTTCTTCTTTTTGTTGTTGTTTTATGAGTCAAATGATCCACCAGGGTCTTCTTTTTCCTATGTGCAACAAAACAAAAGATATCTTCTAAGAGCAGATGAAATAAATCAGAACAGTCAAAGTCAAGGCTCTCAGGCTCTCACTCTGGTTTGATTCAAAACAGAAAAATACACATTACAAAGTACACCAAAAGTTTGCCAAGTCTCTTTAGTGACCCAGAAACTGATTATGATATACTGAATTTTGCAAGTTACTAAATCTGTCCACATATACAACACCAAAACAAAATGCTGGGACTCTGTCACCAACTGGATTTTCTGTTCAAAAATAGACAGATGTAGTAGCATAGTGACTCTCAAGGAAGTCCCTTGGGATTAACCCCTCCCACCAGTTGACCTTGGTGGTTATCTGGATGAAACCAACAGGCATAGAATTCTCTGAAGATAGCAGCAGCTGCACCTTCAGTGGAATATTTCTATCAGCTGTGCTGCAGAGTCACCCGTGGTAACCTCTGGCCCTCAAAAAGCCTCAGCTGAGACTGGAGGGCTAAAGTCAAATCTTCGTCCCAGTGGCTGTGCCTGCCTCCTCTTCCCTGTGCACTCCTGTCAGTGTGTGAAAATAATTGCACTGTTCCCAGCTCCCTTAGGGAGCGGTGCAGGACAAAGACAAAACTTTGCATTCAGAAGTACCATTCCTTTTTTCATCAGCACAAGGTCCTGACCCAAAGCCATCTCAAGCTGGCTGTTGTCTGTCCGTTTGCTCCCCTGGGCTTTTGACCAGCACAGGTTTCACTGTGGTATAAAGCTGGGCACAATTATTTTCACACACAAATACAATGACAAGAGGTCACCCTGGCTGTGTCTATCAAAGCCATGGGGTCTTAAATGTAAGAAGTGACTGAATTAATGTACAGAAGGACAAGGCTGGAAAATTAAATGTGCTACAGAAAAATCTGTCTTTGTTTCCCGAGCTGTTCTTGCTTTCATACTCAAGTGTTTTGTGTTTCCCTCATCAGTAAGCACCACCACTTGGGAATGGCTGTGTCCTTGGGTGGACACATGATTCATGGTGTTGTTGCTGCAACTTCTGTGTGTCTTCCTGGAAAATTTCTGTCTTAATGGTACTTTTTTCTTAAAGAAATGTACTTTTAAGTCAAACCGAGTTTACAAATATCTCACCAAGTCAAGTGAAGTCCAAGTGGGTAAAAGGCAGTTTTATTTTCTTGCTACAAATTTTCCAGTGACACCTATTTTTATGTTACCAAGGGAAACTTCCATGATTTACTAACTACAAGCCCTTTAACAAACATGAATTCAAATAAGCACTTGTAGAGAACAAAAACAAATGCTTCATTCTGAAAGGTATGTTTTCCTTTTAAACACCTCTTCCGTTAGAATAGAAACATAAATTCAACTGATTTTCACTTTTTTTTTAACAAAAACCTACTTCCCCCCACCTCCCATCCCAGATGGCTAGATGTTGACTCAGTGCAAAGAACTTGGGAGGCTAAGCAAACATGAGCCTAGTTTGACAATCCATTATAACTTGGCTAATGCTCCTCTGTCACCAATAATCAAGGCTTTGCTAACACTTTCATTTCTTTCTTTTTTTTTTGCTGAGTACATGGCACTCTGCTCAGCTGAATCACCAGGATTTCTTTTCTGTCAAGAGGGCCCTTTCTTTTAAAGCTTCTTAAGGGAAAAATATTTCTTTCTTCAATGAAGCCCTTGAAGTGGTTTGCTTCTTGCAGGTGAATTTGCAGAAATGTTGGTTTGCAGAATAGTTTCGGGCATAGCTTTCTCTCTGACCCCCCACTTTTCCAAGGCAGCACTGTGCAGGACAACAGTGCCCAGCTGCAGCACTTAACCCTGTATTGTCTGCCCAGCCTCAACACTATCTGATAGAAAATCCAAATCTGAGGTCCTGACTCTGCCCCTTACAAAGTTCCTCAACCCTATTAGAGAACCTCCAAAAAAAAACAACCCCACTACTTCAGACATCTTTATCAACTTCTTCACGGGGGCCTGAAACACAAGTTTTAAAGGCATATTGGGCCACAGTGCTAGCTTGTGGGCATAGGTTCTCCAAGCACCCAAAAGCAGGTGCTTCCCAAGGGAAGTCTGGATGCAGTGAACCCACATTTCAGCCATGGGTGCACAAGCCTGTGTGCACCCTGATCCCCGTGGAGAAAATGTAACTGCACCTTGGCTTGTTGGTACAGGTGTCTCCAAAGAGGCTGTGGCACGGCCACAGGCTCTGCTCTTGCCCTGTTCCCATGAAGGAAGGAGCATGGCTGTACGAAGAACACCAGCACCTGTCTCAGCAAAGGAGCCTGAGGGGGCCTTGGCACAAAAATCACAACCAGGGCAGGAGGGACATGTTCCTGCCTCGGCCAGGCCACACATCTCTCCTGGTCAATCTCCAGAGCGTGTGTCAGACTTGTGCATCTCTCAGGGAGGTGCACCCCATGCTGGGCTGAGGTAAGCAAGTTTGTATTTCCCTGCGGAGCATCACTGCTGCAGGCAGGGGCACCTCTGGACTGGACAAAACATAATAAATAGGGATGTCCAACTTCTCTCAGTTGGGTTCTCTTGGATGAAGCAAAGCAGAAGCCAAAAAATAACCCCATTTTGCCCAGTCTCTGTGGGAATACAAACATTTAAGAAGATTTTGTAATCTGAAGTTTAATATAGAAACAAGGGTAACATATTAAAAAGATCCTAAGGCAGTAAAACTTAATTTAAAACAACAGCGACTTAGGAGCCCTGAATATTACTCCTGCCAATGCCCTCAGACCTGGGGTTTTAAATCACATTGGTGCTCTCAAAGATTGGGAATTTCAGCATTTAAAAATGATGTCTAAGGCCTTCATCCAGAGAACAAACTTTAAAACTGTCATATTTGAAATCTCATTCCTACCCCCCTCATGGGNCCCCATGCAATACATTTAAAGCAGAAATATTTCTAAAGCACAACCACTTCAGTGAAGCCTTTTCCCATGCCTTCCCTCTCTGCCACCAAGAGAAGGCACAGCCCTGTAGAGGACCCTCTGCAACATGAGGTTGTTCTGAGCAGGGAGTGACCACACGGGAGTGGAGTGCATTGGATGTGTGGTCACCTCCCAGAGAGCAGTGCCACTGGCAGGCACATGGCAGGCAGAAGGTTGGGGACCATGCTCTATGGGACTGTCAGCAGGACAGCATGATCCACTGTGGCCCCACACGCCACAGCATGCTCCTACCTACTGGGATGAGCATGGGGCCAGCAAGCTCATCTCCCACCACGATTTAACAGAGAAAGGCATACCTGCCGAGGCAAGGCTAGCATGCCTGCCCCACTTCTAATGCTGCAGAGAAGAGGGGGCCCAGCTTTCGATGGCAGGAGCATCCTAAAGCACTTGCAGAGCCAAGCAGTCAGTGAGCCAGAAGAAGTGGAGGGAGCCAGCGGAGAGCACAGCATCCAAATCAGCAAATCCCTTAAGCACGTGTTTAAGAGTTTTACTGAATCTGGACCACAGGCCGTCTTCACAAATGGCCCTCACAGATCCTGGGATACCTGCTAGTACTCCATGAAGGGACAAGGACTGCTCAAAGCCCTGCAAAAGCATACCATGGCAAGCAAAGAGAGCATGGGGACGTGGGTAGAGTCTGCAGCCCTCTGTAGCAAAGACGATGTGCATCCAAAGGGATGCTCCTTGGAGCAGCTCACTTGTCTGGGCAGTCACAGTGACTTATTACCATACAACATCTTTTCTCTCTCTTTTCTTTTGCCATGTCTTTTTTTTTCCTCTAATGTTGTTTATTTCAAGTTCTCATCTTCAGTGGAAAAGCCTTATCCTACATATGTTCTGCAGATTATTGGACCCACCTCCCCCTCCAAGTGTTTCAACAACAATCCCTTGTTTTCTGTGCAGCAAGAGGGATTACAGCCCTGTGGCATCTTTCTGCATTCTTTGAAATCTTGTCTCCTCTCTGGGGAAGAATCAGTTTCTGACATTAATGTGGTGCTACGTGTTTTTAAAGTGTTCTGATCCTGCCTGCTGTCACCACAACATGGTGATAAATTAAGAGTTTAATTTCAGTTTAATTTGCACATGCAGATTAAGAAACACAGGGGACAGGCCATGGAAGGACAAGAACAACTCTAATATCTTTGCCTCACTCATGTGCATTTCTGGTGACTGTAAACTGCTTCATCCTAGTGTTGATGAAGAAAAAGTAAGAAACTTGAAGATTTAATAGATGCAATATTATTTTTACTCAGATATTATGGAAGGTGAGAATTTAAGAAAAACTCCTTGGCAACAGAGTTAACACAAATCCTTCTCACTTGCCTTAAGTTTCTCTTCCTCTTTCTTAGTACTGCAAGAAGGCAGTAACATGCTGTAACATGCTGAAGTATGCCCTTAACCCCTTAACTGAGCTGAAGAGGTTTGGATAAACAATTATTCCAGCACGGGAATTACTCATTCCAGTGAGATGGATGGAAACAGAGATGCAGGCTCTCCAGTGAAGGCACAAACCCTCCAAAGGCACCCAGAAGGAAACAATCTCATCCCTACTGAAGGCAGGATGGTCTTCAGCTCGACCAGCCATGGTGGAGCCATTCAGGATGCAGAACCTCCAGCCAGGTCACACTCACCCTTGCCATGTGGACAGCTGGCCTTACCAACCCTTGCAAAGGCTGGGGGGACTCTCCAGGCACCCCAATTCTCCAACCCTTAGGGTACAGTGACAAGTTTAGAAAATGTTATAAAGAAAAAGGTTGGAGCAGAGACCACTCAGATCCTGGCAAGACTGCTTCAATTGAATGAAGTGACAAAAACAGAATGCCCATGTTTTGACTGTAACATATAGAAATTGTGCTGGGCATCAGGAACTTTTCAAAGAGTGCTAATTTATAGATGCTTTTCTAAGGAGGACAAGTGAGTATATTACTTTTCCTTTAATGTGCAGCTGCAACAGCAAACCACACACACTGTAGATTTTATAACCTTGCTAATTTTCCCTAAGTCTTGGGAGATACTGGTGGTAAGTATAAAGATATTTTGTTTCAACCTAAGAAGAAAAAGAAAACTGAAAACAAAAGAATTTGTTACAGATAAACTGACAGGATATCAACTCTGATCCCTACAGAACAGCCAGTGATGCCAGGGAGACTGGTTTGTACCTCTTACTCTCAATTCAGCTAAAGAAATTGGGGGGTTATTTTTATTCCTGTTGATGTTAATGAGAAAAAATGGACATCCTAAGTATGCAGGAAAAAAACGGCAACCTAAAGGAAATGCTGTATGAGCTATGAGAAGAGACACTCTGGGAGCATTGCACTGGGTGAGGTACATGGAGCAAGAGGAATCAACTTCCAGCTCTGCAACACATTTTCCCACTTTCACATTCCCATTTCTAAAATAGCTATAAAATCAGTTCATTAGGGTGTGCAAGAGACTCAGATACTAAGGAAAGGAGGAGCACGTAAGAGCTGAGACTGAAAGCCTCATCCTCTGTTAGCATCACCATCTGAAGCATAGACCAGTGCTTAATTTTATTTTATGCCAGTTCTTAAAGCTTTGATTATTGCTTTTGTTTCATAGGAGAAGGAAACAAGGATTTTCACAGCATCATGTCAGAATAGCTCAGTAATGGTTTACCAGCCTACATTGAGTTCACTCTTCCATTTAAAAAATTTAAGGGGAAAGCTTTTGATCCAAGTCAGAAAGAAGAGAGCTTTGACTGCAGGTTTGCCTGACTGCCTATGCTGAAGGGGTGGAAGTAACTTTCTCTATGACTAAAACATTTTCTGGGGACATAAAATGAAGATTTTCTGTCCAAAATGGAACTGGAGAACTTTCTCCCCATTCTATGGACTTTTGTCCTTGCTTGTAGATCTCTGGGAAAAATTCACTGTCGAACCCTCAGAGACGTCCACAATGCTTCTCACGTTCCAAAATCGCTGGGACAGCTCACATAATAAAATATTTGCTGGAAAGGCACCAAGGCATATTAAGTACAGAGGCAGCCTTAACTCTCACTTTCCACAATTTCATGAGCCTGAGTCAGAACTGCAATGTTTTTTGAACTATATATGGACTTAACTTATGGCATTTCTTCACCCATCCAACACCTTTTTATTTACTCCCATATGTTATCTCATATTATCTCATTAGTTAGGTTATTTTAGCTGCACTTAGCATGCAGGTGATATTCCAGTGTGCTACCTAGTCATAAAACTGTGTATCCTTCTATTGTCATTGGGGTTTTTCAAAATATGCACTAATTCTACCATCTCAAGATATATTACATCAGCTGAAAGCATTATTAAGTATTTCACTGCTGTAATAAAAATGAAAATGTACAAACAGAAAAATCACAGATTTTTTGTACTCCATTCTCATTATTCTAATTTTCATTTGCTTCTGATTCTACATATATATCCTGATTAACAAATGCCACATGAGAGACTTAAAACTAAATGGTCTGGAAATGAGAATAGAAGTAAAGTAAGTTCATAATGACACCCAGAGATCAGCCAAAATAATTTTTAAACTGTTCCTCACAAAGCTATTAAAGCACAAGGCTAGCTGCACTCACCAGCACAAAAGCAATGATATCATCAGCTTGCTAATCTATCTTCCATTTTAAGACCACCACCAGTCAAGCAGAAGACTCATCCTGTTGGGTTCATTCCATAAATAGTTATTAGCCACAACACCAAGCAGAGTGAGGAAAGAATGGTAATGTCCAGGAATGAGTTTGTGTTGCAAGGAAGGAGCAGTAACAGAAATTAAACCTGCTTTGTCCTTAAACTGAGGTCATCCTCTAGCTCACAGGGAAACCCAACCAACTCTCTCCATTTTGCTTTACTGGTCTGAGGCCAAGACTTTTCAGGCAACTTTGGCATAAAAATTTAGTATACTAACTTGATATACTAATTTACTAAATTCAGGGAAAAACAGTTTATCTCTTAAACCTTAACACTTGAAAATTTTACATTTTGAAGTTAGTCAGCACTGCCCACAATTCATGGTGGCTACTTCCTTTCTTAGACATCAAACATGAAAGGCTTCTTGAACTATGTATTTCCTCCTTCTGAAACTAATTGCTGCTGTAGTACATATGAAATAGGTTTCCTAACCTACAGCATTCATGCTATATTCAAAAAAGATTAGTTGATGAAGTGCCATTGGTTGAGATGGCAAGTAATGAATTTTCTCATTTATTTCAGAGAGAACAAGAATTTCGGTGGGTCTCTGCTGAATTTTCCACCACAATTATTTAATTAAACAGGTGAAATAATAGGCAAAAGTAAACCACATCAGTTCTTTTGATTCATTATAGGCTGTACAAAAAAAAAAAAAAAAAATCATGTTTTGCCACAGATCTGTGAAAAGTGACAGTGAGACTAAGTTATAAAGACTGAACACACCTGTTGGGGGTTGGATTTGTTTCTTTTGTGTTTGTGGAATATTTTCCTGGTGGTTTGCTAGGTAACTAATTGCTGGGTACTTTATGGATACTTGACTTAAACAAAGGAGGCAGCAGGTTTCTCCGGGTGGAACAGCAG
The DNA here is from genome assembly GCA_013400575.1 of Peucedramus taeniatus. NCBI lineage: Eukaryota > Metazoa > Chordata > Aves > Passeriformes > Fringillidae > Peucedramus > Peucedramus taeniatus. Next base: position 139,189 of record WBNO01020999.1, read on the forward strand.
TGAGCAGGCAGTTTGGTCCGAGGACACCGCTCCGAAAGGACTGGAGTACCAGGGGACCCTGCTTGTTTTCTCTCTCTCCACTGGATTTCTCTCCAGAGGAAGACTGAACACATTTTTTGTCACCATCGGACTTTCCTACAGGACTATTTTCACTTCACAGAACTGCATTTACTGCTCAAGGAGGATTTCATCTGGACTGCTTTCACCACCCTGATACCCAGGGTGTCAGGTCACATCCCTGACTCTGTCAGGGCATTTTCTGAGGTTTTGTTGTTTCTTTGTTTTTGCTTGTCTCTTAGTGTTATTACATTTGTATTTGTCTTTGCTTTGTCTAATATTCCTAGTAAAGAACTGTTATTCCCACTCGCAAATCTTTGCCTGAGAGCCTCCAATTGCAAAATTATAATAATCTGAGGGAGGGGGTTTACATTCTCTATTCAAAGGGAGATTCCAGCTTTTGCTGGCAGGTACCTGTCTTTCAAACCAAGACAACACCAAAGATCAAAGTAAAAATAAGAAGCAAGTTGCTTGCAGTGGTAGAGTTTAAGGTGTGGGGTTTTTCAAAATAATCTGCAAAGATAGGTCAAATGCTACTGGTCTTAAAAAAAAACCCTGTGTATCCAATCTGGAAACTCAGCAACAGATAGGACAGGAACTTCAAGCTCATATCAATCAACTTGAGGAGCTTATTTCAGCTCATGAACCTTTCTGAGTACATACTATGCACTGGAGCATGTATCAGTAAAATCATCCACAGCTCTACACAGCACTCCCACTTCCAAACAAGGACATAAAAAGGACAACCAGCAGGACTTATCTTCTCCTTTAACTAGCAATACATACCTTACAATTAGCATGCCTATGGTTCACTGAGGGGAAAAAGTAACAAAACACAACAAACATAATTCTTCTCCTAAAAGAGTGCTGCTCCAGCAGCACTATGATCTCCAGGCTCCAGTAGGTTCATTGCCAGAAGCAGATCAACATCTCATTCCTGTCACCGAGGCACTGTTTTGTGAAACCATGCATGCCAAAGACTAAGAAATATTGTGCAAAAGTCAAACTGCATGTTTTTTGAGGAAGAGTTACTGGCACACAGTGTATTAACACATAGCAGTAACACAGAAACCTGTGCATGAGCCCTTTATATGGAAACAAAACCAGTACAGATGTTTGCTGTCAGTGCAAACCTGCACCCTTTTATGTACATCATCTCCAGCCATGCACAGAAAGTTCAACTATCCTTGAGTGAGGAAAAACATATGGTTCACATGTATCCCTTAAATCAACAAGAAACAGTGTCCTGCAGGGGTTAATGCACTAAGGACTCAGCTGAATCAAAATCTGTATTTGACTTTCCTACAGAGATCGTGGGATCTTGACTACTCAATTCTTCCCTAATTTCTCAAAACAGAGGCTATGCATGCCAACTATACATAGAAATGCTTAAAGAACTTAGTGTTCACCTATTTGTGTGGAAAACAAATCCTAAATACTATTAATTCCCTAACTCTAACCACACAAATACATTAACTGACTTTCATTAACACAGCATGGAATTGTATTCAGTGTGAGAGTGTCATAGTGTCACAAGAACCCTAAACTACTGCAACTTCTAAGTCAAGCCAAAAGAGAAGAATGTGTTGGTGATGCCTTCTAAATGATAAATCCATAATACTTCTTACTAGGACTAATTTTTGGCATCACTTTCCCGTTATTCCAGAGTACTACATTTCTCAAAATGAAACCTAGACCATACAAGTCGGGTTAGGTGAAAGTTGTTGTGAATTGTATTGTCTGTCAGAGAATTATTTATTGCATCTTGCAAATTTTCAATTAAGTATTTAACTCCCTAATAATTATTTGATGAATAAGCAAAAATTAATATTGCACAGCATTTTAGTGCCAGCTGCCACATTAATTATGATAGCTCTCCTTCACAGAAACAAAAAATGCAAATCTGAATGTTTCTTCAAGACAAGATCAGCGGAAGAAGTAACTGCTCTAGGAAGAAAGTGGAAAATGTTCTCCTTCATCTGCTTCTGAAACTTCCAGCCACCTTCTAGTTTGCATAGCATGAGAAAATATGTCTCAGAATGGCTGCTGCAATATAAGAAATGAACGCTGGGAGTCTTGGAATTGTTTAAAAGTGAAATAAAAATGTAGATATCAATTCCTCAAAGCCGCAGGCTTCCGCTTAGGGCTGGTCAAAATCCCACTATAATTAATATGAATTTAGTGATTTGCTTTAATATCTGCTTTTCATAACCATTGTTCATGTAATACAAGCAAAACCACATTTTGAATTCTGTGGGATATACCCCATTTCTCTTACCACTTCCAGGAAAGGATATTTTATGATTAATATTATGCACTTAGCTGCAGTTTTTATTGTCCCTCCATTTCTGCTGCCCTGTGGAATGTGCAGAGAAGCTGGTTCCTGTGATGAGGAAAACAATCCAAAATGAGTAGGGACTAGAAGGTAAAAAACTATTATTAAATTCAGTGTCTATCCATAGGGCTATGGCTTCTATCTAGTCACTTGAAAATTCTGGTTCAGCAGACATCCTGTCATCAGTCTGCTTTTTCAGCAATCCAAACAGAGGACATCACCACTGATGTAACTGGGTATATGTCATATAATTGCTCTGGGACACCATACTCTATAGATTTAGTACATGACTCTGCACGTGCTACTGGGTTATTAACAAAAAAGACATTAATCACTGTGACAGACAGAAAACAGCACTATTGTCACTCTCTGAATTGAGACATCAAAGAGAGCCATTGCTAATTAGGATGATGACAGCTAGAAATTAAATTTCAAAGACTCTGTTTATTCCTCACTTCTGAAAATTATTCCTCGCTGTCCTACCCTATTCCTTCTCACAAATCTGGTAATAAAACTTGAGGCAGCTCTTCTGTGATTCTGCTGAACAGTTTATTGTTAACAGACACATAATAATGACAAATGAGAAAAAAGAAAGTGGTTATTAAGCTATTAGAAGCTAAATGCACTATTTGAGCACATCCAGCATTTATCTCGCTTTAACTTGCTTTTCTAAGCCAGGAATAGAAAAGGATTCAGAGCAAAAAATGTAAATCATCAATGATGTAATAGTGACCTGTGTGATACATTGGAAGGACTTAACCATACCTTTAGATTTTCTTAACAAAAACCCCGCTGTCCCATCCTGACATACCAGCTCCTGCTTACTTTCTTCACAGCTTTCCAGCATACCTTCACCCTCTCTGTTATGTAACACTGCATAGGCACCCATGTCTCTCTCTGAAAGGATGCAGCAATATTTACCTGCATGTGGCTGTGCAGGCATCAGGAGGATGGGACTGAATATTAAGTCCTATTTTCTTAACTTGTAAGAAACAGTCAGCTACACTACCACTGAATTCTTCCTAGTGTTTGTCGAGGGGAAAATATAAGAAAGGCAAAAGGCAAGCATGCTGTGCTTCCAGAGCGATTTGTCATAGGAACTTGACAAACTCTTGTGCAAAGGCACCTAGCAGTGGATTAAATTACTCTGGATGATTTCTTTTTGGCTTGCCAAAAGAGGAATGAATATGAGGAACCTGACACATACATGCCTGGAAGGAGCAGACACAGAGACAGAGCAGGATGGAAGAGCTTGCTGGGAGATCTGCAAATCCAAAAAGAACAGATGTGAGCAAAGCTGCCCTCAAAACCAGATGATACCAAGAAACATCAAGCAAATCCAGAGAAACAGCTGAGGTGAACCTCTTTCCAGAGATAACTCTTTGTTTGTCTCATTGAATAGATTATTGAGCTGAGAGGTGGCAAGTATTATTTAAAAACAAAGTCTTTACTGGGGGCAAATCTGGAATGGTAATTTTTTTGCTGTTTTCTGAAGTTTGAGGTTTGTGTGTTTGTTGAGTCATGCTTTGAAACAGTCTTTTATCAAAAGTAGTTATGGTTGGGGTTTTTTAGACAAAATATTCTGATAATGTGCTTTGAATATGTTCCAATAACCATTTCAAAACAAATTATTTCAGGAGGTGAAGTGTTGGAAAAGTCCAGCTTTTCCCATAAGTCTTGTTTTCCTCTGGAAGAAACTCATGCAGGAATGAAAACATATTTCTCATCAAACTTCAAAAAGTTCATCTGGTAATATGGGGAGCTGATTATTACTGGAGATGGTGATTCATTCATTAAAAAAAAAACCCCACTCAAACAGAAGGAGTATCCCACAGGGAAAAGTACTGTGTGAGTGTCAGAGGTAATTTGCAGCAGCGACTTTCTCGCTTTGGTCAAATGTTCATAGGAAGAAGTCTGAGCAGAAAAGTGACCTCTTCAGTTTTTTTTGACCGAAGACATCACCTATTTGGAAATAAATTACTTGTTAGCACACCTAGTGTATCTTTCTCTGAGGATAGGTATCTTCTCTTCATTTTTCTCATGCTGAAATTGGCCTTTTCAAACAGCCTACATTTTGCAACTTGGTTTTTCTTTCTTTCTATGACTATGTAAAAAGGAGTTACAATGTAGTTGAAACTATAATTTCATTGATGTTGTTTTTATAAGTCAATGGTGAATTAACTGCAGGCTGACAAAAAAAGACATAGCAGAAGAAAAAGAATTTCTGCCGTCAGCTAACTTAATATATAATTACAACAGTAGAGTGAGAAAGAAACATTGCAATGGAAGTGTTCAGATAGTCAGAACAACAATGCACAAATTTCTCCATGCAGACTCCAAAATCCTTCACAGGTAATCTTGGACTCAAGCTATGAGTAACCGGGCAAATAAGTGAAAATATCCTCCACCAGGACATTAATAACCAGGTACATTCAGTTTTAAAAGACTCGCAAGAAGAAAATTAAGAGAAAACTCTTAATGTTTCTCATAGCAATGAAACAGCTATTTAAATGAGAAAATAAAAACTAAAAACACAAATGGAGTGTAACTTTGATTAAGGATTTGTTTTTTAAAGGCACTCATCCATGTTATAGGACTGATGGACTTCAGTCCCTGTAGTGCAGCACATTCAGATTCAAGGTCAGATTTTAGGGAGTACATGATGTTTTGATTGGAAAGTGGATACAAGGAGATTCCTTCAAACAATAATCAAAATAAAGACATTGACATGAGAATTTGGTTGTGGTTTCACAGGCAGCCCAGACAGTCTAGAAGCTCACTGACCAAGCAAGAGCTGCTGCTCTTCCCCCCACCAACTCTTCCTGCTGCTGCCCCAGCCTCAGCCTTGCTCAATCCCAGGCTTCCCCACTGCTCCTTCCTTCCATTGCTCGTTCCTTCCACCACCATGACTCACTAGAAGGCAAAAACCAACACAAGAGTTCTAATCTCTCTCTCTTTTTTTTTTTTTTACTTTTTCCTGCTTTGGGGCCAGTCTAGTAAGCTAAATCAGCTAACAGAGCAACCTAGCAAGTGCCAGAGGCAGCACAAGGAGAGCACTGGGAGTACATGGCATGGAGGAGGTGCTGTGGAAAGTGTTCCTGCTCCCCAGGTTGACACCGAGCTCCATCCAGTGGAGTCAACAGTGAGGGTCCCACTGACTCTACCAGGGTCTTGACTGATCCCACATTGGTGGGACTCCTATGTGAAGCCCATATTCACTGCACACGTGCCAGTGCACAGTCATGTAGATAATTGTACGTAGCAGCCAGGCTCCTCTTTGATGGTACACTGGATGCTTCCATCAGGGATCAGTAGAGCTTGTACCAAATTTTTCATAAGGAATAACCTATGGGAAGTCACAAACCTCATATCCTCCTCTTGCCTACAATGTTATTTACCTAGAAGACTGATCCTATGAGTCTTTTGGCTCGTTCCCTGGTTGCCCACACAGCTAGGTAAGGACTTCAAGATGCAGTAGGAGTTTGGTTGCTTTACTTTAGGCTGGAGAAGCCTCTCTGAAACAGAGACCATCCATCCTTCATTACAAGGAGAATTTCAAGCTGCAGGAAGTTAATTACAGACAAGGTAAGAATGGGCAGTGGTGGCGCCAGTCAAGCCCTGAGCTGCACCCAGAATTTATAAACAGGTCCTGCACTCAAGTGATGCTTTACCATGCAGAAGTTTGCTCAAGAGAAGAAAGAGACTGAGTAACACAATGTTACACACTGCGGCACTTTATTAGTTTTTTTCACACTGAACTGAGGACCTCATTAATTATGTTAATTAAGAACTTATAGCACATTTGTTATAACGGCTGTTTCTTTCCTGAATGTTTTACATAAAATTCACAAGTTTGATATTGCAGCATGCCAAAAAAAGTGAGAAATGCTTTCCCTGCTCTTGAGAAATCTTTCTCTAATTAGGTTGGCCATTTTTCTGCCTAGATGCTGAACTGGAAAGGGGGGTTTTTTGCTGGAATAAAAGATACCAGAAACACCCATTCTTCCGGGTTTGAAAGTGCTTATTAGCACATCCGTTCTAACCACTGGCGTCCCATAGTTATTCATAAAGCTGAGGATACTAAACAATATACAAATGTGCCCATTGGTTTAAATAATTAAGAGGCTGGTGAAGGGGAAACTGCCAAACCAGCTATGACTGTTAATTACTTTAGTAATTACATAGTGCAACCCTCAAGTCAAGGCCTCTTTTCTTCATTTTGCTTTGATCACCAAGACAGTAACTATTAAACCCAGCTTCCATTCCTACTTGCTCTTTTAAAGATTTATCAGGGATTTTCTGCTTCTAAGAAAATGCCACCTGTAGCAGCCCTTTCACCCAAGCCTTCACAGCTCCCTTTGTTCAGAGAGGGCAAAGATATGATGACAAACATATAGCACACACCTAGCCCAAAGCTTCTGTGAAACCTCAGGTTCTAATCACAGTAGTCAATTCTAATAACACATTTGTCCAAAGACTTCCAGTAAAGTGTTGGCATTATTATAGGAAGAGGACACACTGATCATGCAACACTTGACAAATATTAATATAAACTGCACATACGCACTCCAAAAAGCCCCTCTTTGCATATGACTATGAAAAGTCTAGAGGGGATGAAGTGCCTCAGTGCAGAAAGAATCTGGCTGAGCCAAGAAGAGAATCCACATACTAGCTACCATTTGATTGCTCAACATCCCAAGCCTCTTTTCTACAATTCCACTGGCCAGTGCTACCCGAGTAAATCTAGGGTGAAAGCAGTAGGCATGGCTCACATACCTGATACAAATTTACTGCTGAATAGGTAAAAGAAACCAACAAAATTAAAAATTATGCTTGCAAACTTCTAAAAAGTGAGTTAATGGCTCTTTGAGAAAGAGAAAGGAGGCACAAACCCCCACCATGATGACTGTGGTCAGGAAAAAGAAAGAAGCCTGGAGACAAGTCTCTGTGTTCTGCCCAGGTGTCCTAACAAAGGGCTGGCTTAAAACAAAGTGCAAAAGCCGTTCTTCATGCATGGACTGCAACCCAGAACTATCTCCCCACATGTATCCATGTTTTCCCAACTAAATGCCCTAGACACTCAATACTGATCACACACACCTGTAACTCCGTCCACCTACAATGGGATTTATTTTGTGACATGACACAGCTTCAGGAGAAGGGTGCTGCAAGTCACACTGCCCACGCTGTGACTTGCACACCCTTTCCCCTGTGGCTACAGCTTAGTTCAGTTTTGAAGCACACTGGTTTCCTTTCTGAAAGCAAAATGCTCCTGTGAACACACAGTATGATGGGCATGCTTTAAAATACATCCTAGACTGAGGGTCCCAGAAAAAAACAGCATGTCTGGATATCATGTGGGACAAGGCATGAGAGAAGCTCAATTGTTCCCTCAGCAGTGCATGGCAGAAGAGCTTCATGGCCTGAGCTGCAGTCCAGCTCCAAGAGCCACGGAGGTGCAGAAACCTGAGCAGGCATCTTGCTTGAGCCCCCGACTCTGGCCTCACGCAATGACATTAGGTTCTGGACCTTTACAAGCAGTGTTTTGGAACATAAATATACAGATAGGGTTTTTCTTATCGAGATATAAATTTTTCTTAGAATGGTTACTTTGTTCTTTTATTATCTGTACATGAACTATGCAGGGCATTTGTTTAGGATCTGTAAAAATCTGTTTCCCATAAGCAGCTTGGCATTCTGTCTTTATTAACTAAAACATTCATTGAGAATGAAAACATTGTACTATCAAACTTTGAGAGAAAACATTGTACTATCAAAAAGAATCATTATTACTTTAACTTTATCACACTGGGTGATTACAACTGAGATAATTAGAGGCTAATTCGAGAGGAACTGAAGGGGAAGTGTAAGCAGAACTAGAAGTTAATCCAAATGCGCCTGTATTTAAATCAGGAGTCCACAGAGTTTGATTTCTAGCAGATTTTTGCAACTCAAACACAGCCTTAAGAAGGAAAAACAACACAGAATAATAAGGAGGAGAGAGGAGTGGTGAACGTAGCCTGGACAAGAGCATGTTTGACCTGCTGGGCAGGAGAGACCTTCTGCATGCATGAGCCTCCTGGCTCAAGTGTGCTGCCCTCTCCCTCCAAAAAACCAAGCCTGAGCTCAGCCCCAGGACAAGCAGTGCCTGAGCATCTCCACACAGAGTGTGTTGAAAAAGGCTTTGCCCACCAGTGCTTCAAGGTGGCAGCCAGTGGCAGAGGTCTTTAGGAGGAGCAGGAGGAGAGAATGCCCTTGGCTGTGACGATGAGTTGGAGTGAAGCAATAGGACTGGCAGATCATAATCTTGCTAGTGGGAAAGTTTTTTAAAACATAAAAAATTTTTAACAGTTAAAAAAATTAAAATAAAAGAAGAAGAAAAAAGAAAAATACAGCTGTGACCTTGATATTAGGGGAAGTTGATAACTCCAGGACACAGATGGGGTCATCCAAATGAGAACAATGGTTGTTCTCATTTGGACGATAGATACCCAAGCTCTTTCCAGAGGACATCACAGGAGGGAGTGGGAGCAGCCCCTTTCCAAGCTCCCTCACCAAGTATGTGCAGAGAGCATGCTGCCTTGCTTGGATTCTGAAGCAAATCCTCACCACGACCTCTCCAGGGAGAAAGAGGGGAACATCAGCCCATGCCATATGCATCAAGCTGTGCCGTTTCCAGCATGCTTGGCAGCTCAAGCACCTCCTCTTAGCTCTGTACTAAGGCACACAGGTGTATCTCTTGGCATAACCCACCACAAATATCTACCTATGACATCTCCTGTGCCACCACTAATAATTGCCTCATCATGAGATACAGTAGGGACTACCTCTTGGAATTCTTGCTTGCTGTTGAACAGACTCTTTAGAAACTCTTATTGCTGACCTTTGCAGAGGAGTCCCTCTGCTCCTGCAGGGACTCTCTGAACCTGTGGAGGAGAGGAGGGCTCTGCAGGCACAGACAGCACAGCAGAAAGCACCACAAGTTGAGATGAGTTTCACAGGGAATGGAGGACGCAGGACCATTTTTTCTGCCTCACTGTGCATTAGTAAATGTTTAGTAGTGTATTTTTTTCCACCACAGCCCTATCAGAAAATCTTCTTAATGGATTGTTTGCTTTGCCAGAATACCATAAAATGAGTTGCTGTGTGAAATAAGCCATCACTAATAAAAACAGTCTTATGAAAGGATAATGGAAATTTATGGTAGGGCTTTGGTTTGTATGGCAGTGCAGCTAAAAGAATTAAAATGTAAAAACCAGTGCTTGGTACTCCTGACAAGTGATTAAGGCACTTCTTGACTCCTGTTTGCTTCCTCAGACAGTATTTCAAAAGGGGTTGAGCCTGTAGGAGCATTGGTGCCTCAGTTAGGAGAGGGTGACCCTTGCCTGCTGTCCATCATCCCAGACTCCGCCCTAGGAACAGCACTCCCACCTTGTACTGGCATCCTGTATTCCATCAGGTATTCTCCCAATTAATGAGCAAAGTTAATTGAAAGATAGAACATCCTTGTTTCCATTGCAAGGAGATTCAGAAATAGACTTGAACAGGGAGGGAATCAGGCATTCATTACTTATAGACTCAAGCTCCAGTAGTCTCCTTCCTCCAGAAAAAAAACCCTTCCCATGCATATCTGCTGTGACAGACCTGTGACGTGGGATTTTGCCAGCTGCTTGACATTGCCTGAAAGACAAAAAGAGCAAGGGCATGAACTGACACAGAAGTACTAGACACACTAAGGTCTGGCAACAACCCCATCTCCATTTTCCTGCTTCCTGTTTAATAGGCCCTTTAGGGAGGTTTATTGCTGATCTATGCTAGAAAATTACTCATATAATTGAAACATCAGTGTAATATTGTTTCCCTAGTATAACTTTTTCTTTGGAAATTTCTGGATGCAATTACCCCTTGTGACTAATAAAAACAATGGCTTAATCACAAATACATGGTTAGAAATGTCATTTTATGTTAAAACATAAAATACTTATGTCTCAGCATTTCACATCAAATGGACTGTCCTTCCAAAGGAATGTGAGGAGCAGAAATGGGGTAGGAATGACAGGAGCTAATTATTCTTTCCTCGGGAATTTTGCTGAATAAGCACTTCAGATCTCACAGTCAGGACAGTCCTCAGATGCTTCTAAGAGTTTCAGAATCATCTAAAATGCAAGGCACCTTGCAAACCCACCAGACATTCAGGACATGAGCCTCTGCCTGATGCAAGTCTGCTGGCACCTCTGTCCCACTGCCATCCCCATTCCCCATCCCCTTTCCATATGAGCAGGAGCTGGGCTACAGCATGACCAAGGGAGCTGCTTGGCATCTGTCCCCTGGTTTCCAGTGGGGAATGGCAGTTCACAGAAAAACTATTCTGAAAAGGTTTGATTGGGCCATTTCAATTTTGCTTTTTTTTTAATGAAATCCACTTGATTTTATGTATCGCTTTGTACATATATCAAATATTCTACATACACAGAAATGTAGAGGCGATGAGGAAGAGGAGAGCGAATACTGAGTTTTGAATCACTGTAAAATCCCCAAATTGCTAATTTTAACCCCTTGTGTTATACTACAATGAATAAAACTGCTTTACAGTCCCACTAGCTGAGAAATTACTAGCAAAACATGATCAGGCTCAATACTTTTCAAACTTCTGCACAAGTGTCTTGGTTTGAAAGACAGGTACCTGCCAGCAAAAAAAAACTGGAATCTCCCTTTGAATAGAGAATGTAAACCCCCTCCCTCAGATTATTATAATTTGCAATTGGAGGCTCTCAGGCAAAGATTTGCGAGTGGGAATAACAGTTCTTTACTAGGAATATTAGACAAAGCAAAGACAAATACAAATGTAATAGCACTAAGAGACAAGCAAAAACAAAGAAACAACAAAACCTCAGAAAATGCCCTGACAGAGTCAGGGATGTGACCTGACACCCTGGGTATCAGGGTGGTGAAAGCAATCCAGATGAAATCCTCCTTGAGCAGTAAATGCAGTTCTATGAAGTGAAAATAGTCCTGTAGGAAAGTCCGATGGTGACGAAAAATGTGTTCAGTCTTCCTCTGGAGAGAAATCCAGTGGGGAGAGAGAAAACAAGCAGGGTCCCCTGGTACTCCAGTCCTTTCAGAGCGGTGTCCTCGGACCAAACTGCCGCTCACTGCTGTTCCACCCAGATAAACCTGCTGCCTCCTTTGTTTAAGTCAAGTATCCATAAAGTACCCAGCAATTAGTTACCTAGCAAACCACCAGGAAAAAATTCCACAAACACAAAAGAAACAGATCCAACCCCCAACAACAAGCTCACCAAAAAAACATCATAAGGTACTAAGAATTTCTTTCTCAACTAATGTTAAACAATTAGCATTTAAACAATTCAAGGAAGTGACCTAAAAATTGAAAGATCTGGTGCTCAGCTGTAAGCACATCAGAGTCCTGAGCTCATAAAGTGAACAAATCTTGCTGTCCACATCTACATGAAAGAGGATTCAATACCAATAACATAATATTGTCCACATTCAGTGAAATGGAAGAGAATTCCCACATAACATCATCAAAAATATTTATTTTTATTAATTTAGAGAGTTTAAATATAATTCACTAATATTAACATATTTTTTTAAAAAATTAAAACCCAAGACCTCTAAATAAAAAGTAGGTGTTTTGAATCTCCTGTGAGATCACCAGATCTCACACATCACAAGTGATGTTCTTTCCTTGCAACAAGCCAAGGTAGAATTGGACTACATGGGAACCACCAGAAAACTTGGATCCCAGTTATCATGACACCACAGATGTCCACTCAAAAACGGCTCCCGTGTTTGCAGGAGGGCAAAGTTGTCTCCTAGCTCTGAACACCACAAATACAGAGGAAGCCCAGATACATTCTGAAACTTCGCAGCAGATGCTTTCCTTTAAAGTACTATGCAGCACATTCACTTTGGATTTTTAATTATTTACCACCAATACAGCTTAATTTTACTAAAGTTGAAATCAACACACTACAAGTATTGAAGCAATTTTGGTCTTTCGTTAGTTTTCAGACAACATCACTGCAAGCACTGGCACCAGCTTCAGTATAAGCAGAATGCACATTTCTATATGTACTCTAAATTAAATATGTATGAAAGCCTGAGAACCACAATGACAATTACTGCACCTTGGAATGAGACTTGGAATATTTCGTCTGGCAGGGTTCAAAAGACTTTTCAGCTGGGAGCAGCTGCAGCTTGGTTAGCGCAAGAATGGATTGATTGCAATTCATAACTTGGAATATGGATTAATGCAATATTCATGGAAAACTGCCTGTGCAGAGCTCCATATGGCCGGTGAAGCTCTGAAAGCATTTTGCTTCAGGGAAAAATCATGTCACCAGAATGCATTTGCCTTTACTGTGTCCAAGTTAGGAAGGAAGGAAGCTATTTTCCTTGCTTAGCTGGTATGCAGATTGTAGAGTCTAAAACTCCCTTCACCCCTACCCAAAGAAGCTGGAAGAAACCTCTTTTCCTAAAACAGTAGTCTAGGGTTTGACTGCCTCCTTATTTGTACCTTGCAGATCACAAGAGGCATTATCTCTGTCTAGAACATCCTAACAAATCCTCTAAGATAACTCTCAAGATCAGACTGTCAATATAGACAACAATCAGGACCTACTCACAGTCCAGGTGGACTCTTGACAGTAAAAAGCCCACCACAGACCAAACACACCTGTCTGCTTTGCACAGAGTGAATTAAAAATTTGGCTACTGAATAAGACACCAGGCAAGCTCAGACTCAGGCATATGAGATGAATGCAAAGAGAACAAGCAGACTGCAACACTCATGATTTTCTATGAAAGACTGAAGAGAGCATTACAACCTCCCTCATGCTGAGCACCTGGGAAAAGCCAGCCAAGATCCACAATAATTTATTTGGCATCTTCTTTCTTGTTCTGATACTACTGAAGATCATAAAGGCAAGACTGAACAGCATATCTGGCAAATCTCAGTTGGGGAGTCAAAACAGGGGGACAAGAAAAGATGTGATGTCAAATTGATCTTCTAGCTGGGTCCCCATTCTTCGCATGGCTTTGTTTCAAAGCACTTCAGGAAAATATTTTTTTTAAGTAGGAATTGTCCTAGATCACAGAATGGTTGCTGTTGGAAGAGATCTCTGGAGGTCACCTTGTCCAACCCCACTGCTCAAATAGGGCTACCTAGAGCTGGTTGCCCATGGCCATGTCCAGTATGTTTTGAACATACCTCCGGGGATGGAGACTTCACAGCCCCTTTGGGCAAACTCTGCCAGTGCTTATTCCTTCACACAATAGAAGAGTTTATTTTTATGTTCACACGGCACCTCCAATGTTTCAGTTTGTGACCCTTGCCTCTGGTCCTGTCACTGGGCACCACTGGAAAAAGCCTCTCTCTGTGTTCTGTGGACTTTCCCTCCAAGTACTGATGACATCCTCTCCAAAATTTCACTTCTCCAGGCTGAACAGTGGCAGCAGCTCTTTAAGCCATTTCTCACGGGAGGAGAGTCCCAGTCCTTTCATCATCTTCGTAATCCTTTGCTGGACTCTCTTTAGTGTGTCCATGACTTTTTCGTACCAGGGAGCCCAGAGCTGGACACCAAACTCTTGGTGAGGCCTAAGCAGTGTTGAGTAGAGGAGAAGGATCACCCCCTTGACCTGCTGGCAATAGCTCTCCTAATGCAGCCCGGGGTACACTTCGTTGTCTTTCTCTGCCAAGCTGCTTTCCACCAGGGTGGCCCACAACATGTACCAGTTCCCAGGGGTTTTCCTCCCCAGGTGCAGGTATTTGCACTTCCCCTGGCTGAACTCTGCGGGGCTCCTAGATAAAAGATTCTGTGCAAAGATGCTGCTGTTTGGAAGGAGTAACTCTCACTTACTTTTCAGATTTGTGTTGCTCAGGTTGGCTTCATGCATAGAAATTGTTCTTCTTCCAATATGCTGAAACACTGCAGGTGTACTAACACAGAAGGCATGAATTTTACATTTGAAGTAAATAATGTTCTCCTGGAAAGGAATATACCCATGCAGGATGACCTTGCAAAAAAGTCAAAGTGGAATACCTTAAACTCGAATTGAACCAGGATAGTGAAGCACAACCCAGGCTATCCCCCTCGTCCTGTAAAGATCTCAATTAGAAATGTCTTTGGGAGATAAGGCTTGAGCAGACAGACCACCTCCCACTGCTCAGCAGGGGGGATACTGCTCTGCAGCACCTGTAGCTCACTCCATGCTTGCATGTGCACAAACCAGGAATCTCAGCCCTTCCAAGAGACATCAACCTAAAAAGTACTGTGATAAGAGGAAAGGCAGGGAGACAGCTAATGCACTTTCCAGGTGTATATTTGTGGGGAAATAGTTAAGAAAACTACAGCTTATTTGAAAACATGGCCTCGTTCCCATGTATTCATTTCTGGGGGAAGCATTGTGCTAAACATACATTCAAAGACTTATTATAGACATTGTACTTCCCAATGGGAAATCCCTTTTAATGACTTGACTTCCCTTTGCACTGCTGAGGTTTGTTTTTTCCCTAGACTGGTTTCACAAGGCGCATGGTGCACTTTTACATCTTTCCCTGGTGTAATTTAATCTCTTCCTACTTTTCTGTACTATCTGATGAAGTGGTAGCACATTGGGAGCACCCACTGGTTCAGCAGGGACTGTGATCTAACTTACAAATTTCTGGCAAAATCACAGTGTAGCTCAGGGAAACAGGGGTGTGCTTAAAGCACCTTGTGCAACTTGTTAGAAATCACACTAGCTATTACAAGAAGGAAGGTGCAATTACTGCCTGCTGATATCTGACTTCTGAGAATTTGGAGGAGCATTGCCCATAGTGAAAAAAAAACAGTGAAAAAAATCTCTCAGTTTGTACCTTCAGAGGGTCAGCAATCCAGTTCTAGGTGATCAGTGCTCAAGGCTGATGCTTTCTTGAAGTTCTTTTCCAGAGTCTAAAAATGGTTTGGGGGAAAATAAATCTCAAATTCCAGGACTCCTGTTTCACATCAGTGTTTACAAGGTGTACATTTGCAGCCTTCTCAGAATAGCAAACCTTCAGCCTTTCACATGATGCTCCTGAAAACACACTTCTTGCTGATTTGTTTTTCAGCAACATCCCGGCTGGTAGGGGCTGTGCAGCATCACTTTATTATGCTCTTCAAGTTGATAGTTTTCCCTGCCACATGGCCTCTAACGCATACTGCAATGATCTAGGATCTGGCAGATTGGATTTGGGGAGACAAAATGATCAGACTTGCTGCTAAATTGTGTTTCAGTTTGTGTGCCTTTTCATTCAATGCATGGCATGGTTTCAAAGCATTTTTAAAAACTAGAGTCTCTCCAGAATCCATGGATTAACAAAATGTTGTGTCTTATCTTCTCAGAACAAGTCTACAATTACAAGCACTGCCTCATGTGATTATATTTCACAAATAAATAATCAATCTTTCTAGAAGGCAAAGTCAAAGCTTTCCTCCCCACCAACACTTTTTAAACAATACATTAGAGACTGGGTGTTGTCTTCTTACAGTGATTTTCCCTGCACTCAGGTAATTCTTCCTCATGGAGCTCTTGTGGTCTTCTGCACACCACACCTTCTAATGAATTCCCTTTCCTAACTACTTGAGAGTTCTTCAGGTAGGTCAGGGCCATGTGAGGTTGTGACAGAAGACCCAGAGGTGGCAGAAAAAGGGCTAGAGGCTGCTGGGAGCTACAGAGTGAGAGCATCCATCTGATCTCCACCTGCAGCTAAGAAACAAGAGAAACCTTCCCTCATGTACTTTAACCTCTATTTCATTGTCAAAGGCACATGAAGAGCCTGTCTCTGTGGTACTGACATCTGATTCAGAAAGCAAAAAGGTCACTGAAAAGCATCAGTATCACCCTCACACAAGACACAGATCAATACAGCCTGAAGCACACACTCTCTCTCTCTCTCCCTCTTTCTCTACCACCCAGAAATTCAGCCAAATGAAAAGCAAAGCCTTCCCTCCAGGAAAACCAAACAAAAGCCATGTGTCTTGAACCCTCTTTATGTCCAGACAGGCATAGGGAGTTTGCCAGAGCAAACAAGTTCCAGAGTCAAAGGATTTCCGCTGAGAGCTCTCTGCAACCAGTCCTCCTCAGACCGGCCCCGCGCTTCCCAGCCAGCTCTTGCTGCTCAAACCGCGGCAAAGAGGCCTCCCATTACAATGACACATTTGACAGCTTTGCCAAGAGCACTTGGGGAGGTGCCAAAGAAAGAAGCAGTGCACTTTCCTGAAAAAAGCAGACACTCTGGGGAGGAATACTTGAAATACTCCTTCTAGTAAACCTGAATGGTTGAGCGCCCACGCAGAGAAGCGCTTGGGCCGCTATCCCAAGGGAGAGCAGAGAACAGGCTCCACCAGGTTTCTCCCTCTCCAGAACATGCCCCATTCTCAGTGGCATTCAAAGCATCTGCATTGAAGAGTGGCCATCTCTTTCTGTGCTTGGGCTCACTTTGAAGACATCCTTGGCTGCTAATACCCTGCATTTGCCTCTGCCCCAGTCAGGTGTGCTTCAGAGCCCTGCTGTTCAACACTGGGCTTTCACTAGGCCTCCTCATTACCTAAAGGCAAGCCCTAAGCCTGGATCCAGCTGCTCCTGTGGGGAGAAGTTCCACATCCACCAAGATCTCACAGTCCACATGAAAAAGCACTGTGAGAAAAATGGAGATGTTCTTGAAAGGACACGTAGAATTTGGGCAGCATCATCAGGGATATTTACACTGTGCTGAATGACACAAGGATAGCCATTTGACTCCAAAGCAAATATCACCAACCTTGAATAAGGGGACAAGAATTCAGAATAATCATACTTTTATGTCTCTAGACAGTGACAGAAGGCACAGCCTTGTTCAGGTTTTCTTGCTGTAGGGAAAACCCCGAGGAGGAGAGAATGCTATTGCAAGCACTAGAGCACTTCTTCCCACAGCCCACAGTGACAGGAGGCTTCCCAGAGACAGAGCTTTAAGGGACTTACACAGCAAAGCAGAACAACCACACACATGTGTATGGGTGTGTGGAATGAGTGTGTGAAATGTGTGCATCATAAGGTCTCCAGTATATTTATCTGAGGCATCATTCAACTTCCAAACTTGTATCTTGCAGAAAGGTTTTAATAGCATGACATAATTTAAGTCATGTACGAACTCTGGTTTTAAGACATTTGACTTCTGTCTGGTGTACACAATTCCCTCTGATTTTACACAAAGGCAAGCATAATGGAAGGCTGTTCTTCCATTGTTTTTATGTGCCATATCCTTTCTTTCTGTTTCTTCTTTAAAACACGTTGGGTTTTTTATTTAATGCAGGATTGTACATCCAGTGCCTTGCAGATGGAATGCATAATTTAACATTATACTCCACTCTTGAGAGACACACCATAAAATTAATATTTGAACCATATTCTTTCTGATCCTGGGCAGAGAGCAAAATAACGCAAAGAAAATATTCTAAAGCAATTTGTGCCCTATCTTCAGAATACTTTCCAGACATTAGCATAGTAAGAGAAATACTTAACATTAATAAAAGGTGAGGTTTCATTCACAGCACAACTGTGCTGGGTTGCTTTGGGTAATTTTACAATTAAGAGGTTGGAGTGGGGTGATGAGGAGAAAACTAGGAGTGAGAAAAGACAAGATTTCAAGCAATGGTCCCTGTCCCCTCTCTCACCTCCCAACACACACACACATCTGTGCAGTGGGGAAACACAGAGCAAGAAGCTGTTAGAGATGAAACCACATTGCAAATGGAATCACAGTGGGGTCAGTGTTTCACAGCATGGAGGCCCTGGCTTCATGAAAGGCATTTGAAATGCTTAGGACAAAAGATTATGGGTAACATTTGATGCAGTAGTACTGTAAAGCCAGGGGAAAACAAAAAAGAAAAAAAAAAATGTTGTAAACTCTATTCAAGAGAGAAACAAGGCCAGGGGAAACAGAAAGGGGATGGCCTTTACTAATCAACTACTTCTGTCATTACCACAGCCATGAAACTAAGATATGAATTTGGAGTAAAAAGTGCCTCATGTGGGGGTGTTTTGCCCTGGGATACTGGGGTGAACAAAGACATGTCAAGTCATTAAAATCTGTGCTGATGCCAGACAGTCTCAGATTTCAGAGTTAGGATCCAGAGTTGCCAATTATGTTCAAAACTGTTTCTAGACATAGGAAAAATGAGTTTTAACTTTACCAAAGGAGCACTGATGCCTGACCTTGATACCTGCTGGCATCCAAACCCACCTGAGTTCTGTATAAGCTGTGTTTGCGTGCATTACTGGGACTCTATTTTTCATTTTTACCAGATGCTAAGGTTTTCCTTAGTTAAGATGTTGAATTATGGTGCTGGTGACTGTGGAAACACACCTTTAAAAGCATACAGCGTGCAAATAGCATTGTTTTGCAGTTGTGAACACAGCTTAAAATTATGGGTGAAATTGAAATTTGCTTTTTTAACTGGGCTGACATCTCTGCATTGCACAAATGGATGAGGAACAAAGAGAAAATGCATTATTTCATCCTCAGAAATAGCTAAGGTGCATAACCATGACCCGCAATCACCAGAATAATTAATGCTTTAAAAGTTCGAGGCAACAGGTATACTTACAGTACCACATCTGCAGCTCAGATGTTTATTAGTCACAACTTGACATTAAAAGACCTTCTAATTGGCAAGGATTTATTCCCTCTGATCTCAGGAAGTTTATAATTGTGAGGGCCATAGACACAACACAAATAACACCTAAGTCTTCCACCCTTCCTAATGGGTTACAGAAAGCATGCACTTTGGTGCAGAGGGCAGGGTGTAAGTGAATAAAAAGCAGGTGAGCTCCCCTCTCTGGTCTACAGGCATAAAAGAAGGAACCCCCCTCAATGCCCAGAGTAGACATAAAACCTAATTTTTATATACAGCCTTGGTTAATTCTCTAATTTTTTATTCTCTCCAGTGACCAGCAGTCAAGTGTGCCTGACACGCTCCCAGTTTCTTCACTCCATGCGGGAGCCAGCCAGCACCCCAGTGGTGCCACTGCTGCTGGGATGTGGGGCCTGCCCTCCAGCCAGAGGCACTGGGCTGCAGCAGCTTAGGGCACAGGTGTCCCAGGAATGTGGCACGGGGTCACACCATACACAAGTGCAGTCCCTGAGCACATACACTGGGCTGGCCACACACAGAGCCGTGACGGGGACGGCGCAGTGGCACCAGTTTGTCACCACCACCACCCCGTCAATTCCCTCACTTGTCCCAGCTCAGCCACCACTGCTCAGGGAGGAAGTACTGTCTCTGTTGCAATGCCAGGGATGTTCTGGCAAAAAGTATTTCCAGAAAGCTGCACATTTGAGAAGGCACTTAAAAAGCCCAGACCTCTTTGTTTAAACACCGATTGAAGACAGACCCATAAACTCTCTATATTATTTATTAGTTATTGTCTTATTTAATCCCCTTTGGAAAGGCAACAATAGAGGAGTTACAGTTCTCCACTTTTTTTTCCAAGCTAGTGATGTTATTCCTTAACTTAGAAGCAGACCATACAATACACTTAACTACCAGCACAGATGGGGTACTGTTATCCACCTCATTTGCCCCATTCCTGACTCACTACCAGTCACCATTAGTGATGCACTGGTCCCCAGCACATCACTGGGGAGCACAGGTCTTTGCCCAACTAGCTGAGCTCAGCGGATGCATCCCTGCCCTCATGCAGAAGTGCACCTTTCCTGATCACTCTTGAAGAATACAAGCATTTGGGAGCTGGGAAAAAGCCCCTGATAAACTGCAAGGATCTCACCCCACGTGCACACCATGCTACTTCAAATTCTCACCTCCAGGCCAACCTACGAAGGAAAGCCAGGAGTAGAAAGGGGCACTTGCAAAAGGGAAGGAGAAGATGGTCTCCAACCTAAGAGTGATCCACTTATGATTGAGGAGCACCAACACTCCCAACAACTTCAGAAAGACTGGGTGACAAACAGGAGCAGGATTCTGTTTTTCATATCAGGTTTCTTAGTGAAAACAAACACACCAAAAAAACCACAATACCCCTACTCTCTCCTGCTAGGTAAAATCCTATTAAACAAGTAGAAAGATCAATAGACACGAGGTTTTTTTAAGCACCTCTGCTGAGGTTTTTGTTTTGAAGAGACATTTGTTTTCAGGGAAGACATACATAAGAGTCAGACTGCACCCTGAAATCTGAATTTACTCCTTTAATGGTGGGCTTGGGCATCTGGAGTGTATATGAGCAACAGCTAGCCTCCAGTTCAGCTTGTAAAAACTTTTTGTGGGGGTTAGCTACTTTCCCAGTATTTTTCATGTTAGAATAAATTAACTTAAGTGTGCATGGAAGGTAGAAATACATGACTGAAATGAAAAGTTGGGCTAAAAATAGCACTACAATTGCATTGTTCATAGTGAGGGAAAGGAAACCTTGGGGGGGGGGGAATAAATATATTTAACAGCTGTCTCAACATAATGTCAGATTTATTCAAGATTTCTAAAATGGTCTTTGACAAGCCTTGACTCATTGGCTGGGACTGGAAAGGGTATTGAGGGTGGACTATTTCTAGTGATTTATAAGAGACCACTGTGACTAGTTCGAAAAACCTGCTTACAAGTGCAGTAAATTAAAACAGAAGCCTACATAAGACATGTACCTTACAGACAAAAGGCTTAAAGTATTCTTCAGTCTGAATCACCAGAGTGTAGTTTGCAAAGGGAAATCGGTTTCAAGAATTTCTGCTAGCCAAAAACATATTCTCCAGTATTTAGAAGAATCTTCTATTAGCACACTTTGGAAACTAAAACCTAAACTCATGCAGCTATATCATGCTTCCAAAGGCATGGCACTTAGTCTCTGTATCAAAAATTGCAGAAGTTATCACTGGTTCACAGCTCACATTGGATCATGTAGTAGTCTCATGAATCAAAAAGTTTGCATGGTGCATACAGCAAACTCCAAGCAAGTACAATTTAAAAACCATCCAATTTTGCATGTGCAGAAGAGTGGAAAATGAAACCATGTGTATTTGATCAAAGACGGGCATGTTGGCCTTCCCCTTAGCTTTGAGAGATAATTGCACAAATTTTCACATAAAATTTGAACATTACTTAATTCATCAACAGAGCCTTGCACAGGCTGTACCACAAAGAAAACACTTCAGACATCTTCACGGGAAGTGAAAACCCCACAGAGGTGCTCTGCATAAGAAGTGTATTAGTTTCACAGATCGAAGAGAAGTCAGATTGTGATCTTCCTTAAAACCCTGGTTTTCCCTCTCCCTTCAGGCAGATACATTCCCCTACAGAGGCCAAGAAATTACTGAGCAAAGGTTCACTTAGACTCCCACAATTCTCTCCAAGCTCCATGAGTAAATCAACACAGGCAACTCCTTTGGCTTCTACCAAAATGTCTGCAGAGGTACATGATCTACACCAAATAGTTTTGGAAAGGCATAATACCTTTACTGTGAAGCTCTAGCACCAGTTTGTATGTCCAGCACAACTGGGTACACAGAAGGGTCACTTCTCCTTGGAAGGAAACACAGAAATTAAGATTAGGTCTAAAATCCTTTATTTTAGATCCCCATAGGGCACAGTAGAGTAATAGCTAGTGGCATCCTACTAGAGAACAGACTGGGGGAAATGGCATCTTATGGATATGCTTTGCTTGCCATTACCTCTTTGTGATGCCAGCTGGTAATTTGTAGAACACCCACTTCAAATGACATATGGGAATTCAGAAGCCAAAACTCTCCCACGACAGTTACCTCCCAGACTATATGATGCCACTGTAGCCTTTGTGTCACCATGCAAATTTAAGGGATTAAAATCAAACCTCTCAGAGACTTCTACTCTGCATTGTAACACCCCTTTTCAGTGATGGGGATTTATTAGCTGTTGTTTGTGGAGGAATGACCAGGAATAGAGCAGCTGATATTCTTAATGAAGGTTTGACAGCTCTTCTTTGTATAAAAAGAGTTAATACATTCTGCATATAACAGCCAAGAAGGCTAAGGCAAAGGACTGGAGATAAAGGAAGCAACCCCAAAAGAAAAAGAAGAAATTAATAAGCAAGAGAGGGACCTGAGACTTCCAGCTGCTTCATCATCTCCTGTTACACAGGTCAAAACAGAACTCAATGTTTCGGCCACTTCTTGTTTGATGTGACTATTGCTATAAGAATAAAATATTTTCTTGAGTACATCTGCTCCCATTTGTCTTGCACAACTACAGTCAAAAATATTTCTGTATTAAACCTTGGGGTAAAAGGTCCTTGTCCAGCAGGGACTCCTCCCTTGTTCCACAGAAACTACCCAAAATATCACATCCAAACTTGAGGGGTTATGATTGCCTATAGCAAGTTCTCCCCTTCTTTTGTGTCAATTAAAATAAAGTAGCCTGATTTTGAATTCCCATCCACATCCATATAAACCTAGCTTCAAGTCAGCACAGCTCCACCAGAGAAGCACTGCTGGAAGATGCAAAGTGCCTTTTATCTGCTAGATTGCCTACATGTTGAGCTGAAACAATGGGTCAATTATCCCAGCAGTATGTTCTTCCCGGGCTGAAAGAGGACAGTAAATTGAGATCTCATCAATCACTCCAGCTCCTATTGCTCTTGCAGAGAGAATTGTTATGACAACAGGAGGCTGAAACCCAGGTTTATTGTAACCGAACAGATGGATTCCAAAAGTCTGGGACATTCTTGCAATGGAAAAGCTGATGAATTACAGAAGAAAAAACATATATCACTTATTTAACCTTCTGATTTTATTTTATTCATTGCTAGGACAAGCAAACAAATCTTAAAAAAAAATAAAAATAAGAGCAAACAGTAATGTTATTATTGTTTCTACATTTCATACAGTAGCGATGTCTTCTATGCCATCACACTGCCTGCCCCTTGACCTTCCTACCTCAAATCCCCAGATGTAACCCTGATTTCTGAAAGAGGTGGGGCTTATGTAGCGCTAGAGAAAGTGTCTCGAGTTCCTCTCCCTCTTCCTCTTTTTTTCCTTACAGGCCAATTAACATTTGACAAAAAGGGTAGCAGCCAAGAGACTACATTTCTATATGAAGATTGCCAGCTAAGCAAGGGACAGAAACCCAAAACAGTGCTCCCACAGCTAACAGCAGCTGCCAGAACATCCACACTCTCTGGGCAGAGGGAGAGCAGGGGAGACTAGAGGTGGTGTGCAATCCAGAGCCTGGGATTACAGCAGGGGATGTAGGACACTCGATAGGAAAGCAGTTACACTGCTCAGGAACAGATTTCTGTACATGATTGTAATAGAAATTTCCCTCTTCTCCCTGGCAAAATAGAAGAGAAGCACTTCTGAAGACGAATTGTAATGGGAGAATGCATGTCTTGTGGTTGTGCAGGAAAGCAGCAAGAAAACAGTTTCTGAATCCTCTGCCTTCCCTCTGCATATGTGTGTGTGTGTGTACTTGCACATGCCTGCACACACAGCCAGAATACACACTCAGCCACAGAACCCAAACGTGTGTAAGCACACAGAATGCAGTACACACTTCAAGTTCACTCACACAGGGGAACAGTTAAATGCAGAAATCATTGCAAGCATACCCATGCATATGCTCATGGACAAAACCTGGGATTTCCAGCAAAGCTCGAGCAATTCAGTGTAATAAAAAAGGGCTCCTTGCAGCAAAGCACTTAACGAATGGCAGATTGTATCCAAAGGGTGCCATTACCCAAGGGAGCTGGGGGATTTGGCTGGAGCACACAGTATAAACAAACGGCCTGAAGATTTGTCAGGGTAAGGACTGCATTTAGCACAATCAGAAGGCTTCATCTCCTCTGAAACCCTATATATTTCATTCCCAAAGCAGATGAAGCTGCAATATTTTTCCATGCTTAAAAAGTAAAATTTTTGTGAGAGGAATCTAATTTCTGAAAACTATTGTACCCTCACAGTATTTTCACAGTCATGTTCTCCTCTCAGGCCCATTAGCAAAAAATGAACACCTTTCATTTTAATGCAATTTCATTATTCATTATCTTCTTATGTACCAACAAGGGGAAATTGAAAAACTTAACAAGAGACAACACTCATTTTCTGTTTTAAATGGCCAGTAGAGACAAATAATGGCTCTGACATTGGCTACCCTCTAGAAATCACCTTTTCACCTTCCCCTATAACCCAAAATTTGAAGTATTTGCAACTCCTCTTTGTCTTTAATAAAATAAATTATTTACACCATTTTTTTTCTATTTGGAGACCTTAGAATTCCTCCTGGACTACAACTCACATATCACTTCTGTCAGACTCTGATGGAGTATCTATTTCTGATTACAGTCTGGCAAAGTAAATCATAGAAAATTGGAATTCTAAGGAAAAGAACACTTCATGTTTCGTCATGTTATTATGATGAGAAAGGCAGGCTTTTAGCTTAATTGTTTTATTTTTACCAAGGGATGCTTAGTGCTATGTTTTATGTGCTCCCAGAATATGAGCCTGTGTACTCGTGGTGTTCCAAAACCTCAAAACCCACAGTCAATTATACTGCTCCAGAATGGTGGCTCTAGATTCCTAACCACCAGTTTCTCCAGCAGAGTTACTGCTGGCTCCATGTCCCACACAGCCATACTCCTTGTGGCTTTGAAAATGCACTGACTCTTAGAATGCTTGAGGTTGGAAGAGACCTCTGGATGTCACCTGGTCCAACCCAACTGATCAAACAGGGAAAAAGTCAGTTGCCTGGGATCATATCCAGTCAGGATTTTAATATCTCCAAAGATGGAGACTCTACAACCTCTCTGAGCAAACTGTCAGTGCCTGACCACCCTCACACTGAAAAAGTTTTATATTTTGTTTAGACAGCACCTCCTGTGTTTAAGTTTGTGTCCATTGCTTCCAGTTCTGTCATTAAGCACCACTGCAAAGGGCCTGACTCCATCCCAAACCTTCTGTTCTCCAGGCTGAATAGTCCCAGTTCTCTCAGCTCCTCCTCATAGGAGGGATGCTCCGATCCTTTAATCATCCTTGTGGCCCTCTCATGGGGGCTCTCTCAGGTAAATTCACATCTTGCTTTTATTGGGGAGCCCAAAAGTGGACACAGCACTTCAGGCCTCACTGGTACTGAGTAAAGGGGCAGGATCACCTCCCTTCACCTGCTGGCCACCTCTCTCCTAACAGCCCAGGGTACTTGTTAGCCTTCCTTGCCACAACAGTGCACTGCTGGATCACAGTCAGCTTGGTGCTTGCCAGGGGCCCCAGGTCCCAAGGTACCTTCCAGAGGGTCAATCCCCATTATGCACTGGTGCCCCAGGTCGTTTTTCCTCAGCTGCAGGACTTTCCGTTTTGCTTTCATGAACATCATGTGACTGTTATGGCCCATTTCTCCAGCTTATTGAGGTCACTTTGAATGACAGCACAACCATCTGGTCTCTCTCACTCCTGAGTTTTGTGACACCTGAGATGATGATACATTTTATTTCAAACTTGATGAGGGTTCACTCTGTATCAGTGACCAGGTCATTAATGAAGAGGTTAAACAGAATTGGCCCAGGAGAAGACCTGGATGAGGAAGGCATTGAAAACATCTGGTATCTCTGTGTCCTTTGTCACCAAGTCCTCTGCCCCATTCAGAAGCAGAGCCACATTTTTCCTTGCTTCCCACTTACTGCCAATGTACTTGTAATAGCCCTTCCTTTCATGTCCTTTGTCAGATTCAACTCCAAGTAGGCTTTGGATTTCCTAACCCCATCCCTGCATGCTTGGACATCATCTCTATGTGCCTCCTGAGCTACCTGTTCCTATTTTTACATCATGCATGCTGCATATTGAGTCTGAATTTAGTTAAAACCAACTTGTTCTTCAGTGCAGGTGTCTTAGCAGAAAACCAAGCTGCCTTTGCTTGGTTTTCCTGCTCAAGTTGATGGACTGCTCTTGAACTCGGAGAACCTGATCCTGGAAAAAACCTACCAGATCTCCCAGGCACCTCATCTCTCTGGGTTCACAACCCATGGGATTTTTCCAAACAAGACCCTGAACAGGCCTAAGTTTTCTCTCCTGAAGTCCAGGGCTATAGTCCTGTTATTTGCCTTGCTTTCTCATCTCAGGATCCACCATCTCACAGTCACCACAGCCAAAGCTGTCCCTGTCCTGTGCCTCCCCAGCCAGTGCTGCAGAGCATTTCTCCTCACTGCCTGTTCCATCACCTGCATCAGGATATCGCCATGACTGAGCTCCAGAAACCTCCTGTGCTGCTTGTGTGCTCAGCTGTATTGTTGCTTCAGCAGATGTTGGGGTGTCCAAAGCCTGCCATGAGAGCTAGGGCCTGGAGACTTCTTCCAGCTGTCTGAAAGCCTCACCTCCTCCTTCCTGATCAGGGGGTCACTGTTAAAAATATTATTTATGGCATACTAGTCTGTGGCTTGTAACAATTCTGGAAGTATTTCTGTGCAATGGCTTTTCAGTGAAATATGAGCAAAATAAAACCTGAGTAAGGAAAAAGCTTCTCTCTATATAGTGAAGCCCATCCTCTTTTTTTCAGTCATTTCATCTGTAGGCTAAAGGGCACCCAATAATTATGACTACATTTGAGCTGAAATCAAAATATACTAACTCACAATTTGGGATATCCAGACTTATAGCTTCAAAAGCACAGCTTGTTTTATGGATGCCTGGCTGGAAGATATTTTGTGCTTAAGTTCCCAGCCACTGTATAAATACTGCAGTGCATATGATCCCCCCCTCCAAAGGAATATGTTTGCAAATACTGAACAGCATCCCCCATAATTAACTGCCAATTTAGAGAAGGGAATAACTTTTAAAAAACAGTCCTGATTTGGTAGCCACAGATGGGGATAAAGCTGTACTTGTTAATGCCATCACAGTAAGTCAGGCCCTTTTTTGATTTATGCAAATCTAACCCAAAAAGTAACACATAGCTATGCATTTCTATCACCTCCAATTTCAGCATGAACAAAAGAGTAAAGTAACTGATGAGTGTCAAGGAAGTAACTCTTCTCACCACATGCAAAGCCAACAGCATGATATTACCAATGAGTAACCCAAATTCAAATGTGTATTATGAGGCAAATGCTCCTAAAATAGTTCCAAAAAATAGAGCCACATGAGTCAGAATTTGTCTGCTCCTTATGAAATTTAAAAAATTCTAAGTGTGTTTAAAAAATAACATATATTTAATATAATATATTCCAAAATATTTAACTGCAAGGAGCAAGATGCCAACCTCCCCCATAAGAAGAAGACATATTGTCCTATAAGGTCACAGCTGAGGGGTTTTACTTTATCTGTGAACATTCATAGAGCCAAACCTTAGCCTTGCTTAGACTGGTGACAGGGCTGAGCATCCCTTTGTGCTGGGCTAAATAATGAGGTAAGTTTCAGAGCTCAGTGCTGGGGCCTTGGAGTATTAGTGGATTGACTCTAAAAATGTCAAAATCCCCTTTGCTAGAAAACAAAACTTATACAGATAGTTGCAACAATTTGTTTGAAATTTCACTGAATTAAGCAAAGCTGAAAATAGAATATTTTTTTTCCTAGCCCTGTACCTCTTTCACAGAGCCACCCTTCTGCTTTCCCAGAACAAGGCAAGGTAAAGAGGGAGCATGTACACACACTGCTGTAGAGTAAAGTAGCTGGGAACTGACACTGCTAAATAAGTGCAATCTCATTCATCTGCTTAATATATGAAGCAGGTCTGAAGGGAAACCTCAAGAAACTGCTCAACAGTTATCATTCTCTACAAGCAAACAGCCAAAGGAGAATCTGCTCAAGCATAAGGTAAGTATTCACAGACATATTGCAGATACAGGTAATAGCACTAATAGGTCTTCTACCACTATAAATAGGTGAGAGATGCCAGATGCTTTTCTCTCTTCTTTCCAAAATCAAGAAACATCCAAAATTCAGAGACATATCCCAAAAATAACAGCAGGCATTTCAAATATGTGGCTAGCCCCTATGGCTATAGCACAGCTGCACGTTGCATAGCTTTAGAGAATTAAAGCTGTTACCTGCACACATTCTAAATGCACAGCCATCATTAATGACACAGGCCATCTAGGAAGGATTAAGGATTAGTTATCATTTCAACCCAATGAAAGAAGATCTATATTTCTTTTTTAGACATATAATTCACAGGAGAATCGTGCTTGCCAACACTCTGAAAAAATAATCTTTCAGAATTCTTGCAAACCCACTGTGTTATGATTTCATCTCATGAAATACAACACCTTTACATTAAACCTCATAAAACTAAATCCTGCTGGATCTCTTCCAGGCTCAGAGAATAAACAGCTATATCAGTGATGCCTAGAACAGTAATATCTGGCCCACTGTCATATGCATGTTCCCATTTACAGAGGGGAGCAGGTCTGCAAACAGCTAATTCACTTTGCTGTTACAAAATCCTCACATATAATGAATTTCTCACATAATTGTTCTAAGAAATACTTCAAGAAGAAAGAAAAAAATGCTTTGAAAACCATAATACCTATTTATTTATACTAGGTTTTGGGGAGAGGGGTTGTTAACCTCTTCCCTCCCTTCCCCTTAAAGAAACAGATTGCAGAGCTGCTCTGGTTTTCAGCGAGCAGCAGCAGGTTTAGTTGTCTGGGGCTCTGGTCGATAGCAAAGGGGAGAAATTTGTTGTCAAAACAGTTCAAATGCACAGAAGAATATATCTAATGAGTTTACTCTGTAAAGCATGATTATTCTCAATTTGCTGTCACAAGTGCTACTCAAATTCCTTTCAGCCCTGCCAGTCCAGCCCAGAACATGTGTAAGGAAGATAACCAAATAACCAGTACACCAAGCAACACAGATCTAATGCTCAAGCCCTCCTCAGAATCTCAGGGCAAATGTCTTTCATAGAGATGGAGACTGGTGTATGGCCAAAGAACAAAAGCAATTTTCTATGTGATTTAGAATCTTCTCCATTTCCCATGCAGAACTGTGCTTCAGTCCCCTGGTCTAGGCAGAGGTTTGCACGCCTTCATGTGGAAACTGAAGTTACAGACCCATATATGCAGATGTCACACATTCCTTCCATCTTGCCCACCATTTATCTGGCTAATTACATCTCAGGCGAACCACAACCAGGTCCACAGTGCAAGAACAGCAGCCAAGGAGCACATGAACTTATAGCACTCCTTACCGGGGCCTGAATTCCCCTAAGATTCCCCTTCTCACTTTTTCCATTCTGACCACAGCATTCTGGATTTTAGTAGCCACAGCTGGAGGATGCTACTTCTACAGTAAAAGGGAGAGGTTAACAGTTCTGTAACCTGCCCATGTCCAGTGACACTAAGCAGAGGGAGGAATCCCAAAATATGTGGTCAGGCAGGAGCCAAAGGGGAAGGGACAAAAGTTCCCTGGGAATTGTTAGGAGATGTTTTTTGAAGTGGCAGAAGAGAAACATCCCTGTTAAGATAGTTGATTAGATGACACAACAGCAGGACAAGGTCGCTGACCCCATCACCAGAAGTAATGAGGAGGGGATGTGTGTGGAGGGCAGTAGATTGTGCCTCCAAGCTCCCTGTCAAGCAGACGACTACGCAGGACACCTTCAGTAGCCGGACATCACACTCCCTGTCTTTCCCTGAGGTGGGGAAGACTGACACCCTAGGAATGCTCTCCTTGGATTCATGGTTCTCTTGACCAGAAAGAGACTTCTGTCAGAAAACTACTGTATACATAGGGAGTCAGAATTACAAACACTTGAGGGCGGGAGGAGAGAATGGCAGCTCTTTACGTGCTTGACCACATAAGAAGCTCTAACTTTGAACTGGCTAATGACCCCAGCCCACAACTAGCCACTCTTTTGAGGGGCACACCCAGGCAAACTGAGCAACACAGTGCTGGAGAAGTCACAGCATCCACAGGGGAAAATCATTGTGAGGGAAAGAGAAACAAAAAAGAACAAAACACAGGTGACAGCACACTGGGCTAATGTGAACTGGTATTGCCACTCCTAAGAGCTTAATGTGGTATTTCAAGCATCATTTTCAACATAACTTCATCATTTTCAACCAAACCAAATGAAGATAATGCCACATGGTTTCAGCTTTGTTCATCTTTTTCAGCGTGAACTCTTTCAACCCCTGAATGTGTAACTCTATCCACTAAGTAGAAAAGGATACATTTCTGTAAACCATGGTAACTTTTATTTTTAATGTTTATAAAACTACTGAAAACAACATGATTTCACTAATTATTCACAGATATAAATACTAATTCTAAACTGACACACTTTCTGCTACAACTTTACTTACAGGGTCTAAACAAACCTTGTTTGCTGTGAAATCTTCAAGGGAAAAAAATACTGCACAAACAAACTAGAGAAATACATTCTCACATTTTTTCCAAAAATGAAGTTTTCACTACAGAAAATAAGTCAACCCAACTACATATCAGCTGGGAACATGGAATGTAAGACACTCACTTCCCTCAAAACTAGCAGTTCCAAGCAGAAGACCAAGCAACAACAAACTGTTTGGGTAGAAGGTAGCTAAGATGGATTAATCCCACAGTCAACAGAGAGCTGGGAATACCGAAAATACAAAAATTTACAGAAACAAAATAATAATTTAAAGTATGAAAATCCACCGAAATAATAAATAAATGGGCTCGATAGTTCCAAAACTTACCTCAGCTTATGTTACAAGTATGGATTTGCATGTACTGAGAAAGGAAAAATACATGTGGAGAAAAGCATGTTTATAATACACTTCAAACAGGAGTTCCTTTACAAGACTCTTCAGCTTTACTTGTCTGCACCAAGTTCAGGAAGGTAAAACTGTATAATTCTAACTTGAAAGCAGAATAGGAGAGGAAAGAAGAAATTTGAGATGTTGAACGAAAGTTTAAGTAAGTTCCTTGAATACAGAGTAAATGAAAGTTGCTTGATTTTTCTCAATTATTTCAGAACTTGTGAGAACTGCAGATCTAATACCAATACATCATAAGCCAGGTCATGCTGACTGCCTCTGGTTCAGCTACTTCAAACTTCTGGATTTTATTTTTTCTTATTATTTGGAAATACCAAGTCTAGAGTCTGCAAATATATTTAAATTACTGATCATATTCCTGCTAGTTAGATTATTTGAATCACTGTGTAATTTAACTCCAATGCAATACAGAGGCTTGTTGATTAGATCAATCTGACATCACTGTTTCATTGCTTTATTTTAAATAGCATAGCTTTGGGAAACAGGTTCTCTTGATTTTGCTTTTTAAAATGTTTTACTACAAATTATTATTATTTTAAAATAATTTCCCTTGACAAGTAACAGGTGCCCAATCCTTGAGGCCATTAGACTAGCTATCTGTGAGCAAATCTGGCCATTTCCCTGTAAGAAGCAATTAATTCCTAAAGTGAGTTTCTGTACCTGCCTCACTCATAACTCATTTAGAGCTCTTCTCTTTATTAAGCACAGCAGAAGCAGAGCAGTCAGTGGCTATTTTTGTGCACTCATCTGCAGATTTACATGAGCCCCCAGCACACAGATCCACACCAAAGCTCACCAATATCCACAGCTTCAGGTACCCATCACTGGAAGTACTAAGAGCAACTTTGGACACAAATGGCCAAAACCCACCAAAGTTCTATCAGGGAGTAAAATTTGGAGCTAGACCCCTCCTGACTGTAACAACAGCAAAACCCACACGGTGGCCAATGGTGAGAGCATTTCTGTCCCCTGTCACCCAGCCCAGATGGAGGCAGCAATTCTCCTTTCTCCCCACCTGAAGCACCCGTGCCCCTCACAGAACCCAGGCATTTTGGTATAAACACCCTGTCCTTTTGTATGGCTCACACCATGGGGCCCCACTCCCTGCTCAAGGTGCTAGCTACTACCAGGCTGCAAATAGCAGCTAGGGGGAAAGAAAGGAAAGATTTATTACATTACAGCTTTCTAAAACAAAATACACTAGGAAAACCAGGTACCATGCAATTATAGCCCTCCAGAGTATGGTTCTGCTACCTTTACTATCCAGCACTTAGATGAGAGAGATAGTAAAAGGAATGGTAATTACAGACAGAAATTCTGCAAGAGCAAAAATGCTCACTACAACAAAAACTGTAGCCAGATATAGATACTTGTCAGATAAATTTGAAGGATCATAACTTACTGAAGTACTAGCATACAAATAAATATATATATATATTTATACACGTGTGTGTGTGCATAATACAACATCTAAGCACCTACATTTACTGCTTTGTATAAATGGAAAGTACAAAGCAACATAAAAAGGCAGAGGTTTGGAATAATAGCTAATAATGTTCCTACAGAAAACATTCCAAACTGAAAAAAAAACAAAAAATCTGAAAATTTAAAGATACTAAATCCAGGGAAACTATTGAGGGAGTGACCAATAAAATTAAAACAGTAATAAAAGTGAAAACCTAGAAAACACTGTGTGATTTGGTTTCATTTCCATTTGAAAGTAATCAGTCTCAGTTTGGTCTTTCCCTCCCGTGACAGCAAACCCTGACTAAGGATGGCCTGGAGTTCCAGTCCCCGAACAGATTTTCTAGAGAAGAGGGGCAGTGAGCAGAAATACAGAGCATCGTGTTTCTAGGGGGAACATCGATACCCCGTGTCACTGGGCACAGGAAAACACGACATAGTGTGCACAAGCGCCACCAAGAGGTTCTGCTGCCATCGCCCAAGGAAGATTTTCCCCCTGAGCCGCTCAGGCACATCCTCAGCACCTTTCGAGCATGCCCGCTGCTGCATTTTCAGCGAGCATTCCAAATGGAAAGCAAAGAAAAGGATAACTTATTTTTTAAGGGTTCCTTCCAGAGAAGAGGGGGGGAAGAGGGGAAGATATATCTACAGCACTTTCAGGTTTTGACAATGGAACTTTTAAATGTTGTGGCAACAGAAAACAAGATTGCTGCCCAGTTCGGATCTGGAAAATGTTAAATTCCACCTTATCAGCCACCGAAACAGCACCAGGAGGGATCTGCTGCTGAGCTGCCTCACATCAAAATCTATGCAATCCCATTTTTTTTCCTGTCAAATTCAACTACGAGATTCAAATAGTAATAAATTCCTGTAGTGTGATGTTGGAGACCGTTTTTAAAGGTAAGCAGAAATTTTCTTCAGATGTTTTCATCGTGGTGAGAAATCCCGTTTTGTCCTCATCCTTGCCCTTTTATGAGCTGAAGAGTTTTTTGTTCCTCTACAATGTTAAGGGCAAGTCCTCAAGCTCCAATTTTTTGCTTAGAAAGCCCCTGAGGTCAGTATTCCTCTAATCTGCTTGGCCTGGCTCCTCTCACCAGTGAGTGGGGCTGCACTCAGTTCAGGGGTGAAAGCATCACCCAGACATTTGGGGAAGGTGGGTGCTTTGTGCCAGCTAAGGCTTGGCTGTCCTCTGTGCATCCATGCCTCCCTTTGCAAATCATTGCTCTCAAAGGGGCAAATCATCCATCCTAGTCCCACCATCTCCCACCAAAGGAAACCAAGCTGGGGGCTGCCCAGGAGCTGAAAGCTCAACATTTTCTCCAGGAAGGGGAGAGAGGTTGAGACACAGCCTTGAATTAAGCCTCTCAGGTGAGGGTGCAGGCATCCCAGAGAGGTCTCAGCAGTGTCAGACTGCAAGCCACTTGGGTAAACCCAGAACCTGGAGCACTGACTTGGACTAAATGATCTCTAGAGGTTCCCTCCAGCCACAGTTATCCCATGATTCTGTAACCCAAAAGGGCAACACCTTCAGGTCTGTGACAAAGGAATGTGAGCCCCAGGCTGGAGGAGTCATCAGTGATGGCAGCTTTTGCCTCAAAGCTCATCACATCACCAAAGCACCTCATAAGGTCGGGGGAAGGGAGAAGCAATGAGGCTTCCACATACAGTACATACCCAGGTAAGGGAATGAGGGATCTCAAAGCAGAAGATATGGGAAAGTATGGCACAAATTAACAAATTCATACTCTTTATTGCTGTCTGTGTTAAAACAAGTGTCTTACCCATTCTTTAGCAGACAGGCAAGTGTCAACGCGTTTTCCCTTTTCCACATCTCGGCTTTCAGAACTGGTCAAAAAAACATACAGAAGTTCATAATTCTTATCAAGGCTTGAAAACCAGGAGAAGCAGCACCACAGTTTCGACTTAGAGGGCACAGAACAAGCACACTCCTTAGAACACAATGCTACACTGAACTCCGTGAAAGTTCCAAGGACTCAAGTCGTTTTCCCCACAGTTCATTCATTTTCACCACCAACCATCAGGTAGCTGAGGGCTGGGAAGAACTGGAACTGAGGTCCTTTCTTTCAAGGCAACTTATTCTCTCACCTAACTCCCAAGATTTAAGGTGATTTAAGCACTTGAGGATTAAAGGCGTTTCAACAGCTTATAAAGATTTAAACATCTAAAGTGGCTTAAACGCTTACGCCACTTTGAGGGCTTTAAAGTGACTTGACTATCCATGGCACTTAATGAATTTACAGGTGCTCAAAAACCTATACTGCCTTTAAAACAATTTAAAAAAAAAAACTTAGTACATTTTTTTAAAAAAGTACACCTTAAAACATCATTAGGAGTGCAGTCCTCCTTGGCTCCTGCCAGGTCGCCCAAAAGCCTCCAGCCGGATGGCTTCCGTGGGAGGTGGATCCCAGCGCCTTATCCGGCAGCAGCGGGCCCCGCACCTGCGTAGGCTGCAGAGCCGGGGCGGGGCCCGGGGGTTTGAACGCCCCGGGGGCCGGAGGGGCGGCACCGCTCCTTAGTTCCGTTCCCAATTAACCGGGAGACAGGGGATGCTCATTGGCCCGAGCGCGTGCCGCGGGACACCCCCGCGGGCGGCCCTCGGGAGCGCTCCCGGGCCGTGCCGGGCACATCCCCGGCCCATNGAGCATCATCCGCAGCCTGGGAAGGCGGCCGGGGTCACGGTGAACGGGCGCTGCTGCCCTGCAGCCACAGCGAACAGCACTCGGGTCCGCAGGCTGGGAACTGGCAGCGAGGAGCACTGAAGGCAGCCTCGCCCTCTGGCGCTTTCACCTGCCAGGAATCTGAGCGAGGACACCAATGGTTGCTCGGGTCTGCAGGTGTGGGCTGGTTTTGTTTACGTGATCTCGGGTAA
The DNA here is from genome assembly GCA_013400575.1 of Peucedramus taeniatus. Classification (NCBI taxonomy): domain Eukaryota; kingdom Metazoa; phylum Chordata; class Aves; order Passeriformes; family Fringillidae; genus Peucedramus; species Peucedramus taeniatus. The sequence goes on from WBNO01020999.1 coordinate 174,681, forward strand.
TTTCAAAGTTAGAGTAAATGAGTTCACTGGGGGTCATTAAAAATAGAAATAATAAGGTCTCAATAAAACCTTGTTTCAAATCCAAGTTTAATCCAGGAAGACGTGTGGTTTTTTTGCTTATTTCCTGTGGGCTGGAAACAAACAAGCAAACAATTCTGGTGAAAAGAATGAGCAGGTTTCTGTCTGAAGTGTCTCATCCTAAACCACAGAGAATGGTTATTACCTCTAGTCTAAACACTCTGCACAGACTTGGGTCTTTGCTTCCACATGGCCTATCTGTGGAAAGTAGTGTACAGGGAATTTATGGAGCTGGCAAATTTTCTTCCGATCATGCTGAAATACACCTGAGGGGATATCAAAGTCTCCCAAAAAATGAGAAGCAGTGAAAAAAAGGAGAGAGAAAAACAAACCACAAACTTGTCCATTTTACAAAGACCTGGTGAATATAGCCCAACCATTCAGGGTAAGAACAAACCTGTTGGTAGATTTCCTTCCACCAAAGACGAGCTGGGAGACAGAGGCTTGTAGAACCAGCACTAGGAGCTGAAAATGACATTCCTGGCGAGTGACAAAGGCTACAGCCTCTGGCACTTGGCAAAACAGGTTTAAAATGGGCACCATAATCCATCTGTGGGGCTCAGTCCTACGGAAGGCAACTGAGGCCAGCAGCTTACACGTGCTCTGTTTAAAAGTAATTAGTGACAAGAACATGTGGCACTGTAAGAAATAAACTCTTTTTAAGCCTTACCACAATTGATACTAGACATTCAGGATATTTATTTTCCACGTATCAAACAACTTCAGGAGAGAAGCTGGCCTACAGGGAGATTACATTCAGCAGCTTGGCCCACTGGAAGGGATCTTGGAATCACCACTGAAAGAGCTGGCACTGGTTTCACCATGTGACAGCAGCCTGCCTGGGCAGCACTGCTGCCATTCCAGCATGGCAGACCTGTGCCTTCCTGGTGGCAAGGCTGCAGGTGCCATCTCTTTCCTATGCCACAAGCAATGAGTCGCATCTCTGGGAAGCCCAGTAGGGAAACTGGATGTACAGGGATCCTGCAACTTTCAGAAGTCATCAGGACTGAGGCTAGCTTCCCATAAAACATCTCTATAAGGAGAAATATTCAGTAGCTGATTAATGAATGTGGTTTACCACAAAATGATACTACACAGGCCTAGTCTTTTCAATAATAATCCCATAAATAATATTACTAAAAATCCAAGAATTATCCAAAGCACACTGAAGCTGTGATCCCAGCGCCTTGCCTGTTGTCTTCCCCTTGGTGTTAAATCAACACAAACACAATTTTTTAAGGGAGTTTCTAGGCGAAGACAGGCGTGAAGGGAAAGGGATGTGCCTGTGCTGCACGGAGCCAGGCCCGCGCCTCAGAAAAACGTGCGAGTGTTTCGAAAGCGCTTGGATTCTTTCACTCGGGGAAATCCCCCACTGGCAGTCGGGAGCCATCCAGGGGCTGTAGGGCCCGGGTCCGCTGCAGGCCCCCGCTCTTGGCAGGGGAGAGCCAGGGGCAGGAAGGGCTGGGGGGCAGCAGGAAGGCCCCGCCTGGCAGCCCCCAGGGCTCTGCCGAGCCGCAGTGGGGCCGGGAGTGCCGGCAGCCCCGGGACGAGCCCTGCCAGCATCGCAGGGAGGACCGGAGGTGCCAGACACCCCCCGGGGGATGAGGGAGCCGCCAGCCTCGCCCCTTGCCTGGGAACAGGCCCGGCCACATCTCCCGTCCGCTGGCAGCGAGAATTCCGAACTCGGGCAGGGGGTGCCGGGGGGAGCGCGGCAGCTCCGCAGCAGCTGTGCCAGAGGCAGAGCTCACCTCCAGCTCCCCGCGCCCCCTGCCCGGCACAGGAGCTCCTCGGGGTTCTTTGTTCGCCGGGATCTTTCCCTCCTTCTCCGTGCTCGCACGGTAACGTTCCTCGCACAGATTTCCTGCCAAAAGACAATCCCCCTGAGCAAAAGCAGACTGAGAAAGTAGTGACCAATCCTTTCTGGATGGCTGTCACCAGGCTCCTCCCAGCCCCCGCTCCCCCTGCTATTTGCATACAAAAAAATCCAGAAAACTCCCGTTTGCCCCAGCATCTCGCTCAGATTCTCCGTCCCCGCCTGGCAGCAGGAGTCCGGGCTGGGGGACGCTGCCTGCGGCTGAGGTAGCGTCGCGCCGCCCGCCCCGTCACCCCGGCCCCCCGAGCCTTTCGCCAGCCCCCCCTCCACCTCCTCCGCGCCCCAAAATGCAGCGCCGCCTCTGCGCCCTTCTCCTGCTGGCGTCCCAGTGCATGGGCTCGGCCGCCGGGCTCTTTCCCTTCGGGGAGCCCGACTTCTCCTACAAGCGCTCCAACTGCAAGCCCATCCCCGCCCCGATGCTGCTGTGCCGGGGCATCGAGTACCAGAGCATGCGGCTGCCCAACCTGCTGGGGCATGAGACGGTGCAGGAGGTGCTGGAGCAGGCGTCCACCTGGATTCCTCTGGTGCAGAAGCAGTGCCACCCCGACACCAGGAAGTTCCTCTGCTCCCTCTTTGCCCCCGTCTGCATCGACGACCTGGACGAGATCATCCAGCCCTGCCACTCGCTCTGCGAGGAGGTGAAGGAGAGCTGCGCCCCGGTGATGTCCGCTTTCGGCTTCCCCTGGCCCGACATGCTGGACTGCAGCCGCTTCCCCAAGGACAACGACCTCTGCATCCCGCTGGCCAGCAGCGACCACATCCTCCCCGTCACCAGGGAAGGTAAGAGGGAGCGGCGGGGTCGCCCCCGGACCGGCAGCATCTGCCCCCGCTGAGGCGCCCCGACAGCGGGGTCCCTCCGCGGCTTTCCACGGGGGACCGAAGGCGCCTGCCTTCAGCTACAGCACGCCCCGCTGCTCCGGGACGGGGGGACCGGGGAGGTGGCCGCGGACCAGGCTCGGGGAGGCTTTTCCAAGGGGGCCGGGAAAACCGCAGGCACCGTCGGGGAACTGTCATCGGCCTGCACCCATCTCCATCCTCAAAGAAAAGGTCTGGGATTCGGCGCTGGAGCCGCGCGGCATCCAGAGGTTCGATCGCCTTGCACAAGAGTCGTCGCTGTAGCGCGGAGCTAGGGTGCTCCGTGTCGTGTTTCGACCTCCCTCCCCACTCCCCTTGTACATTTTTACCCATTAAAACCAAAACTTTTGGTTGAGGCGTGACCTTAACAGCCCACCGTGACCCCTGTAGCGGGTCTGCAGCAGGATAAGGCGCGACAAAGTGCTCGGGCAGCTTCGGGGCTGGGGGGAGAAGGAGCAGGCTCTGGGGTGAAGGGATGGAAAACTGGCGTTTCCCAAAGGGTTCCCAACGCCACCTGCTGTTCCTTTCTCCCCGGGTCTGACGGGGACTGTTGCTTGCATTTCCAGCACCCAAGGTCTGTGATGCCTGCAAAAACAAAAATGAAGATGATAATGACATCGTGGAAAACCTCTGCAAAAACGACTTTGGTAAGTGGAAGCAGAGCTCCTCTCGCTTGAAACTTGAGAGTCGAGAATCAGGTACAGATCCCAGTGGAGTCAGTAAGAGAGATGTGCCTGAATAAAGGCAGGGTTTTGACCATCGGGTCATGAAACACAAAATTCCACCTTGGAGTAAAATGTAGCCCTTTTTATCACTCTTTTCTGTTTACTGTTTTGAAGTAGTGCTCTTTTATGTGGATGTTGCTGGCAAACCCAATAGAAAGTAAAATGAAAAAAAAAAAAAAAAGAATCTTTCATGCAGACTATTGCCTGGGGAGAAGTAGAGCAAAGCTTCATTTAGATGTTTGAGACAGAGCTGCATGACCAATCTCAGTGTATCGTAAGAAAGACTCTCTCTGCAGATTAAGAATGAAGCTCTATATATCATTTGACAGAGAAGGTAATGCACAGACAATTGGGGATATAAACTTAATGGGAAGATCTGGGGTTAGAAGAGGACAAGAAAGCCCCTTCAACACAGACAACTGAAGGACACATTATCCACACATTAGCATTTCAAGAGCAAAAGGGAATAAGGAGGGGAATCCTTTTACAATAGGTCAGTGTTTAATACCTGGAAACAGATTTGTAGTATAAGTATCTACAACAATTCAAAAGTCTTTCTTTAAAAAAAGAAAACAAAAACACACCCAAAACCTTGAAAGCATGATTGTGGGACATAATTGCTAAAATAATCAATAGTTTTGGCCTGGCAAATTGCACTCAGATAAATCCTCCTAAAGCTAAACATGCCCCTAAGCTTCTTACAGAGCCCTGTATCCCCCTCCCAGTTATTTTACCAAATCGAATGCAGCTGTTGGACCAATTTGCCCTCCATGGGATCTATTCTTTCAAAAAAACAATGCATGTGAAATATCATTTCCTTACAGGTTTGCCTAAAATCCTCTCCAGCCTAATAAATTAAGTGTAGAAGTTTTGAGCGGCAGCAGAGATCAGGTTTCAGATTAGGTCTAGGTACTTGCCTCCCCACCTCCCCTTCAAATGCTACTTTCAGGGGCTGTCCTCTCCCAGCAAAAAAAAAATGGTGCTCTGCTTAGTGTAGCAAACCTGCCCTCTCTCTGTTGCAAACAGGAGAAAAGCTGGAAAAAATATTAATTTAGAAAGGAAGGGGAAAGAGGGGGAGGGGAAAGAGGAGAAAAGAAATCCAAAAAACCTCAACCCTAAGGTTGATTCAAACTGAAATGACTTGCATGCCCTTTGTGGCTTTAGAAATGGAGCCACCTGCTGCCTCTTCTGTCAGCCCTGACAGTTTAATTAGCAATAGAGCACCTCCCTCCCCAGGTCCTCTTTATGTGCACTAATGGGAAAAAAACCTCTCAATCTCTCTCCCTCTCCCCACTTCCCCCTCCCCTCGCTCTATTAGCCTTGAAGATAAAAGTGAAGGAGATTGCCTACATCAATGGGGATACCAAGATCACCCCTGAAACAAAGAGCAAAACCATCTACAAGCTGAATGGGCTGACAGAAAGAGATCTGAGGAAGATAGTGCTCTGGCTCAAAGGTGGCCTCCAGTGTACCTGCGATGAGATGAACGACATCAACGTCCCCTACTTGGTGATGGGGCAGAAGCAAGCTGGGGAACTGGTGATCACCTCTCTGAAGCGGTGGCAGAAAGGGCAGCGGGCTTTCAAGCGGTTCTCCCGCAGCATCCGCAAACTGCAGTGTTAGTGGCTTCGGCTCTGGCTGTCCTCCAGCAGCCACCCCTGTCCCAAGCTCTCCGGGCCTCTGGCTCCTTCCTGCTTTGGCCCCTGTGAGCCTCGAGATGCCGTGGGCACGAGACACAGTGACCGCTGCCCGAGAGGGGAAGAACCCCTCTGTTTTTGTACATAGGTTAAAATGTAATAAAAAAAATAATAATGACTATTTTTGGGAAGTATTAAAGTATCTCGCTTAAAGCTTGGGGTTTTCTTATGGTTGCAAACGTGACTTTGGTCTGAGGTCCTTCCCTCTTCGTTTTGGTAATGCTGGTTCATTTATATTGCTGCTTCTCTGTATGCGTGCATGTTTGTTGTGCCACAGCAGGAGACGCAGAGAAAGCCAAGCTGGCCTGTCACCGCGGGCACGGCGCTTCCGCTGAGGTGACACGGCTTCCCATCTGTGTCAGCGCTATAAAGGTCACGTTACAGCTCTTGCATGTGATACATAGGCACCAGTAAGAGTATATTATTAACCATTCTCACGTTTTATTTTCCACAAGTCTGAGCCCAAAGAATAAGGTTTGGAGCTGGTTGATCTGAATGCAACTTTTTTCTTTTAATTATTTTGCAAATTAAACCATCTGTAGCCTAACTGTAATATACCTAGTGGTTAATCTGAAAGAGTTGTAAAATATTGCTTTAATTAACCTTGTAAATACTCCAGATAAATGTTATATTCTTGTATATAAACTTTACATCATAGTTTACTCATTGTCTCTGTATTCACTTTAATCCGTTTTGGGAGAACTGGGAGAAAGATGTCCAACTGGACTTTGTCATGGCAAAGCAGAATTTGTCGATCCACCCTAAGGGGCCAGTAGAAAAGCACTAGGAAGCCTCTAGTGCTGCAATCAGAAAATCTGTAGTGGACCTCATTTTCCCGAAGATGAGCCCACAAGACACAGGACTGAGGTTCAGTCAGCTCATTTTAATATGTGTCTGTTGAGCTCTTGGAGATGAGGCTTCTTTTCTGTGGCTCCTTTGTTCGACTGCCTGCATTTTCTCATCTTCTCAGAGGACTTTCCTGACATGGAATTGCAATGAGACCACTGTCTTAAAAATTAAATCCATCTTTCCATTTATTGAAAAAGACATATTACGGAGAAAAATGTCATTTGCAACTTGCAATTCAGAATAATGGTAGAGCAAGGCATTTTTTTGTATGTACACTCACTATTCTTATTGGGAAAGAAAATAAAAGATACCTAATAGTGTAACTAAATGAATGTTTTTCAGCATTTTTCTTACAAATGTTTTCAGATGAAGAGTATTACTTGAATTTTATTGTACTTACCCTGAAAAATAGTCTTGCTTCCCAGTGCTGTTACACATAGAAAATTCTTCTTAGCTTCACTGACAGGATGAGCAGTCCCATATTCCCAGGAACAACATTTTATATTAACTCTTCACTGACAGAGTACAAATCCAACACTAGACTATTCTGTAAAGTTAAAAAATCACATTATTTTCATAAATTTAGTGTTATTTTTCATCATCAGGTTCAAAAGATGAAAAGTAAATATCCAAGATGTATATTATTTTAGAAAAATGAGTTTTTTGCCCTCTCCCACAGTCTTAATGCATTCACTACACCTGGTACAAACAGTGGTAGGATGCTGACCATGCAGGAAAAGAGCAATCCTCATAAGTGTCCTCAAAAGTACAAGAACTTTAAAAATTTTACAAAGGGAAAAAAATTAACCAATCACCAAACAAAATCCCCATTTCAAACTGGCTCTTAATTATTTTGTGAAATGGTATCTGTATTTAAAAGCCAACACCTTGCTGAAATGTCATTAAAACATTGCTTCTGAATGAACCTGACTTACCAGGAAACAGATTTGACTCTTTCCATGTTATGGTGTAATTATTTAAACACCAACACTCTGTCCATCACCTTAAGAGCCATTTGCATTCAGGTGTTTTATCACTCTCCCCATTCTGCCCAGGATATGATGTAATGCCTGTACCTGAACAGCCTTGGGTTTAGAGGGAACAAGCTCACAGATACAGAGGAGCTGCCTGAAGATGAACCTGCAGAAAACAGGCATGTATGCCCCATGGAGGAAAGCACTTTGAAGAGGAGGTTGTTGTAGTGCAGTCACTGGGGACTGAAAATGAACAGCCAGGACTGATGCACACAGCCTGCCTTACAGATACTAAGTATATAAAATTATCTATACTAAGATAGATAATTATCTTAGTATCTGATAGTATTATCAGATACTAAGCCATAAAATTATCTTAATTGGGCTATCCTAGAAGGAAGCAGTACTGATGCTGATGAGGACAGACAGGTCACAAGTTACTCACTCTGGGGTCATGTTAAGGCCAAGACCATACAACAGGCTTTTGCCAAATTACTTAAATGTATAAAGACACATCACCTATGATCAACAGTGCCCTGTCTTAAAGAAAAACCACATACCACATTCCCCTTCCTCTATCACAACATAAACACACTTACACCAGCAAAATCCTGTTCAGATCAGGACAAATTCAGGAGAAGGAGAAAAAACTTGATTGGCAAACATTAAATTTTGCTACTATAATCAGCGTCCTGGATTAAGAGCACGCTGCCATACAGATGCCCTACTGATAAAAACTTCTGCATGTGGCCCTTGGCTGAATCACTGGGACTATCCACTCTGGAGGTGAATTGACAGGGGTAGGGTTTCAGGTAAACAGGATTTCAGCAAATGTGAAAAGTAATGGGATTCGCCTTTTCACAAAGTTCCATCACCTTGTTCTAACAGTATTGTAGTTAAAGATGGGTCATATTCGCACCAAAAAGTGTCAAGGTTTGTTGTACTGTTTCTAGTGGTATAAAAGCCAGGCATTGCAAACTATTCAACTGAAAATTAGGATTTTAAAGTCACAGCCTGAAGAAACTTCACCTCTCAGACACTGACAAAGAAGCAAACACACACATTTTTACTCTTACTGGTTCAAAAATAACTGAAAATCTTTGACTGGGCCAGGAAAATAGTGAGTAAACAGATAACAAAAATTACCAGAGCCTGTTACTTCTCATAATTGTGTCACATATACTTCAGAGTAACTTTATTACCTGGTATGGTTCACTCCTAACAAAGTTTTTTTGCAATTGATGAGAAAGGGCAACCCACTGCTGCATTTTTTCAGACACTTTTTGTCTTTTCTAAATAAAACAATGTTTTTATGCAGCCAATTATGTAGCTTCCATTGTATTTGCTTTCATAAAAACTATAAAAGCAGCTGACTACAATGGATTAGTTTAAGAACAATAATAATGACACTTGACATTTATACAGAAGTTTCCATTTAGTTTCTCAGACTGCCTTCACAAAAATAGGCGTTAATATACTTCTTTTGCAGATCAGAAAAATGAGGGACAATGAAGTGAAATAACTCATTCAAAGCCACCCAGCAAGTCTTTTACAGTCAAGAAAAACAGAGTATTTTTTCTCCAAGTCTTATGCTCTAATCACTAGCCCACAGCAATCAGAATGATGTATAATCAAGGCAGCACTTAGATTATAATTTGAAAGCATAACAGCAACCAAGGCTCCCTCCAACTACTTCCTCTCAAGAGTGCAAAAAAAAATGTCTGCCCAAATTCAAATTTAAAACCCATCAGCAATATTCCTCAGTCTTTTCCTTTTTTCTTATTGATCATTCTCTTTATCTTTTAACTATTTCTTAATCCTTTGTTTTCTCCCTCACTTCTCATTCACTTCAGACACTCACAGAGAAGCCACCCAGCCCCTCTCTCACCCCTCTCATACAGATACTTTTGCCCTCATAATGGTTTATTAAAGCACTTATGCAATATAACTACACACAAGCCACAAAAATCCTAATGACCAGTTCAAGAATTAAAAAGACCCATGCAGGAAATCCAGCAAGAGACATGTAAATTTCATTAATGATTTTCTCTGAGGACAAGAGGGCAGTTAGATGCCACAAGGAGCATCACAGACACATGCTGGTCGGCTCAGGCCACTATACCTATTCTGCAGCAGGAGAACATAAAGATATTTAAGGAATATGTGAGCAAGAATGAAAAATAGACAGGTAGAACACACATTCCCTTGCTGACCAGGTCTCCTGCACATTTCCCTGTTGTTGTAACCCTTTGTTCTCCAATACTGGGCCATGGAACACCTCTCTCAACCGTCTTTCAGATGTCTCACTACCTCTCTTTAACCATCAAGGATATCAGCCAAGAGCAGAGCCACCAAGACTCTGAAAAAGCCCACCACATTATCCCCTGGGTGCCTGCTGGGACAGGAACACCCCCCTCCTGCAGCAAGCAGAGCAGCTTGGCTTTGGCAGCCCACTGCCATCCTCAACAAACCTACCAGCTCTGGCAGCCTTTGTCATGTAGTCACAGTTGGCAGTGCCAGGGGAAGGGCAATGGATTGATTGCTACCAGAGCAGCAGGCAGTCTTCCTTAGGCTGGGCAGCCAGGCTTTTGTTATTGGAGCCAGAAGTTCTTATTTCTAGGCTTCATAGACCTGCCTATATGATTTATCTAGAAGTTGCTTTCTTATCAGCAGATGTAGTTTTAGCACAGCCTGACTGTCTGGTGAAACAACCACAGGAATGGATCTTGTTTGTCTCTGTACGAAGAGGAGAGCGCAAGACATTCACATCACAGGAATCCAAGACCCCAAGCTCTCTTACAAACATAAATTAGCCCCCACTATATCCCTTTGGGGTGAGTTTAATAGAGTAACATTTTCCAAATGCATCAACTGCTTTCAGGGTGAGCCATGGGCTCCTAAATCACCTAGATGCCTTGGAAAATATTAGCCGCTATCCCCCACTGGAGTTAAAGCCAGTTGGCCGGGGCCAGCCAGCAAGCCTGTCACCCAGCCAGGAGGAACACCTCAGCAATCAGCCAGCCAGCCCATTGCTCTCACAACTGATCAAAATAACAACCAACACAGAAACCTGCACTGTGCAGCAGCTGATGGAGCAAGTTTCAAAACCAATCACCACACAGACGGAGCAGCTGTCCAGCCAGAAGGACCACCACAAGTCAGGGGTATGCACAGTGTCTTGCAGGACAGACACAAGAAAGAACTTATATACATTTTAATATTCACAATAAGGCAATACTATTAATGCAGCTCTTTCAAAACCCAGATGCTGCAGATCATCCTTTTGGAGTAATTTTCAGACTACAAAATGATGCTGGAGTTGTGGAGAATTTTCTGTTTGGACACAACAGATTGCCATTAGAGGCACGGCCAAAACTAGCAGCCACTGGCAGATTTAGGACTGATCTAAGAAGGTAGCAGAAATGCTAATTTAAGAACACTTTCAACTTTCCAGATCTTTGTTTTCAGAGCTTAACCCTGACAGTCTTCATTAGACATAAAACTTTCCATATGGAGCTGCTATGGAAGGACAATGAAAAAGTTTTCCAGCGATACCTGTTTTTATCAGGCAAGAGATAACTAATCCTTCCCTGGCAATTTCCCGGCATTGTTACTTAAATTCAAATCCCTAACATTGTCTAATTGCCTTTTTTGTTATGTGAATCTCCAGCCATGCACCATGGGGAACCCAGGCTGGTTACACACCAAGACAGGTGCTTTAGTGGCTGCAGGGCTCACATCATTAGGCACACGCAGAGCTATTAATCATTCCAGTTTACTCTGAGGCACAAACCTGAATTAAGTCAGGCTACTTTCCTAAGAAAAACAATAGCTTAATTGTAACAGGCAAGGCAAAAGCGCTTTGAGAGGTAGAATTTCAGGAACTAGTGTGACTCCCCCCAAAAAAAGAATCAGGAAAGACAAGAAAATACACCATATTTAAGAATTAGGAAGTTTAATCATTTGTTTTTCAGCAAGGGAAGAAAAATAATTTGAAGGTAATCTTTTTGCCTCACACAGCCTGTTACCTTCAGATGCTGAATTCCTTGATATGGGAAAAGTTGTCTCATTTACATTCTGTGATCTATAGCACTGCAATCATCCCAGTGATATGAATGGCGGGTTGTTTGGGGTTTTTTTCACACAATGGGGAGTTTTAAATAGAGATGGATTTTCAAAAGCATCTACTAAAGCACAAGTTCAAAGATTTCAAAAGTATTCTTAGGTTTTGATTTTTAAAGTAACTTACACAACAGAAGGAGGAAAAAAAATAACTTTGTTGGAAACAACGTAAGAAGGCATTTAAAATCCAGCCTGGTAGATGACTACAGATGCTTATGTGTTTCATGAAGTACCCACATATATTTAAAAATCTGGCTGCAAGACATTCTTAGAGAGTTTAATGTACCTGGGGCACCCAGGGATTTTGGAAATGGGACCTTGACTGCTGCAAATATTACCAAGTAGTGGTATCATAATCTATCTGACACATGTGAAATGATAAATTTGTCTTTACTCTTTGGTTTCAACATTTGACTAGAATATGATACTTAAAGAGCTGAAATAAGACATCTTCGCTTCCTCACAGAAGCAGACTTTGTAAATTCATAAGGTACCTCTGGAATTCTAAAGCTAGCTTTGCCTTCACAAGAAAACACAGCATGGAAATCAGTCCCTTGATTCAGAACTAAGCTTTAGAAACCTTGCTAGGAAGATTAGCATCCTTCTCAACTTTGTACTGCTACATTAAGTAGATGAACAAGAAGAGATTTGTACTAAATACTTCTGTCTACAACACAATACATCTGGAAGCTACATTAACTGTTAAGACTTCCCTTGCAACTGCTGCAATTCACTAGAACATAGCAATGAGTAGTATAAAAGTCAGAAGTACAGTTAGAGTACACAGAATCACAGAATATTTTGAGTTGGAAGGGACCCACAAGGATCATCAAGTCTGACTCTGAAGTGAATGGCAGGAATGAGACCAGGGAACTTGGCATTATTAGCACCATGCTCTCACCAGCTGAACTATCTCAAAATGGATGAAAGAGGCACATTTCCTCACATGTGGAACTCAAAAGGATCACTGGAGACATCTAGAATGTGGATTACAATATAGCACTTCTATTCTGGTAACGTGCCACAACATACCTTAGGGTGAAGTTCACCCAGCAATAACTACACTTATTGTTTGCATATTGTATCCAAATGCCAGCTGCTCCATAGAGCAGCCACTTTCTGCACCCCTCTGCCAACTGTGTGCTCCCACCATCTTCCTGAATCACACAAGGCAGACAGTGTGTGGGCTCAGCTCCTTTTACCCCGCCCTAGAGAAGCCCTGAATGAAAACAGCTAGATAACGTGAATGGCTTGTGATGAGTTTGGCAGCTGAGCCATTACCTAATTCCATGGCTGCACCATCTCCATGTCTGCATGGGGACCAAGCCATGTAGGGAGGTCACATTAAGTGCACCTCAAAAACAGTCCCTCAGCCCAGACATTTGCAAAGGAACAAGTGTATTACAGCAGGCTCAGTCTTGACTTGCTGCTGTGGCTTGCCCAGCACCAAGGTAAATTGGTGAGGGCAGCTAAAGCGTTGCAGTATCAACTTCATCTTGGTATAGCCTGTCTCTGGAGCACATTAAAGGGTCCCCCAGGGACCTTCCCTTCAAGACAGGGAGCCAGGGCTGGGGTGCTGTTCCAGCCCTTGAGCTCCCACAAGCCAGGAGAGCAGCAGGTAGGAGATGCCAGTCGAATGACTATCTGCAGGGCAGGGCTCAGCACACCTGAGTCTTGCACATGAAAAATATAGCTTTTCAGTCTTATGGTAGTCTTGATAAGGCTGAGCACCTCGAGGCCCAGGCTTGCAGCATTTGCCAGCTGAACTCTCCTCCTGCTTGTCTGTCTCTCACACTCATTCTATCTTTGATCCCCTCAAGGAGAAAAAGGATCTAGAAGAATTTGTGGAAAACTTTACACACAGCAGTACTCAAAAAGGAGATAAGAAGGAGGTGCTGGTGAATACTGAAATGGCATAATCTACTTCAGTGGGAGATTCTCGTCTGGCTGATGCATTTCATTTCTGACACACTATTGAATGGATAGTGCAGAGACAGAGGTTAAAAAAAAAAAAAAGAGGGCAAAATTTTCCAGGGAATTTAGTACCAACACATATTCTAGGTGGACTTAATGAAGTGTGAAATGATGGCCTAGAGCTGGTCCTAGGGAAATAAGCAGTAAAATTCCATATACATTAATAGAAACAGAGCATTGACTATTTTGAAGTCTGACTGTTCAACAGCAAGAGAATCTATTTTCTAATTTTCATGGTACGTATAAGTCAAGGACACCAAGGATTCAGAAGAGCCATTCCTGCTCAAACTGCAAGTAGAAGAGAAGCATTGTGAGTAGATTTAATGGAGCCCTACTGAAGCCACTGCTCTAATATAGCTCATAGCTATATTAAGTCTCAATTAAACATGTATTTATATAAAAATGCAATAACAAAAGCTATTGGGAAGAAAAAACATCAACCCTGATTGCCATTGTGTGGGCATATAATGAGGTGGAGAAGTAACTGTGGTCAGGATAAAGTCATTCTCATAGTATAGTGTCAGGCAACTGGCTAAGTGCAAAACTGCCCAAAGTTCAGTGAAGTCAGCCTGGTGACATGTGGAGCAGATGCTGAAAGCCTGACAGCTGGAAATGTTGGAAGCACTTGTCATCAAAAGGTGGCAGGAAGCTTATGTCAGCTGGAAAAGAGCCTGGATGCTTGTTGCTAGGGCAGCAGAGAGGGTTTTGACAGATAAAAGTGTTGGTGAGCAACGACTAGAGATAAGAGTGCAGATCCCTGGGAAGGTGGAGGAGGGCTGGTTCTTCACGTTTATCTTTAGTGATAGGGATACAAAAGGTCACTGCAAACCCCCAGTTTGCAGCAAGGCCTTGCATGGTCCTCAAGTCATCTGCCACTAGCTTAACCCTAGAAGGGAATTGTTAGTGTGACATTTCATGCTCATTCTCAGTGTTATAGTATAAATGCTACAGCTAGCAAGGAGGCTACAGATGGGAAAGAAAGCAAGGGGTGTGGGGAAGAAAATATTCATCTTTGGGAAGAGTTAGATTTGTTAGACTTGACCTTGAGAACCTGAATGACAAAAGTTATGTCTGTGCCTGGCAAAGCGCCTTCTTTCTGTATTTTACTTTCCTCTAGACACATTCAGGGTAAAGCAACAAAGACCTGTCCTCAAGTAAATCTTCTTTGGTCCTGTAAAAATAGAGGGGGAAAAGGACCCAGAAGTTCTTTACTGGGATAGCTAAATCACAAGTATGTTAAAGAACAGGAAGAAAACCCAAGGTCTATCAAAAAAATGCACAGTTTTCAGAAAGACTGAAAAATAAAACCTTGTTAGTTGCTGGTTTCAGTCCAGATCCAGTAAAAAAAAACCTAGAAAACAACAAAAAATAGAAATCCTTTTGCAAGTTTTTTTTAAACAAGTTTCCCCAAATGCACAATATTGCTCAGAGATTTTCCAGAGCAAAAGCCTCTTCAAAAAACATTATAAAAGTTACAGTATTGATAGCAATTTCAGATAAATGGAACACCCAAGGTCTCTGTCAATTTTCACACTATGAGAAGTTTCATTAATCAAGTACAGCTGGCTGAACATTTATTTCATTATATGGTTTATTGGTTTGGATGACTCAAATAAATTGGGGAAATTCACCTAGTGCTGCTTCCCTTTAATTTCCAAGGTTGGCAGGGGACATTTCTGAAACTATATATTCCAGGTTTGGTAACAGATTTGCACACTGTCATTAGCTACACTCACTCATGCTTGCTCAAAGAGGTAAGTGAAACAAGATGGCAAACACTTGTCCAGGCTGTGGGAGAGCCTGGGTCAAATCTGTCCTCTCTGCCCCTCTCTGTTCCATGTCTCAGTTCACACTGAGACCTTAACCAGTAACCAGAGAATTTGGTAACTACACATTCAAATGGGGAGTATGCTCCAAATACCATAAAATTATAGAATAAATCTGCCGTGTTACTCGCTTTGCACAGCAGTGAGAGGATGTGAAGTAGAAGGGCCCGAGCTCTTCTCTGATCCTTAGTCTCTCTCATGCCTCTGTAGATGTGTGCTATGGTCCCACACCAGACTGACAGAGAAGATTCAGCACAAGAAACCTGACCCAAAAATTCTGATTTACTTGCTTGATCCATTTGGATTATTTTTTTAAGTCTAGATATCCTAGGAAAGAAACAGAGCTCCACCTCAGAATACTTTATTTCCAGCATTAAGACTTTCATCCCAAGTGTTAGGCAAACATTTTAGTAAAAAGTTTGAAGCGGTTTGGAGTCTTGAATTTAAGTTGTTAACATCCCAGGTAAATTGCCCTACTCACTCAAACAGCAGATAAAATGGGAGAGCTGGGACTACTTCCCTCTCATGTTTATGATCCAATCCTTTTCTTTTATTAAATGTACATGAAAACCAAATGAAACAGTTTGCCAGGTGTTAAAAAATGTTTCTATAACCTCAAATCAATCCTTGTGCTGTGCTAACAATTCTAAAGAAATTAAGTTTCCATTCAGTCTATAACATTTTGTTTGCAGCTCAGCTGCCAAAATACTTTAAACCCAGCAACTATTTGCACAGCCCTATAAATTAGGTTTACTAAAGGAAACAATTAGCAAGCCTGTAGCTTACAGGAATTTCAATTGGTACTGCTGCAGTGCATTGTTTAAGTAATTAGAAAATTATTCCAACTATTATAAGTATTTGCAACACAAATCTGGTGTACATAGATGCTGTCCTATTAATAATGGAAGCTATAAAAAGCTTGAAAAGCTAGTCTGCAGAGGAGGTCACGTGCTTATTATTAGTCTAACCAGTATATGCTTCTCATTGTTAGTGAATAGCAATATTAAAATAAAATAGGAGCATACAAGGAAACATGCTCCTGTGCTGCTAAATTTGGGAGAAATCTAAAGATATAGATGTGTCACTTACTCCATTCAAGTTTAAACAGACGAGGATCTGGATAAAGACATGAACATAATAATTATTGAAGTTAAGGTGTACCACTGAACTAGAGTTTTGTATGAAATACTTAGCAGAGCTATAAAATCAGTAGCAAGATATCATGAAACCAAAATGAGTTTCCAAATGAATGTCTCTTTCCAAATGGAAATAGTGTCAATCATAAATGAGATGCTTTAACCACAATTTAATACTCTCTACTATCTTGGAATGCAATTAATCTGCTAAAAGACAGTAATACTTCCAATAACGATTAGCAGCCTTAAAAAATTCTGCACCTCCAATTTAGCTATTAAGCTCTAGAGATGGGCTAGCAGCCAGATGTTTATAAACTCTTTTCAGGTTACAATTTAGTTACGGTTACAGGGTTAGACAATGTACTCTCATTTAGCCCTCCAACTGACTAGCTTAACCATTATCTGTCACTACACTGGGCATATGCACCCTGCTGGCTGCCACTGTCCAATGCCAAGTCATCTATTTCCCCGCTACTGCTCGGCTGAGGCTGCCCCATTCATCCCCTAGACAGCCTCCTTTCAGGGGAGCATTACAGGCTCAACAGACCTCTTTGTTGGAGCTCTATTTACACCACCATTTTTTGTTACTCGGATTGTGAAAGGAAACAACAGGAGATGGAGAGGAGACGGACTGCTAACACAGTGGACCAGAAGTCATCAACCTCAGCTCTTTGAAGTGATATGCACAGTAAATACGGAAACTATACCAATATGTGAAATAACCTGGTGGTCTAAGTGCAGTTCCCAACAGACATGCGGATCTATATCTACAAGAAGTCAGCATCATAATCAGCAATAACTGGCAACCTTCCCCACTATTTATAAAGAGCTGCAGTGTAATTATTCACCCAGCTCCCATTGATTATAATGGGATTTGGCTGGATAAATCCCCATGTAGCTCTTTGAAAATTTGGGAGCTTTAGGGCAGTCTCCGCTCCGAGGTGTAAAACCTTATACACATTCAGATGGAACGCGCTCCCTTCTGAGCACAGCTAAAATGCAGCAGAAAGCACTAGGAGCCCTTGACTTGATTACTGCTGTCTGCAAGCTGCTGTGAGATAGAAATGCACCTCCCTGCAGCAGGACAGCACAATGACCGTGTGCCGCCGGGGCAAAGGAGTGCTGGAGCACATGCCAAACTTTGAAGATGTGTTTAATTCCCTTTGACTTCCACACGACTAAAGCACGCACATGACCGCTTCGTGGCATGGATTTCAGCATGTGACCCAGGATGTAAGGCATGCTGCAGTGCTCCAGAGGCCTCACAGCAGCTTCAGTTGTCAGGTTTTATTTGGGGAAGCTGCTCTGCACACACACCAGGCTGCTCAGCAGCTGCCTCCCCGGTGAGCCACGGGCTGCTGCTCCTTGCCTGCTCCACAAAGGCTTTTGCAGCCTCACTGCTTCTCTCTGTTGACTTCAGCAGGAGCAACGCTGCATTTCGGTGAGTGGTGGCAGCACCAGGGCTTTATATACTGAGGTGACATACACAGTATGTTGAACCACCAGCTGAGCAGGCATAAAGGGCTTCGAGAGCTAACTCTGTGCCTTTCAGGCAGATCTCCTACACCAGATAGCAGCTCCATTAAGGTAAATGTGTATCGCTCATTTCTTTGCCAAACTCTGACTTAAATACACCTGTTATCCCCCAGCCCTGTCATCTTCATCATTTAGTGCAGCACCTTATCATCCAGCTTCAGCTTTCTCCCTCCTACTCCTTCCTGAGCTTCCCTGAATGGCAGCTCTGCGCCTCTTTGGTTACCAGATTTTAAGTTTGCAAGGCCATGGCACCCTGGTCCTACTGGCCATGCTGGTCATCAGCCCTTCCAGCACTCTCCACTACCATCTTCCAATCCAGTGATGCCTTAGACAAAATAAACATCACCAGAGGCAAACTTAATGTTACTTCTCTGTGACAACCATCTCCTATTTCTATAGTGGGAGAGATGCCAAATAGTGGTGGTGTGGAAGATAAGTCTGCATGTGCTGCATTTACCATGGCCTACAACCAGGCTCCCAGAACATTTTACTGGTGCACACATCCTGGGGTTCTGAGATGATAAATATCTCACCTGCTTTCATTTTAGAAAATGCATATTTTTGGATTTCCATTTTCAAAAAAAAAAAAAATTAGAGAAGCCTAGTATCTAAACATTAAAAATTACTAAGAGAAAGTATGTTGTAATTACAGAAAATTTTCTCCTCCTAAACCAGTCACATCATTGGGGAAACAAGGGATTGGTCCTTGAATTTTCATTATTTGAAGTAAAGAGGCTTGCTTCACTAACTTTTGCAGATTTGAGGAGAAAACATATTTTAATGTCCAGCTCTTTGGCAGATTAATTTACTATTTTTTGTCTTGTACGTTTTGCTGCTTTTTAAGAACAGCTTCACAAGCTAAAAGTGTTCTTCTTTTATCTGACACTATCCAGAAACTGGACATAAAATAGACAGTGTACAGAGCAGTGTGTTTGTGTGCATGTTTCAGTGCATAGAAATTTGCACTTTTAATTTTAACCAGAGCAAATGACAACTAAAAGCAATAGCCTTTCAACTTTTGCAAAAAGAGGACCCATTTTTGCATTTTATAGGGTAGTTAGAAAAACAAAATTTTATTGCCTCTAGAGGGGAACAATTTTCAGTAATTTGAGCTTATAGTGAAACCAGCTGATCTCCATCTTGCTTTATCTGTATTGCTTTATTCTTTGATCATAAATATATCCAATGAATATTTTTATGCTATTTTATTTTTTTGGTAAATTGTATGCATCGTGAGATAAAAAATATACTAGTTACTATTATTTTCCTAATGGGTTTTCCTTTCCAGAACAGTATTGTTTTGTAGTTATCACACTGAGAATTTGCCAAAGTTATCTGACAGACCCAGCCTAGAGCTTCAGCAATTCTGACATTCCCGCAAAAGTTCCAAGAACAAAAACCATCCATTATTTTTTACTTCCTAGGAGCCCCAGAATCCAGCCTAGTCAGTCAGAAAAGGCTGTTGTCTTCAAAAGCAAGCCTTTGAAGCATATCAAGTTTATGAAAACACAGACAAATCCAGAAAAGCATTCTTCAGGGAAAAGCTCAAAGAGTAAAATTTGAAGTGTTTGTTGTGTTCTGTTGGGTTTGGTGGGTTAAAGATAACAACTTACAGGGCTGCCTGGTCATCAGGAGGTTGGGATGGAAAAACAGAGCCCCTGATGTTAATTGCACACAATTTAAATTTGGCTTAGGCTATCTTACACAGCTCCTTGCTTTTGATTAGATTTCTGCCAAGTGCTCAGACTCTCTTGCTTGGTAAGTGCTACAAAGGTACAGTGTGCACAGACTGAGCTTGGATGCTGTTGGTTTATGCAGAAACATTCCTCTATCACCCAGTCCCATTTTGGCTGCCTACTCCTGTTTCTTAAAACACTGTAGAAAGAAAGGGGAAAAGTAGGATAGCAACATATAACTTTTCCCTTTAAATTTTCTTTTTTGTGAGAGGTAAATTCTCTTTAGACTTCCTTTTTTTTTTTAAAGAGATTCTGCTGTTGCATTTTAAAGACCATTTAGAAATATAAACCAACTACTATTATAACAGAAAAACATCTACTGATTAAAGATTATTTCAAAGATTTTTATTCATATTCTGGGTTAAATGCCCAGTATGGAAGCTATACAATGAAACTGCATTATGTTATGACATGTAACCTACTGTATTGAAATATCCATATTTTTAAAATATGTACTTTTAGGGAAATATCTAGGAAAAGTTCACCATGCTACAGAGATTAAGGACTTGTAAAGGGTGGCCATCTCTTCAGGATCCTCAATAACGTACTCAGAAGGGGTCAGAAGACCACGGGCCACCACCATTTTGGTGTTCTATGCATCAGATTAAAAAATTAAGTCATTACATGGCAACAACAAACAATAATAAAGTTCAGTTTGCTGCTGCCTCGGAAGGCTTTGAGGAGGCTGCTCAAGAGATCTCTCAGGCTGTTTCCCCACAGCTGCTCATCAGGCACATGAAGCAAACCCAGCAGGGAGAGTGATAAAGACACATGTCCTCCCTCGTGTTTAGAACAGGCCAGCAGAGGTGGTCTGGCTGCACTGGGTCAGATGAACAGGGGGCAGCCTTGTCCCTGGCTCTTGATGCCAGGCTGCCAGCACTCACTGCCACCGAGACACCGCGGGCTGGGGTGGACACCAGGCAGTGGCTCCTTCCTTCCCCCGGCTGCAGGGGGTGTGACTGCCCCATGGCTGTGGCATGGTCCTGGAGGGAAGAGGAGGGCAGAGGGTGGCTGGAGAGAAGCTGGCAGTGCCAGGAGGTGTGGGGCAGCTGAGGTGGAGTGTCTGGCTGCAGCCATGTGTGTGCATGGCCAAGAGGTGGTGTTGGCTGTGGGAGGAGAAGCCACATTTTCAGCTCTGGTGTTCTACAGGCTGGGAGGGAGCACAGGTCTTGGGAGAGGTCAGATGCACCCCAGGCATCTGCAAGAAGAGGAAGAGACAAGCCTGCATCTCTGAATGAAAACCCAGTGCTCCTGCTCCTAAAGAGGCAGTCGTGCTTCTCAGCCCACTGGCTTGCCATCACCCATCCCTCCTAGCCAGCCCAGCAGGACTGGCCACTCTCTCACCAGCTCGCTCCTGGGGACCAAGACTGTCAGGCCCTCCTCTGCCTCTGTGCATTTTTCCTTTGCTCTTGGAGAATGGAGCTATCAAGAGATTTTCAACTATTTCCTGACCTAATACAGCTTTCACAGGATTTTACAGCAGCTGGCAAGGGTGGGATGGTAGCTCTCTGTGCAACTCTATGCATTAATCATTATCATTCTTCATTACAACTGTCGTAGTATCAAAAAGCCCAGGCACAATTTTTGGGTAATGTTAATTCACACCTCATTAGTGAGTCCTTTTTACCCAGCCACCAGAAGAGAGGCCCTGACTGCACAAATGGTATCTAGTCTTTATCTGAGTCTACTGCTGACAGACACTGTGTTTACAGGAGGGTTTAGCATTTACAGCAAACACTTTTTTGCCAGGTCAGTTTGCCACTACTGAGTGGACACTGGTGAGGGCAAGTCATGCACATGGCCATACACTCACTGATCATCCATTGCACGTTACAGATCCCTGCTGCATCCAGGGATCTATTATTCTCCTGGAGGCCAAATAAACTTTTCACTGTCACATCTAAATTCTGGCACTGACAGAAGAAAATATGTCATTATCAGAATGTGTAGGGTTAAAAAAAAACCAACAAAAAAAACCCCAACAAAACAACAAACTAAATAAACAGCAAAAAAGTCAGTATTTTCTATAAGTCCCTCACTTTAATAAGCTGGAAAGGAGTATACAATATCATGAAATACTAGTAAATGGTCTGCTGTCTTTGAAATACAACTAATTGTATTAAGACCCAGTTAACCGGGTTAAGTTAACTCTCAACTGGTCCCTAGCCTGCTACAGAGTTAAATTATGGTGTGCAATGTTGAGTAAAGTGGGATCTAAACTATCCCAAGCAATTTCCAGTTTTATTGCACAGTGACAACAGACATCAGATTCAATTAGCAAGACATGAATGCATTTTCAGAATCTGCAAGTTTTTTATCACTTGCTAGCTGGTAAACAAATAAATTATGCAGTGTGAATTGAAACACATCTCTACTTGGAGCCATATAATGTAATTGTTGTAATTTAATTCAGCTCTAACGAGATTAGAGTTTGCAGATGTGTAATCCAGTATTTTTGCAAAGATACATTACCACACATTTGAACTACAAAAGCACGTCTGCTTTATCGTATTTGCTGACTTGTCAACACCTTTACTTGACTCTGCAAAAGTTTAGCAAGTGTTTTCTTTACCCTTGTTCCCTCAATTTGATCCTCATCACCTTCAAAAGACATGAGATCCGGAGCTTCTTGCCTTACACTTTTTCTGACAGAAACAGCAAAAAGAGCTGAGAAAGCAGAATGGCAGCTGGACATCTGGATGGCTTTGAAGTTCCTGCTAGGAAAAGTTGTGTCTTTTGATACTTAAACCCTTCTAAGAGTGTACATCCCTCCCCAAGTGAGTGGTGACTTGGATTCCCTGTTTCTGCCTTAGATGAGTAGAAAGTGCCATGCAGTCCTTTCAGGCAGATGGTAAAAGTGCAGCATATCCCTCAAGTATTCAGGAGCAAAACTCAAGGGCACATCACCCAGAGGGTTAAGGTGTATGTGGCAAAAAACAACATAAAGAGGCACACTTCAATTCTTATTAACCTTAACAGCCACCGCCACATATGGACATTTCAACTGAAAAAAACCAACAAAACATAACAAAACAAAACAAAACAAAAAATTGTAAAAAATAAGTATCCTCTTCAGCTTTGTAATTTCTATAGAAAATTTAAAGACATTTACAGAATTGGAAGATTTGGGAGGAAAAACAAGAACCAAACACCACCTTGATAATTACCTTCTCTAAGAGAACTCAGTTTGGAACCAGAACTACTATCCCTAGACTTCATTGAGTACTCAAACTCAACTCTTCAGCTTCTTTCTGTGTGAGCTATACCATGGCCTTTGTAGTGTACCTGTACAATTGCTGGATTAAAGCATCTGAAAGATCAGACCCAGATCTTTTTGATTAAACCTAGAGGACACTTCATTTAAACTTCAGCTTGCTAATTTTATTACAGTGATTTTATCCCCATGTATTGTAGTAGTAAAAGAGTATTTGCTGCCACAGGAGGCCTGGAAAAGCAGTGAAATACCCATCCATGAAGATTTTACTAATTCAGCTGGACTCAGCCCTGAGCAACATATGTCCTTACTCTGTTTTGTGCTGCTCCAGATAACTGCTGAGGTCCCTTTTGGTGGAAGTCATGCTCTAACTGTAGGTCTCTAGATTACCCCTTCATCCCAGCTGGTCAGTCATTCTGAAGGAATTGCATGACCACTATTCCTGATGTACTGCAAGTTCCTAAGCACTTTCCATGCAAGAGGGGCAGAGGGAATTTAGCAACATATCCAGCAACTCAAGAGAAAAAGGGAATGGTGAGGGTGAAGAGAAGAAAACCTTCATCTGGCTGTAGTTCAAAGTAAAGTTACAACATTTGTTTTGAGTGCATTTCAGGAAAGTCACTTATTACCAGCAGAGGAACAATGGAAGTAAGGTAATTTACATATTGCTCGCAAATATTTTGATAATCAAATTTTATGTTTATGGCAATACCAGAAACATTTAACATTTTGTTCAGAGAAGTATATTTAATAAGGAATTTTCTCAAAAAACTGTACTGGAATTTCTATTATATCAGTTTAATCAGTTCCTCAGGAAAACAAAATAGGGAGTGGCTTTACAGTGATCATTATGGAGATTGCTGCTGTAGTACAATGTTTTCCTTGAGGTGCAATAAATGTAATGCTTCCTGTCCCTGCAAGTGTAACATAAAGCAATGATCCTCTAGCCATCATCTTAAGACCTGCTTTGCCGGGGGACAGGCGGGAGAGGGTGGAGAGGAAAGCCTGGTACCTCCCTGTTCCCGCCTCACCTTTTCTTAGTTCCTTAATCACTTTTACCTTAATCACGCCATCTGCGGCGCCGGGCTTGCCGGGGCGCTCCCCATAAGGGGGCACCCTTGGTTGTATCCTGAGGGACCGAGATGCTGCCGAGCGGCAGCGCTGCCAGCAGGGCAGGGCAGGGCAGGGGTGATGCGGTGTCCTGCAGTGTCCTGCGGTGTCCTGCAGTGTCCTGCGGTGTCCTGCAGTGTCCTGCGGTGTCCTGCAGTGTCCTGCGGCACCCGCGTGAAGCTGGGAAAGGACACGTTCAGCGCTGTGCCCGTACCCGCTGCAGCGCTGCAGCATCCATCATCTAAGCACTCCCTTCCGGATGGAAAAAAGCGTGGCTACTATTGCACCTTTTCCTCTGAAGAAGGAATGGGAAAGAGCCACGTGCTTAAAACCCATATCCAGATTTCTGCAAAGTCAAAAGTTTTAATTGGATGCAAACTTTGGCTAACGTGAGATAGTAACCAGTAGCAACAAAGAATGGATTCTGGCTTTTGCCTGGTTGCTTGCTCAAACCTGGATCCCAACTGGTTTAACACTGGCTGTGTCTGAACAATGAAGCTGCTGCCCATCAGCCACCATGCCACAAGGTCTGGATCTGCAACTCATCCAGGGCAGGTCACACAGGATGCTGCAGCTCTCTTCCAGGAATGGAGACAGTGCATGTCAGTCTCTTTAGCTCGATTTCAGGTCGCAGTTGAGGTGCAGCCAATGCACTCACAGATCTGTAAGCCAGGAGGTGCTGCTGATTCATGAAATGCAGACCCAGAAGACACCAGGTCAGAGGGAAATTAACATCCAGGCTAATTTGAGTCAAACTCAGATGAAGAACAAGATTCTTAACCACAAGAACACGAGACTCTGATCTAACACAGAAACTTACTCAGACTTAGATATGAAAGAGACTGATTTACAGCTCTAAGACAATCCCCTCATTCCTTAGGGGCTCAAGGAAACTTTTATTAACTCTAGAAGGAAGAGAAATACCCCTTACACTTCTCACTTTATGTAGAAGGAAGCAGAAACAGGGCTTTAAGCCCTCTTCTGAGTATCCATTTACTTTGGATATTGCAGCCTTGCCTGTTGCCCAGATTGTGCTTGTTCAGTGGAAACAAAGCCACTCTTGGTCCTACAATGGGAATGGATTGTCAGAAAGAGCTGTTTTGGAGCTGTCTTGCTTAAGACAACATCCTTCTCAGGTTACAGGTGGGAGTCAGGACACAGTCCTCAGGGGTTATATCTAGAGCAAGACAACCAAGCCTCTGTGGAAAACAGCAAGCCATGGCTTTTAGTCAGGTGGAGAATAGCTTTTATACAGGAAGAAAAAAATGAATTGCCTGGGAAAGCCTGGGGGGTTCTAAAAAGCATGCACTCAGTGTTGACTTGGCATTATCCTCCTCAGCAGTATTTAAAGTTAAGTAAAACGTGTACTACAGAGAATCAACCACTGTCAAAAAAAAAAAAAAAAAAAGCCTATAGCCTACAATCCTTACAGTTCTATTACTTGTGTAACTCAGTCTTCAGCAAATGAAGCTTCATTCCCAGCCATTGGTTTACAGGAGCCAGTCACACCAAGAAGGTGAGATAAGCAATACAGGAAAGAATACATTTTTAAATATGTTTAAGCGAATTCAGGGAGGATCCCATACAACTATAACCATACAACACTTTCATAAGATTTTGTGATGTTTTTTGTATTCCATTTAAAAAGAAATAAAATATCTGCACCAGAAACATGCTGGGGCCTCGATTTCCAGTGCATAGCTGCATGACAGCATCAAAGGTTCCTTCTCCAGTAAAAGAGGAACTGAAGCAGAGCCTCTTTCAGTAAAAATAGCATCACCAGAAGCTGAAGTTCACTGTACACCGAGTTTTTGCAGTTCTGCTTCATGGTCTGTTTAGCTGGGAGAGTACTGTCTTCTCACATCTCCCATCTATCTGTGTATGAAGTTGCTTTATAATAGTGAACACTGGTCACCGTGGGTCTCTGCCAGTAGAGGGTTTATTGCATTTATTCCATGTTAGATAATTTAGAAGTCACCAAAACAACTTCCAGGTTTGGGTTCTAAGTAGTGACTGCCCTAATGTTTCATATCCAGATGCTTTTGTATAGTTTTCTAACACACTGTTGATCTCCTTGCATGAGATTACTTTCTTTAAAAGCATGTGATAAAGCAATACTAAAGTTAAAAATTTCTACCTGTAAAGTAACCGCCAAAATCTGATCCCTGTATTTCAAAGGCTAGCAAATAGGACAAACAGTAAGAAACAAAGTTGGATGATTAATGAGATAAATGAAAAATAACCAGCATACACTTTTGTATCAGATAAGAAAGCCTTCTAATTCAGGAGCAGAAAAGGTAAAGATGGTCGTATTTAGGATTTAAACAGCTTGGTTAATGCATACAGGAAATTGCCCATTTGAGATGAAAACAAACAGAAAAAAGTCTACTGCTCCCCTAAGTACAGGCAGGTCTAGACTTCTGCATTGCTCTTCTTGCAGGTGGCAATTATTATTCTTGCATTCATGTGCATACAGTTTTAGTTTGATTTGGTGAAAAACACTGAAATTAGTCAAAATTTGAAAAACAACCACATACTCATTAAAAACAGCCCTCTGCTTCTGCTTGCTTACCTATTTTTTCACTTGCCACCCAGCCTTTGTCTACTTGGTTTATGCCTGTAAGGTTCACATACAGGTTGCACAGCAGAATGTCGAATACTGGAAGAGAAGACACCAAACAATTTCCTCTGCCCATAACAACGTTTGCATCCTTAGGAGCAAAACAAAAGGCAAATCAGATAAAGAAGTAGAACACACTGGTTTCAGTGGGAAGGACAAACCTGGGGCTCCCTTTATCTGATCACTACCTGCTTTCTTTTTCAATTTCTGTTCCAAGAGCCCAAACGAAGCAAGTAGCCAGCCCTCCATTGCATATCATGGCTTGGTAGACAGCATCAGCTGGCAAAACTTTCTGTCTGAGTCTGAGGTCATGGTGGGTCTTTGCACATATGCACATCCCTACTCTGGACAGTCATGCTATTCTCAGACATAGTAAAAGCCCAGGGAGAATTGCACAGTCCTGTTAGGAGAAATAAAGCAAAAGATTGCAATGATTGACTCCCACCCTTCCCTTCAAAGTGCTTTGCAAACATGTGAAAAAAGAAAAGCTTGGTTTCTTTTTGAAAGAAAAAGAAAACGAAGGTCAAAGGGAGCATAAAGTCAGCCCTAAATGGAAAGGGCATTCATTAGCTTTCTCAAAAAGAACAAAAAATAAAAAGCAGCAACTACTTACTAGATGCAAGAGAAACAGCAACAGCCTGTACCTTCCAAAAGAGCCTTATCCAGGCTTATCGAGAATGTAAAACGTCTCCTGAAAAAAAAAGCATGCTGGGGGAGGCTCCTATTTCAAAGAGGCCAGAGCAAAAAAAGTTGCAGCAAAGCAACCAAGGTTCAGCTGTAGATAATTTTGGGCAAGAGGAAAGAGATTGCCCTTCACCAGATGGCCACATATAAAGTAGTACAAAGAAAGGGTGTAGGAAAAGGAGAAAAAAAAAAAAGAAAATAAAAGAAAATTAAAAAAAAAGTAAGAGGAGGATTTGGATTTAGTTTTTTTTTTCTATTAAGTCTTGGTTTGAAATAAAATGTAGGCCATTCTGATACCTGTGGTTTTTCCTCCAGATGGTAGCTGACAGTTTAGGGTTAACTTCCACATGAAAAGGAAGCAAAATAGGGAAAATGATTGTTTCTCAGCTACTTCTGAGAATTTTGTTATTCCAGATTTTGAAAAATAAACATGGAGCCTGTGTTCTGCTAATTCAGCTTGTAAAAACCTGATTTCCAGTGGGTTTGCATATGTGCTCAAATAACACTCGTTTCTCCATTTCACTCACAAGTTTTGCACTTAACAAGGTGCAGGCAACTGCTTGAACTGCATTATGTACTCTGGGAAGTAGGGTGGTAACAAAGAATGTTAGAGAATTACCATCCTTGAAAAAACATTCTATCCTGTCCTAGCCTAGCCTATCCATTTTTCTCAACATAAAGGCAGAAGTCTAATATAGCAAATGGAGAAGAAAGGAAAAGGCTTATTAGTATTCTGACTCTGTACTTTCCCAAAGGAAATTCTGACTATCAGGTACTCAACTGACTCTTATAATGCAATTTGCTTGCTGTTGGAAGCTATCCATTGGTGAAAATTAAATAAATATGATATATAGGAAGAAAGTTGTTCTCCCCTGGCATAAAAACATCTCAGATAGAAAGGTAGATCAAACACAAAAGCCCTGTGCCATAGGTGGCTCCCATTTTACTGATTACATAACTTGTATCATGTGGCAGTCACGGAATAAGAACTTACTTGGGAATTTTGTTGAAAAATGAAACAGTTTAGTCATGACAACATTGATTTCTGTACCTAAGTAATGAGACAAATATTGAAAAAATAAGGTTGATTTACTTAACATAGAAATTCTTGCCAATTTTAAATGTGCTGTCAAATATAATCATATTAACTAAACTTTAAAAACCCCAAATAGCCTGATTTATTATTTCTTCAATGCATATGTTTTGGGGTATTTGAATATGCCTACATCAAAAGGAACTAGATTTTTAGGGAGCCAGTTAGCTTGTCTTGCCAAGTTAAAAGTTCTGGTAAGGTCAATCTCTTAAAACAAATCTAATTATTACACAGTTACTTTATGCATACAGTTTTTACCTTATGCCATAAGATGGAAAGGATAGTGGGATAATGCTCTTAGGTTGAATTTCCTGGTGATAGTCATTCTTCCTCAGAGTAGGGGAGAGCATTGTGAGGGAAGCAGAGGACAGATGGATGTTTTTCAGTTGGTGCTTGTATTTAATCTGCATAATTAGAAAATGGGAAAGTTATCTATGACGCTGATGCTGACTTCACTTCTTGGTCTTTTTGAGCTCATTTAAAGTATGGTAATGAGAAAAACATTTTACCTTTGGGCAGAAATCTAATTTGTCAGGAAATTCCTCTTGCTATGATGAGTGGATGAGGAAAATTTGGAATAATATGATCCAGATGTTAAAGCTCCTATTTAGCAGCAATGCAGATGTATTATTTTATGGAATTGTCCAGATGGTGACCTTCCAGTATTAATAATAAATCAATACTGGGATTTGCATCTGTATGATTCAATTCCTCATTTACATGACAAAATACTGTATGCTCTCATTTACATGGCAAAATTCTCATGCATTTCATGTAGAGGCTAATGGTATTAAAATTAACAATCTGGAAGACATAAAAATCAATAAGGAAAATTGAAACAATTACTGCAAGTAATATATACCAATTGATCTGATAACAGCATCACCCAAAAGAAGGTTATGCTACCATTTTTAATTGATTTGCATTTAATTTTGCAGCTAACATGATAACAAA
The DNA here is from genome assembly GCA_013400575.1 of Peucedramus taeniatus. Classification (NCBI taxonomy): domain Eukaryota; kingdom Metazoa; phylum Chordata; class Aves; order Passeriformes; family Fringillidae; genus Peucedramus; species Peucedramus taeniatus. The sequence goes on from WBNO01020999.1 coordinate 203,737, forward strand.
ATTCTGTTACAATTTTGTACTAGAAAGTAGCCAATTTACTGATTACGTGCACTCAAGTAGTTTTGGCTTTGCCACTGAAATTCAAACTTTACTTTACTGGAAAACAAAAAAAAGCAACCCACAGTACATAAGCCAGCAGAGAAGGTTCGTATTGGACAGCAGCCAGGCAGGCAGGCAACAGAAAAACCTTTGGTGGCCTCTGGTGAAGGCTGGGAAAGCTCAGGATCTGCAGTCAGGGATGAGCAGAGGCCACTGACCTGTGGCATGTCAAAAGGGCAGCAGGGCATGGAAGTAGCTCAGTCACCTTGATGGTCACAGACAGCAGACTGAGCTCTCCTAAAGTCAGGGCTGCAGGGTAAAGAAAGGCCTAATACTGACGTGATCTAGTGATGATATGTTGTTATCTTCTACAGGTGTTTCTGTCTCTTAATTTATTTAAACATGTATTGCAAAATACCACTTTGTTCAAGGGTTCCATGCTTCCTGGGACTTGGGGGGATTATTTTTAAGGGTTTCTCCTTTTTCCTTAGAGAAGAAGAATTGAGTCCTCCTACACTTGAAATCTGTGGCAAAACTCTTTTAAATTTCACAAGGAGTAACACATTGCTTCAGAATTCTACTTTTTGGTATAAGGAAAGAAACTAATTTTCCATAGAAGTATCCTTTTACTCTAGGTGAATTGTGCTTTTTGTTTGCTTTTAAAGAATTCCCCTGCACCAAACCAAAAATAAACTTTAAAACTGTCTCCCCTCAGGGTTTTTTTTGATTTTATTTTTAGCAACCTTTCTATAAGGATCCAGGAGTTAACTCTATAAACACATATACACTAAAGTCAGTCTTGGTTTATCTTTGCCATCATCAGGCTCCCACAATCCCAAATCTACGGTTTATTAACATGACTACAGAGAGAACTGACATTACAGGGCTTTTAACTCTTCAGTGGGTATCAAATATGTGCTTATTGGAAAAAAAACTGAATATTTCATCACTGTGGGCAGCTCAAACTAATATATGTATTGAGTTTTATGGAATTTCATTTAGGAAAAAGTGTTTAAAACTTTAAGCCACAACTCTTTGTGCTGAAGAAAGAGGTTTTAAGAAAATCCTAAATTAGTGTGGTTATGTACCCAAGCACCACCCAGAACTGTGCACCAAATGTGCTTCTCTGAAAGTTCCTAAGGGCAGCTCTAAGGCTTAAAGGGTAAAGTGACTTCACTGATTTCAGAAAACTTGTTCCCAAAGCCTTAACCTTGTGATCACCATCCCTAATTTCAGTTCTAAAACAAACTTTAATGTTTCTTCCAGTAAAAACAATTCTATCAATAGACAGTTTAGATTCTAAGCATATGATGTGAGGAGTCTGATGAGTTGTATCTCATTGTTATAACCAATTACTACATTGGATTTAGGATTTACTAATTATTTACAATTGCCAAGGCAGACTAACATTCTAGAGTCAAAGGCACTCCTGGGTCAGATGCTGTACAAGTAACATTTTATGTCTAAGTTTTACAGTTTGACAGTCTGTTAACCAAACCTGACCACGCACAATGGAAACATGGGATGTCATTACTTTGAAATTAATGTTTCAGTTTTGCTAACAGTCCCACTGCTGCTTATGTGGCTTGTTTCTCTTTATTTCACCATCAACCTTTGCTGGTGGAAAACTCTGTCTATGTGAGGAATGCTCACAGTTACTACCCTTACATTACTTTCAGAGCAACCTCTCTTGGGAAGAACATCACAGGACGCCCCATTTTTGTTGGTTTTTAAGTTGTTTAGATAAATTTCATAGATGGTATGGTGACTTGGCTATATCTAACTTTACCTCAGTTATTTTCTACCTCTTCTAGTCCTGTTCTGTCCTTTGTTTCCCTCCTTCACAATTCTGAACAGTTAGTTTTAATTATGCTAGCAATCTGTTCACAATTACCATTTTTGGTGAAGACTGAAGCAAAACAAACTGAGTTTGATGGGGGTTCATTCCTTTATTTTTTCCTGTATTATACATTTTTATTCACCTTTAAGTAAGAGCGAACTACAGAAGCGTAAAACTTGTTGAATTTATATAAATACTTCAGTAGAAGGTACACATGCAGCATTCTGTGCCACTCTGCAAAACACACAGGGTCTTGAGCAATCTTCCTTTTTTCCTATTCATATGTTAGTGTACAAATTGTTCCTCATGATCCATAAATGCAACTGAATTTTGGGTTATCTAGGTATAATGTTTACCATGTTTGGATTTAATTAATTCCTTAGGTAGGTAACTTCAGGTAAAATTGGGATTAACAACTGTTAGGATTTTCTATTTGATAGATTTTGCTTTGTATGCAGTGACATTGCTCTAGGTTGGTCTCTTCACCACCGACCTCTACATATGAAACCCCTTTTGCATTTTGGAGCTGTAGCTCTTCTTACTTCTTGGAGTTTTTTTATTGCATAGCTGACCTGGAGTTTGATATTAAGTCATTTTACAACTTGTGTTTGTGGTGTGAAGAGAGAAGGGGAAAACCCTTCAACTTGGTACAGCTACTGTGTTCACTCATTTAATGCCCTAACTTCTGAGTTAATCCTCAGTTCTTCATTTATGCACCTGAAGGTAACCAGACATCAAAAGCCTCAACATAACGGATAAAAATAAATAAGTGCATTCATATCAAGACCACATTGCAATTCTTTCTGATGATCATGATTTCCTACTCTACCACACTTAAATGTTGCTCGGAGCTCTTCTCTATTTTGACCATTGCCAAAGATTGTTACTCCAGTGAGTTACTGCTTCCTTCAAACTGTGGGCTAATTTTTGTTTTGTTTTGCAGCAGCATAACACTTATGAATATGCTTGACAGCCAGCAATGCTGAGAGCAGCTTATGAACTACTTTTGGAGCCACAGCTACTCAGATTTGCTACAGGTAGGCCAAGGTGACAGATTTTCTTACAGAAAGGGACTTTAGTTAGAGTTTTATTATACAGAACAATTACATTAATTTCATTGCTTTGCAGAAGCAACAAGATCAGCCAAATCCCAATAAGGTGTAACATGCCAGTCAAAGAAATGTTAAATTTTTGTAGCTGAATATAAATTTCCCAGAGCAAATTTTTTGCTAAAAAATGCAGCGAGTGGTATTTAATCCCCTACTCCCAAACATCCCAATCCAAAAATGTTAATGTCTCCTGTCAACTCTCTGAGACTGTGTTATGTGTTACAGGTCTTGGGAGACTGAAACCTGGCTACAAAATATCATTAAGCTGGAGCTTCTCAACATTAAAAAGGACTTGTCATTTCTGCTGTTACAGGACTCAGCGTAAAAGCCTTTAAATAAAAGCTGACAAATTTTGTACCTGTATCTTAAAAATATACTGCTGGGGGAATTTAGCTAAATTTAAAGAAAATACTTCAACAGAATAAAGCTGAACAGTATTGGTAACACAAGACTGCTAAGTTTCTGCCAAGAATTTTCCATCAGAGCTACATACTTTTAGATTAATCAACTATACAATTAATGGGCAATAGTTCTGAGACCCAAAGGAACAGCTGATTAAAGGAACAGGGGCTGCAATATCTGCAACCCCTATAAGAAGTGTTGGACTTACATCAGATGCATTATGAGGTTGATCTACTTGTTCTTGAGGAATCCCTGGAATTTCTGGTCAGACAGCAGTTCAAACTGAGTCCAGCACAGTAGCTCTGACTGGGATGCAGAAATCCTGGACAAACATAAAGAAAATTCAAATTCTACCCAGATAAAATGTCTGGGTGCATTAAGAAGTTCTGGCTCTTTGGTGAAGAACAGACTGACACCAGTAATCTTTCGTGGTCTTATGACAGAAAATTCTGATGACTCTGGATTTTGCCATGACACTGCTTTTTTTAATGTATTGTACTATGTGAGTGATGGGAAGAGACTTTGTGGAGATTTGTCCTGCCTACATGGCTTCCACCACTGCTGTACCTGCCAGGGTACATCACCCCCAATACCACTGGCAAGGACCAGAAGTGAGCTCCTGAATCTCTTCTGTCCCTGGGTTCATGAGAATAAGGTCTACTGGATACTCCTGCAGTAAACCAACCTCTCTTTTCCTTAAGAAGAGCTGTTCTTGCACCACAGGCAAATGATTGAACTCCCTCATCACTCTTATGATTAGGAGAACACTCTTAATGCAGTAGCCACTGGCATATGCCAGGCCTTTGGGGATTTGGGGTTTCCAACAGGCAGATCCCTATGTGCAAGAAACTACACAATTTTCCTCATGGCCATAGGAAGGCAAGTTTCTTCCTTCCCCAAAATCTGTGAAATACTCTTCTTGTCCCTTCCTTTTTATAGCTCATATCTCCCCCTTTCAAGTAGGAGAATTATGCTGACATCATCACCTTATGTCCAGTTACTTAACATCAAGCAGATGTTAAGTTTAGCAGTTTGCTAAAATTCTTGCATCAGCAGTAAGATTTTAATTATTCTTTGGTAACTGTGCATCCTGGCAGTAGTAAACCCTGACAACTGTAGCCATTTTCATGCTGTCCTTATCTTTGATGGCAGCTGAAATGTGTTTATGCATCCTTGACACTAAGCAAATATTTTCTTGTTCTTTGGCTTCTTTATTTCCTGTAAGTTTGATCTTGACAGTTTTACAACATCAGTGGCATACCAACAAGAAATTTGTCCAATGACATCTGTGCATTCTGTGGACAGAAAATCTTTGTGGATATAAAAAAAGAAGGGATCATTGAAAATACCTAACAGCTGTCCTCTAGTCATGGATATCCTTTCCATGTAATTATGAAACTATTGTTCTCTCCTCTTTTATACTGTATTAAAAAATAATGATGACAATAAATACCAAGAAAAAAAAAAAAGGAACTGAAGGAACTAAAACCACTACACCAGAAACAACATTGTGCAGAGGTAAAAAAAGGAACACAAACTATTTTTCAGTTCTGTAACACAAGTTGAGGCTATGCAGATTTCTGGCTGACAAACTGATGCAAGAGTGGCGATAATCCTATAGTTCCAGGTTTAAATCCACTTTCCAGGTACTTGGTGCACAGCCTTTGTGGGTGTCCCTGGCAGGACATTAGACCAGGCATGATGACCCATCAGCCAATCTGCTAATTCAGGCTCCACTCCTGTGTATTGCAGAGGATTTCCTCCAGCTGTGCCTGGGGCTGTTTGCCAGGTAGTTTTAAGGCAGATGTGGAACCCCTCTCAACCAATGTCCTCTACCCTAGAGCTTGTCAGAAGAGCCAGTGACCCAGGGATAGCAAACAACTCCACATCTTGCATTCCAGAAACTCAGAATAAAAAGTATTGAATATGTGCTGGAACAATGTTACTAATCACCCACTCCTGCACTTCATAAAAATATCCTGGCTTCTTGTGAGCTGGAAAATATGAATACCAGTCTAGATGTTCAGGACATTGGATTCAGCTTTACAATAACTCCAAATAGTCCAAATATTTTAAGCAATTTGAAACTGTTCGGTTATAAAACCAGGCAGTGTCCACACTAAGTCCTTAAAATTATCTGCTGATGGTTTGACCAGATTTGTAGATGTAAGCACTGAGTCTTTTCTGCATTTGAAAGATTCTTTAAGGATACACCTGATACTGGGTTTCATGAATCCTGCATCCACAACTGGTGCAAGAACCAAACTCGTCCAGACTGCCCTGAGAAAGCTGATTTGAAGGGGTTGTTATGCAACCCATACCCTCTCTGTAATAAGTGTGCTTTTCATTTGGATTTTCTAAACCATAGCCTGATTACTTACTAATTCTTGTTTTGATCTGTAGAAGAGGGATGAGATGGCCACATTAAATTAATGGAAAACCTGTTGTTATTACTAAGGAAAAATTCTATTTAGGGAAGATGATAGGTCTGTTTGCCTTTACCTTATCTATGACCCCAAGCAAGCTAGGAAAAGAAAAGTACATATATATTTTTTCCTTCTTGACTTCAAGACATCCAGAATTAATTTTTATAATGAGAGGAACAATTTAAAGAATATAAATCATAATTTTATAAAGACCATGCAGTGGATTTTGTTCTTTGACAAAATTTTTTTTAAAAATTGTGTACTGCAGTTCAGAACAAGCTGTCTTTTCCCTCTTAGTAGTTAGTAAACAAGATTTTTCCTTTAGCAATTAAAAAACAGTTGAAGATCTGCTGCTGTAGTTTTCTGTAGAAAACTGCTTGAGTGAAAGCAAAGAAGCAAAGTTTGTCTTATTTTCTTGGAGCCTATTTTAACCATAGGATACTTAATTTTAACATTACCTCTATTAAAAAAAAAAAAAAAAAAAAAAAAAGTAAATTCTGGGTGTTAAGGAAGTAATTATGAGCACTAAAAAAAAGTTATTTCAAAAATTTAACCCAATCTTTGATTCTGACTAAGAAAAATACCAAGATTTACCTATTGCTGCATTTTCTCTCCAGTTTCCTTATGAACAGATTGTGTGGGAACATCCAAATATTTTATGGACAACTTCTGGACTGTCTCTGCTATCTGGTGGTTTGGCAGTCAATTGTTACAGGCATCATCCAAGGCATTACTTACTCACTGGTTCTAGAATAGGACGCAGATTATTGGTGAGAATTCAAAGTGTTGGACATTTACCTGCCTATGATAATATGCATATTCTGTACTTAATTTTAAAAGACTAGAGAAAATAGCAATTGGTGGAATTCTGGTATGCTAGAAACACTTTTGCCTCTTTTTGCATTACAGCAAGGCTGTGCAGCATGCTATGAAAACAGCATGTTTTGGAAGCTTGTGCTAGAAAAAAAATAGATGTCCTAGAATGAAGAAATAGATAGCAGAAGTAGCTTCTGAATTCAGATTAAACATGACCAGTATTTTAAGAATCTCTACATTGTTATTAGAAATCAGAGATACACTTACTTAACTTACACTTTAATATATATAAAAATAAAGCAGATATTGTATGAAGCCGTATATAGGTGAAATTTAGATGCTAAATTAAAGAAAGAGCAAATCTTAAATACATAGAGAGAAGGTGGCTTTTTTAGCTTAGATGAAGTAACAAAGTTAGTAATTCTTATTATGTCTTATGCCTGCATTAATAAACACAAAAATGCATGTAAATAAGCTGTTAATTTTCATTGGGCTGTCACAGTTGCCTGCTTGTGGGTGTAATGGAAGCAGATGTGTCCTCAGCCTTCTAAATGGCTAGCAAAGAACAGGGATACTTTGCTCTCACTGACACTTTGGTTGGCAGAGGAAACTTCCAATGCAATCAACTCAGTTACAGTGAGGTGTTTGAACAGGATTTTTGTACCACATTAGATGCTCAAGATCAAAACAGCAATAAAAACATGAACTTGGACATGGTCTCATCACAGTTACAGCCAAATGTTGTAGGTGTTTCCATTTGAAAGCTTTTAAGACCTGGTTCTATATGTGCATGGAAATGTCCTAAGCTGTGCCTAAGTCCTGAACTGATCCAGAAGTTCATAGTCCTTCTGGCCTATCAGAATCAAGCTATTAGGGTTCACCCAAAATTTTCTGTGGCTGCAAGGAAAATATCATAAACACATCACTTTCTTTTTACATTAGCTCTGAAGGATGGGTCTGGTGCCAGTCTTCCATTTGTTCAATTTTTCAATTAGGACCCTTGTCCCAGTAACCTTCTCAAGAAAACACGACCCCACCTGACAGCAAACACAATGTCCTATGTGGGATGTTCTCCACCCACTCTAGTTTTGTGGACTACATTTACAGAGAGAGCAAAAGGCAGGAAACACTCTTTTTATGCCTATGTAAAGGTTGCTGAACAAAGAGAAGAATGTGATGTTGGATTCAAGGATTATATTTGTGACTGTTTCCCACACTGTAGCTGACAGCAGCTTAAACTCCATTTGTACAAGTCAGAAGAATATTTGAACTCTACTCTGAAGCATCTATTGCCACATATCATACAATGAAATTAGACAGAAATCATCCTCCATAGGTGTCTTTCATAAAGAAGATTATAGAACCTAAAAGCTACAACAGACAGAACAGCAGTGAGAGAGCACTGCATTATGCCTTGCAGCCACAATTTTCAGGAGATGTGGGCATTTAATTTTCTGTGACAATGAAATACAGAGAATCCATCCTTAGATTCACTGACTAGGAGAGTTAGGACAAAATTATTTGCTGCATAAACTGACTTGTTGATGAGAAGTAGTTTATACAAAGAATGCAGAAAAACCCTTGGCTAGGCAGGTTCTTTCCTGAAACTTTTGCAAAGATGAAGACATATAAACTACATAGCTGTATATCTAAACAACTTTTCATCACTAAATATTTAAATGAAACAGCTTTTGCTCATGCTGCTGCTTAACATTTGTAGGTAAATACTGTTGTTTAACCTCAGAAGGAAGCTCAGCAGCACACATCAACTCTCTCACTCTTCCCCCAGTGGAACACGTAGAAAATCTGAAGGGTAAAAGTGAGAAAACTTGGTAGTTCAGATTAAGGCAGTTCAACAGGTAAAGTAAAAGCTGTGCTCACAAACAAAGCAGAATAAAGAATGAATTTACTACTTTCCATCAACAGGCAAATGTTTAGTCATTGCCATGAAAGCAGGACTCCGTGACACAGAATTTTTACTTGAGAATTCAAATATGGTAACTCCAAACATCCTCTCTTACTCTTTCTTTCCCACAACTTTTAGTGTTGATTATATTGTCATGGGTCATGACATTATGTATGGGACATCCTTTTGGTCAGCTGGGATCAGCTGTCCTCACTGTGTCCCCTCCCAAATGATGATGCACCCCCTGCCTACTCACTGGCAGGATGACGTGAGAAACAGAAAATACCTTGATGCTGTGCAAGCACTGTTGAGCAATAACTAAAAAGCCACTGTGTAATGTAGACTGTTTTGGGCACAAATAAAAACCACAGCACCACAGAAAGAGCTATGAAGAAAATTAACTCTCTTCTGGCCCAAACCCGTACAACTATTCAGAACAATAGCTATCAAAAGTAATTATCTCATAGCAAGTGTTAGAATTTGCAGTTGCCCAGCTTTCTGTTCTTGAGATGCAGATAAGTGATGGAACAAACAGGCAAGTTAAACAAATCCAGAGTAAATTCACTACATATTTATTTCTTAATGTCCCTATCTAGGATCTTAGAGCTATTTTCAAATTAAACCAAAACACCTGCTGCTGCTCTTCACCAGCAGGCCACTCCAGATAGGTCTTTGTGTTCATGATCTTCCGCAGCTTGCAGAACCTCTTGGGAATCGCTTTGCTCTGGATGGGCTCCAGGAGGACGAGAATCGCCGCATCGTTATTCTCATCAAAGAGGCGGAAATGCGAGAAGTCCAGCTCGTATTTGCACCACTCGCTCTGCACAAAGTGCTCGGACAGCACAAAGAGCGTCTTGCGGCTCTTCTCAATGGAGTCGATGATGTTGTCCACAATCCACTTCCCCGGCACAAAGTCCCGCTTGTGCAGGCAGAGCCGGAAGGGAGGGCAGGCCTGCTCCAGCTCCCGCACCATGGTGTTCTCCACCCAGTCGGAGTCGTTCTCGCTGTAGGAGACAAAAGCGTCGTAGCAGACGTCCTTCGGCGGGGCGCGCTTGGGCTTCCGCTTGGCTTGCAGCCACGCCCACGTCATCCGCAGGTACCAGACCATGTGGTACTTGTAGCCGACGGCCACCAGCAGCAGGATGATCAGGAACACCAGGACGCAGACCAAAGGCACCACCAGGGACCTGTGGCACTCCATCAGGGAGAGGTGCACGGCGCCAACCTGCGCCCCTCTCACCGCCAGCGGAGAGTCACACACGTACTTGTCCGGCCACCCCACCAGCACCTGGGCTATCCCGGCCTCGTGGTGGATGAAGGAGAGGAACTCACAGGAGCAGATGAAGTTGTTGTCACTGGCATCCAGCAGCTCCATTCTCCTGAAGGACTCAAACTCCTCCTTGGAGAAACTGTTCAGCTTGTTTCTTCTCACGGACAAGGCCACTACGTTTGGAATGGGTGCGGCGCCCGGCAGGGTCTTCAGCTGGTTTCTTGTGAGGTAAAGCTCTTTCAGAATTGGCAGCTCCAGCCCAAACTCCTTCAGGTTGTTTCCACTGACATCCAAAACTTCCAGCGTTCTAGGAATGCAGCTTGTTACTTTAGGAATTTGAGTACTGGACAGGTTTAAATATTTCAGGAGCTTTGGCCATTCACACACATCTGGAATCTCACCAAAATTATTTTGGCTAATGTCTAAAACAATTAGGTTTCCTAGATGAGATAAACTTTTACTTGTCATTTCTAAGTCACTCAGTGAATTCTGACTTAAATTTAGAGTTTGTAGTGATGGCCAACCACCCTCACAGGCTGAATGTTCTAAACTCAGGTCTCCAAGCAAATTTGCACTAAGGTCAAGATATTCTAATGACTGAAGATGTCGGGAAATTCTGCATGGTACCAAAAAAACCTTGGTGTTTTGAACTGTGACTCTTGTAAAAAGAGACAGTAGACCTTCCACAGCCTGAAGATCTGTAAACAAGTAAAATTCTTCTATAGATAATTTCTTTATTGTGAAAACTCTAAGTGTCTGTGATTTCTTTGCTTGAATTTCCATTTTCCATTTTCCAGTTCCCAAGAGTCTACAGTCTACCAGCTCCAGCTCCACTAATTTTGGCATGTCTTCTAAAATGCTGACAATCTCAGGCACAGTAGCATCTGTTAGTAAAGTCTGTCTAAAAGAAATTTTCTTTGCAAAAGATGAAGATATGACTCTCAATAGCTGCATTTCTGTAACATTACTGAACGCTATTCTTCTCACTTCCAGCCAAGTGACAGAGTGCAGAAGGTCCCTAACAATTTTTGAGAATATATTACTATTTCTTAGGTTTATGATCATGTGATCTATCTCCTTAATTGATTTCAAACTTCCCTGCTCATACTGACTGAGGTTGCTACCATCAATCCACAACTTGTGCAGAAGCTCAATGCCCTCAAAGTTCCCTTGCCTTATCACGGAGAACTGCGGGTTGCCCAGGTGGAGAGAGCTCAGGTTCCTCAGGCTAGAAAAGGGAGAGCTCTGCCCCAGGTCTCTATAGGAATTGCCTTGAAGATGGAGGTGCTGGAGTGAAAAAAGGTGCCCAAACCACACAGGGGACAAGTGAGCCAAGCTGTTATTTGATAAGTCCAAGAGCTCCAGTTTTTCCAAGGACTGAAACGAGTCCTCATCTATGGAGCTGATTTTGTTGGACTGCAGCAGCAGGGCTCTCAGGTTCACAGCCTGCTGCAGGTCCTGGGACTGGATGCGCTTTATCCTGTTGTGCGCCAGGTCGAACACCGTGATTCTGGCCGTGAGCCCAGGGGGAATGAAGTCCAAGCCCATGGAGGAGCAGTTGCAAAGCTGACTGGCGTCACATGAAGGACAAGCCTGCTTCAGTGCTTGTTGCTCAGAGAGGTGTGCAGCTAAGACCATGTAGATGGCCAACACTTGCCAGGTGTGTGCAGTCATTATATTGCCTAAAATATGAAACACAGTCAGAGCAATATTTGGTTTTAACAAAGTTCAGAGTTGAAACAGATTAGTTTACTATTCTGATCCTCCTCCTGTTTAGTAAGTAGCCTTCATACTTCAATCTCACCTCAGGTCTTTTTCCTTCTTCTGAATCTGTGAATATTATTTTGTATATTCATTTTTTTCCACAGAGAGTCTCCTGTACGTGTTTCAAATTCTGGTTACATCAAGAAGAGTCAGCATCTTACAATAGATAGTAGCATTCAGGTTTAATACTTACTTCAAGAATATGTCTAATCTCTACTCTGACAATAGGGAGAAAATGAATGCATTTGTTTCAGTCCATTTTTCATTTTATCTCCGTTTTCCTACTCTGATTGTGAATGTCTTGTGAGCAAGGAAACAAACACTTGCCTGGACGGCTCTCATGTTGCCATCAGTTTGATACTTGTTAATGAAATTTAAGCTTGTAAAACTGACCATTGTTGCCTACTGCCTCAGTTCTTCCTTTTTACTGCTACATCCTTCTCCTCTGCCAATGCCTTTTTCTGTTTTGGGAACCTGTGGCAGAGAGAAGATCAGGCCAAGCCACAAGGAAGACCCAGAGGCTCAGATCCAATCAGCTGACTGGACTAGATAGTTTTTTCCAACTCCACAGCCTGTTTCTGGTCTTCTGGACTGAAATTACTCAAGAGAAACCACATAGATGTGGATCCTGTGTCACTCCACTTTCCTCTCACAATTTTCATAATGATGATTTGGCATGGCTTTTTTTTTTTTTTTTTACATAGCTTCCTGCAATATCCAGCTTGTCTTTATTTCCAACAGGAGGACTTGAGCTCCTCTACCCTTCTGAGGAGCTGGAAAAATAATTTTTGAAGCCTAAGAGAGGTCTTTTCCCTTTAAAACCTTTATTGCATATTGAAATGTAACCTTTCTTGACAAGGATCAAAGAACATTTTTAAAATGTAATTTTCTCCAGCGTGCCACAAAATCCACCTTACTGAGGGTGGAAAGAGCGAACAATCCCCAAAGAACCCAATCAATGACTTCACAAAATCATTGTGGGCTCTCTATCATGTTAATCAGGTTAGATTGGCTCCTTGAGAACTTCTTTCTCCCTCAGTCATCCCACTGAGATTCTGTGCAGAAGATCTACTCTACTCTGAATTCATATTCTGGTTTGTTCTACAGTAATTGACCCACATATACAAGTCAATACAGAGAAGTCCCACCCTTCCAGCTGCATTATTTTTAGTCATAACTGCTTAAGATTATCCAAAAGGGGCAAAATCGACTGAGGTAGTTTGGGCATATGGGGAGGGGAGGAAAATGGATAAAAATTATCCATAAAATTATGGATATTATGATAAATTATAAAATTATGATAATTTTTTCAGCCATTCCATCTCTTCCCACCTGCAGGACTATAAACATTTTGACCCCTTGTGTTACTTCCCTTTTATCTCTGTCTGGCTCTGATGTAGAGCTTTGGATCTTGAAGGACAAGGTTCTCTTCCCTGTCTTTAGATGCCCACAGCTGAACTGGTCATCCACCATGTCCTCCAAAGTCAATGGAGAGAAAGAATATATTTTAGGAGCAATTAATATAGTGTGTCTTGGACACTCAGATTAAGATGTGATGACTCCAAGAGAAATTATCCCATTGCCTTAAAATGGGGTATCATAGTTTAGATACCTAGATATTTGTCCCCATAAATCCCAAACAAAAAATTGTTGTCTGTAGTTAAACTCTTCTACTGTCCAGATGAAGATCTTTTGCAGTGCTTTCTGGTCTCCCAAGAGTAACTGGATAATACAGGGCTGTAGGCTAAAACAGTAAATCTAGGAGTAGCATGAGTTTCACTAGCAACAGATTTAGGGGATATTTTTACAGTTGTCATCAAAATACTTACTTTTATAAAATGAAGCAACCAGGCAACCTGATCAGTTTAAAGCTATCTATAGGCAGGTTGTTTATAGGTGGAAAATTGGCAGCACACAAGGGAACTGGGCAGGTACTGCACAGGAAATACCAGCAGAGCCTAATGGCTCTCCACCTTACCAGCCTGAAATCATCCAGGGACTGCAGGACTGAACTGCATTTGGTGATTCAGGATGCTGACTTTCCAGTTTTTTTGCCCATCTGTAATCTGAACAGACACTCAGGAATCCCGTTCCCACCTTCACGCACTTTCAGCCATTCTCTTCCCCTTCTGATTCCTGCCTAATGATTCTGCTTGAGACCCTGACTTACAAGGTCATTTCAGGCCTCTCCACACACACTCAGACATACAGCCCCAGTTCATGATATCATTGCCCTATCAAGAAATCACTTCTCCCCCTTGTGCTGGGAATTAAAAAGCCACAGTAAGAAAATTAAACTGAAATGCAACTAAAAATATGTAAACTTGCACAGATGCCATTATACCATAAGGTGCTGTGATGAACCAGGCATCCAAAATGTTTCTGAGTTATGGAAAAAGGGTCCAAGCCATCAGACACACTCAAGATTTTCCCTGGCCAACGTGAGTAGAAGTATTTGAGGAAATACGCACGTATCCTTAAACAAAACCATGACTGACAACAGAATGAGGTTCTATAAATTCTCACAAATGGGGAAGGTTAATATTAGACCTAAAATAAAGCATGCCAATGGTGCACAAATTGATTCTAGCTTGGGAAGCACTACCCAGCTACACGTGGGCTGGTAAATTTGAGCAGTGCTATGGAGCCTGCAGAGGAAGAGCCAGTGGTTGATGAAGAGGTCAAACCACAAGCAGACTGGGGAAGGCTGCTGCTCTCCACCTGGCAGGGTGTGGGTTACGCATGTCCTAGTTCTCAGCCCCCAGCACTACCCTAACAGCACGTATGCACAGCCACACACACACACGGCCATGCCTCTGCTTGTTTCTGACACAGAAGATGTGCAGCAGGTCAGAGTTAGGTGAGGAGGCAGCTGATATCCCGAGGCCATTGTTCAATGAGCTCTTTTCTGGTTGAATTCCTGAAACCAAGGCGCCCACCTTCACTCCCAACCTTCCCTGGGCAGTCGGTATCAACACCCGGGTGAGACAACATACAAATAGGACAAGGCACCCTCCCACGAGGAAATTGAGCAGAAGTGGCACAATCTGACCCAATTTGTCTCTTTTTCATTTGCTGCTTTCCTCTCTTCCGTTTCCCAGAGGACATTGGTCTCATCAGCATGTCACATCTCTCCAGGAGAACCTTCCTTTGCTGCCTGCCTGCCATGCATCCCTGCCAGATGCCTGTGATTGCACCTTCCTGCTCTACTTTTGCTGGCAGCCAGAAATCCCTCCCCACCTCACACTCCTGCTGAGCACCCTGAATACTCCTTGCAGAGGAGGATTGGTGGCAGAGATTAGGTTGCCTCTTCCCAGGGCTCCCTGTTTGCTTCTTGCTCTGGCTCCACTGTCTTTCCCTGCATGTCCAGCCTTCACCTACCTGAAAACTCACCTCTGTGCCGAAAAGATTCCCAGATGGCACCTGCAGCTCCTGTGCCTGCATGCCAGTTAACCTGTGTTGCGTTTTGTCTCTCTCTTGCTGACAATTCTTTGCCCAGCTTCCTCTCACACTGCTGGTTTCCACTTCACCTCTCAACCTTGACAATATAAGCAGGGGAATTCCCACCTGGGTGATCTGATTAGCATAAGAGCAGTTACACTATCAGTCCTTTTAAATGTGCCGACACACAGAAGTCTGGGTCTATGGTAAGAGTGTATTGTGTGAAAACTAGGGCTTCTCCCACATCTCTCTTTGACTCTCTCTTTGGAATGACTGGCAAGATTTATTTCCCTTCTTACCTCTGGGCACACATTTCTTCTAATTTGTTTTATCAGCGCTCAGTGTTTGCTCTTGGATGATTCACTCATCACCTATCTGGAGTTCAGCCTTGATTAAACCATGAGCTGTATTTCTCCAAGAGAGTTAACAGAAAAATTGCTTCCTAGCAGACTTTGTAGCCCTGGAGATAACATTGTAAGAGGAAAACAGAGCTGAAAGTGGTGTTTGCAGGCTGCACCTAAAGAAATTATCTCGTGTAGACATGTACACATACACACACAGGAGTGTGAATAGATACACGTTTATAAAAGCACACACACACACATATACATGAAGATGTATAAATATAGCAACAGAAAATATATGCAAATTTTGCTATTTTTTCAAATACTTAGTCCATATGCCAAGGCTTTCATATTTCACCACAAAATAATTGCATGGCTACAATTTAATCAAGATCTAGACTTTCCCGTACTTAAACTCCAGCAAAACAAGCAATGAGGAACAGGAAAACATTGAGTTAGAGAAACCACACCTAACTTAATCCCGTCAGAGACAATTTCAGGTTCCCATAAGAACCTCTAAAGCACAAGAAATTGAAGCACTCAGTGTGGGACCTTAATATAAACATCAGTATCTACCTGCTTGTCTAGACTCCCTTTGTAATCAGTGGAGAGCAATATGATAATTCTAGGAGATACCTCACACTGAAGTAGAGAGATGAACTGCCTCTTATCCCTGTGATTTTCTTCACTGACTACAAAGGAAGGTAAGTAGAGCTGTCAGACTGCCATGGCCCAGTGATTACATAAATATGCTCTGCAAAGTAGAAGAGCAAAACTAAGAACTGAGCCAGTCTGCAACACCATCTAGCCCACACACTAGAAACACAGTCTCGCATCCAGAAATAGAAGCCTTCAGCTATTTCTGCGGGTAGGTAGGAAGGAAAGTGGTGGTGATCATGAAGAGGAAAACAAGCATTCCCAGGAAGAAATGGACACAGAGGAATATTCATTGAAGCCCATGGTTTTTTAATTTCATTTGAAAATTGCAATGGCATTGTTAGAAACCAGTAGTGGGGGTAGTGGTAACAGGAGAAAAAAGTACATAAATACTCTACACTCAGCAAAATGTATTTAGAAAAGTATATCAAGTCCAACACGGTTTCCAAATATCCTAGTTATTGGCAGGAACTTTTAAAGACCAGAGTACCAAATCACTGGAAAGCCTAAACCAGGTCTTTTCCAGTTGGTAAAATGACAATTACCTCTATATACAAAAAAGCCAGTTGCAGTTACAAAGAAAAATAAGAAAGAACAGATCCTTAGCAGTTAGAAACAGTGATATACAGCCTTTTGTGGAAATATGTTGAAATGGGGGCTGCTGACTTCTATGACTTCAAGGCTCCTTTCAAGTTTTCCCAAAACACCTGCTGCTGCTCTTCACTAGCAGGCCACTCCAGATAGGTCTTTGTGTTCATGATCTTCCGCAGCTTGCAGAACCTCTTGGGAATCGCTTTGCTCTGGATGGGCTCCAGGAGGACGAGAATCGCCGCATCGTTATTCTCATCAAAGAGGCGGAAATGCGAGAAGTCCAGCTCGTATTTGCACCACTCGCTCTGCACAAAGTGCTCGGACAGCACAAAGAGCGTCTTGCGGCTCTTCTCAATGGAGTCGATGATGTTGTCCACAATCCACTTCCCCGGCACAAAGTCCCGCTTGTGCAGGCAGAGCCGGAAGGGAGGGCAGGCCTGCTCCAGCTCCCGCACCATGGTGTTCTCCACCCAGTCGGAGTCGTTCTCGCTGTAGGAGACAAAAGCGTCGTAGCAGACGTCCTTCGGCGGGGCGCGCTTGGGCTTCCGCTTGGCTTGCAGCCACGCCCACGTCATCCGCAGGTACCAGACCATGTGGTACTTGTAGCCGACGGCCACCAGCAGCAGGATGATCAGGAACACCAGGACGCAGACCAAAGGCACCACCAGGGACCTGTGGCACTCCATCAGGGAGAGGTGCACGGCGCCAACCTGCGCCCCTCTCACCGCCAGCGGAGAGTCACACACGTACTTGTCCGGCCACCCCACCAGCACCTGGGCTATCCCGGCCTCGTGGTGGATGAAGGAGAGGAACTCACAGGAGCAGATGAAGTTGTTGTCACTGGCATCCAGCAGCTCCATTCTCCTGAAGGACTCAAACTCCTCCTTGGAGAAACTGTTCAGCTTGTTTCTTCTCACGGACAAGGCCACTACGTTTGGAATGGGTGCGGCGCCCGGCAGGGTCTTCAGCTGGTTTCTTGTGAGGTAAAGCTCTTTCAGAATTGGCAGCTCCAGCCCAAACTCCTTCAGGTTGTTTCCACTGACATCCAAAACTTCCAGCGTTCTAGGAATGCAGCTTGTTACTTTAGGAATTTGAGTGCTGGACAGGTTTAAATATTTCAGGAGTTTTGGCCATTCACATGCATCTGGAATCTCATCAAAATTATTTTGGCTAATGTCAAGATTAATCAATTTGGGCAGACGAGAAGTATACTCTGCAGTCTGTTCCAGAGATTTTAGAGAGTTTTGACTTAGATTTAAAGTTTGCAATGAAGGCCAGGAATGTTCACAGATTGTCTCATTTAAACGCTTATTTACAAGCAAATTATCATGAAAGTCCAGATACAGAAGTGATGAAAAATGTCTTGCAAGCTTGCATGGTACCATGAAAACATTAGAGCTTGCAATAGTGAGTCTTTTTAGTTTGTTTATTTGTGACTCCATACCTTGCAGGTCAAAAAACAAATGAAAATTCTGAATAATTACCTTTATTATTGTTATTGTTTCAACAAAACTTTGCCCACTCCTTGCAATTTCTTTAGTGTTCCATATTCCCTTCCCCTCAAGCACACAATTGATTGCCTCTAACTCTTTTAAAGAGGTGATTTCCTTCAGTAACACTATTGTTCGGCTAATAGTTTGATCTGTGAAGAAAGCTTCTTTAAACGTAAGTTTTTGTATCCTAAAAGGACGTGTAGAATTCTGCACCAAGCTTTTTTTTTCAACTGCTAATTTGATTTCTATCACTTCCAGCCAAGTGACAGAGTGCAGAAGGTCCCTAACAATTTTTGAGAATATATTACTATTTCTTAGGTTTATGATCATGTGATCTATCTCCTTAATTGATTTCAAACTTCCCTGCTCATACTGACTGAGATTGCTACCATCAATCCACAACTTGTGCAGAAGCTCAATGCCCTCAAAGTTCCCTTGCCTTATCACGGAGAACTGCGGGTTGCCCAGGTGGAGAGAGCTCAGGTTCCTCAGGCTAGAAAAGGGAGAGCTCTGCCCCAGGTCTCTGTAGGAATTGCCTTGAAGATGGAGGTGCTGGAGTGAAAAAAGGTGCCCAAACCACACAGGGGACAAGTGAGCCAAGCTGTTATTTGATAAGTCCAAGAGCTCCAGTTTTTCCAAGGACTGAAACGAGTCCTCATCTATGGAGCTGATTTTGTTGGACTGCAGCAGCAGGGCTCTCAGGTTCACAGCCTGCTGCAGGTCCTGGGACTGGATGCGCTTTATCCTGTTGTGGGCCAGGTCGAACACCGTGATTCTGGCCGTGAGCCCAGGGGGAATGAAGTCCAAGCCCATGGAGGAGCAGTTGCAAAGCTGACTGGCATCACATGAAGGACAAGCCTGCTTCAGTGCTTGCTGCTCAGAGAGGTGTGCAGCTAAGACCATGTAGATGGCCAACACTTGCCAGGTGTGTATAGTTCTTTTTTTGTGTTTTGCTTGGATGGACATTTTGCTGTAGGAAACAGAAAAAAGAAGGTAGGGTCAAATTTTAATTTTGAACAGCAGCTGAAAACTTGAAATCCTGCACCATTGTTTCAGTAATCTCAGATTAATTTTTTTTTTTAAATGTTATCCTGTGCTATCAGTCTTCCTCTCCTACTTGACCTTCTCAGCCCTGCAACCACGGTGTGTTGCTCATCGCTGGAGTATAGCCATATAACTTTTCAAGAGCCATAAAGGACCACCTTTTTAGTATCCCGCTTTTCTATAGGCACATTGGCTATGGCTGTCACCTCTTTCATCTTTCACATTATGCTTCCTCTCAGCAAAGAAGCTACAGCTGGATGTTTCAGCTCCAAATAGGGGAAGATGGTTAGATCATCAATGGATCTCATCATCTGGATGAGGGGATCGAGTGCACACTCAGTTTGCAGACAACACCAAGTTGGGTGGGAGTGCTGATCTGCTGTAGGGTAAAGAGGCTCTACAGAGAGATCTGGATTGGATGGATCCATGGCCTGAGGCCAATTGTATGAGACTCAACAGAATGAAGCACCATGTGCTGCACTTGGGTCACAACAACCCCATGCAGCATTAAATGCTGGGGTCAGAGCGGCTGGAAAGTTGCCCAGCAGAAAGGGATCTGGAGGTCAACAGGCAGTTGAATATGATCCAGTATATGTCCAGGTGGCCGAGAAGGCCAATGGCATCCTGGCCTGTATCAGGAACAGTGTGACTAACAGGACCAGGGCAGTGATTGTCCCCATGTACTCAGCACTGGTGAAGTCACGCGTCAAATCCTGTGCTCGGTTTTGGGTCTCTCACTTTAAGAAGGACATTGAGGTACTGGAACATGTGCAGAGCAGGGCAATGGAGCTGGGGAAGAGTCTAGAATGTAAGTCTTAAGAGAACCAGCTGTGGGAACTATAGTTGTTTAGCCTGGAGGAAAATGAGGCTCAGAGGGGACTTTATCACTCTCTACAACTGCCTGAAATGAGTCTGTAGTCAGTGGGGGTCAGTGTAGTGAGTGGGGGTCAGTCTCTTCTCCCAGGTAGAAGAGATAGGAACAAGCGATAGGAAAAGAGGAAATGGCTTCAAGTTGCACCAAGGGAAGTTTAGACTGGATATTAGGAAAAAAAAAATCACAGAAAGGACAGTCAAGCACTGGCACAGACTGCTCAGGCAAGTGGTGGAGTCACCATCCCTGGAGATATTTAAAAGACATGCAGACATGGTGCTTAGGGACATAGTTTAGTGGTAGGCTTGGCAGTATTTGGTTATTGGTTTGACTCAATGGTCTTAAGGGTCTTTTTAAACCAAAGTGATTCTGTGATTCTATAGTTACAAACGCTCACAGCCCGTGCAGCGTCAGCCTGCCCATTCTGTACGGCTACACGGCAGGCAGGAGCCCAAACAGAGCCTGCTCTCCCTCTCAACCCTTCCAGTGGGCTGAGGTTTCCAACATCACAAACTTTCCCAGAAGAGATCTGGGGGTCCCCTGCATGAAGCCTCACCAGCCTCAGGGCTTCTAAAAGCAGAGCTCCTGCCACACCTTTTTGCACACTGTGTAAGCAATTCACATTCTTTACTGGAAAGGCAGAACAGCCTGATACGCAATAAGTCTATCAGACTTTTCTGTAAAACAACACCAGTAACAGATGAGATATGGATGTTACCATCACCCTATAAACAGTGGATATAATTAGAACAATACTGATTTTAATGTAAAGAAGGGCTGTGTTTCCTGCCACAGGTGCCAAAGAACACCTCACCAAGTTTGAACCATAAACAGTTCCAGTACTGCAGATGAACACTCCCCATAAACAGTGAATAAGCAGAGGTTAAGTACTTACCCTGTGTACTGCATGCTGTGTTTCAGTTTCCTCATGTGCTGGTCAAGACATCTGAATGGTCACCTCATACCTGCAAACACAACAAAAGCTGGAAATTTTTGGCAGGTCTGATGAGGTGACAGTCGTGAAGTGAGAAAATATTTCAGCCTCAAAATATTGTTCTCTTCAAACAAAACTTAATGTTCCCAGTTTCCCAGTGTCCTTTAACTACACAGCCAGTGAATCATACCAGCTTGCATCTCTTCTCTCTCGTGGTGGCTCTCCTGAGGAAACCATGGCTTCTGAAGAGTCCAGGATTGTCCAGCACGTATGGTTCAAACTCACATTTCAACCAATTCTACCAATGCTGCTGACTGAGGATACAAAAATGAGAACAGATTGTAGCTGAACTCTCTTCTTTGAAAGATAAAATTCAGTGTCAGTTTCTTCTTTTTGTCAGTCAACTTCCATTGCTGGAAAGGCTGATGAAATAATTTTGCGCAAGTCAAATTCTTTCACCATCACTTCCTCCACTATTAAGTGAGAATAAGTTCCCAGGCAGAACTGCATTCACCTCCCCCTATCTCTACTTTTGATACTTCTTGTCTGGTAGGCACTGGGGATTGTTCACTGTGCTGAGAAACAGAACATCTCAGCACAACCAAGTTATGTAAGTTCTGGAAAATATTATCAATATATAGAGTGACACAAATATTATATTACCTGTTGGAGTCAAATTGTTTAGTCAAGGAGAGTACTATAGAAACACTCAGCATCCTTTAATTTCCTAGGATACTACAGTCATATGCTGTCAACAGAAAATGAATAAGAATGGGAATGATATTCTGTCTGAAGCACAAGACACAGTCTGAAGCAAAGTATCTCTCTGTAAACATCAAAGGCAATTTTAAGAGAGGAGATTTGATGGCATTCATTTTAACCTGACTGAAGCAATACCTGGTTGGTCAAATAGCCAAGTATGCTGTTTGTATAAAGGGGCAGGGAGTTGTCCTACCAACTCTGAAAGGGAAGTTAAAGTTAGGGAAGTTAAAGGGAAGTCCCTTAAACTTAAAGGGAAGTCCATTAAATTCAAACATTAACATTCCTATTGCAGTTACCCTTTTTTTCTCTGTGTTCAGAAATTTTGCTGCCCTCTTGCACAAAGAAGTACTTGTCTGAGAGCAGATAGATGGACTGATTCCTGACACTTGTCAGAGGGCCCACAGCAGCATCTGTGTGATCAAGGGTGGCAAAGCCCACAGAGAGCCCAAATGCATCTCATAGCACCCTTCAGTCCCACTGCACTGACATTAGCATTGCACACTAGATTGAGAAAAAAAGAAATTGAAAGACTGAGATACCCTTGTATTTTCTGTCTACTACAGAGGATAGCTGATAAGCATAACATTGTAAAATAGAGGCAAAGCTGCTGTGGGGCAGAGAGGAGAAGGGAAACAGTGTTTTAGTGAAAGGATGTCGTCAACTTCCCCAAAGCCACCTCTTCCCTCTAGCACCTCTCAGCTGAAATGGTTCTTGCTCTTCAATAAGAAAGACTTCAGTTTTCAAAATATTAACACTGGGTTCAATGAGACTTGTTACTGCATATTTTGTCTTCAAAATTGCACCTCTCTGATACAGTAAACAATTTAAAATTAATTTGGGAAGAGTTTTGGAGAAGACGACCATGTACATAATTCAGTGTGAAATGGGCACAGTCTTCTATCTTCATTACCACACATTTATGGAGAATTGAGGTACACACCAGCTGGTTTTTTAAGAAGAAAACACTTTCTCCTAACATCCAGGCTCAGCTAGCTCTCATCACAGATGGATCTACACTGGGCCAGGTTTCTGGTTTCTCTCAGAAAGAGAGGACTGGTGTGACCATGCCATAGTTCACATACCAAGCAGTCCGTTTCAGCAAGCTGCTTAAAATGCCAAGAAACGGGGGTGATTGTCAGGGTTTATCACATTACCCAGACTCAGGAAGGTTTGAGGATGAGCAAAAATGCTCTCCACAAGCTGCCCCACACACACAGACACGGTACCAGCCACCTGCCTCCCAGAGCATTAGCTTTCAAATTGATGTGCAGCATGGCTCAAATCAGCTTCTTTTGAAATCAAAGACTTTAAAGTAGGAGAAAGCTGCTCTCTCTTAAGATGAGAATACTCTTCAACTGCTTTTTCTCCAGAGTAACTGCATGTTTAGCACTGAACAAAGATGCACCTTATAGGTGCTTTTTCTCCTCCTCCAAGTTTAAGCTGTGATTAACCTTCCTCTTTTATACTGTTTAAAACAAGTTGCATGCCTTCACCTACACTACATTTTCCTAAGAGAAGCACATGGTTCTGCAATAAAGCTGCGCTTTTGTAATTGCAGATATTCCAAGCAGAGACACCACATGAGCCTTTACCAGCAGTAGATGGGGATTACATAGAGATGTGGTCACTATTTTTGAAGCTGTCTTGCTTTAAATGTTCCCGTTTATCCAAGAGCAGCACAAGCAGGACCCGAACAGGGTATGATGCACTCTTTAAGCACTTCCTGTTCCCAGTCGCACATGGAAGGATCCTGCATTCTTCTCCCACCCCACCCCCCTTTCCTTCTCTATGTCAATGTCCACATTGAGAGCTGCCTGTTGCTTTTTTGCTGAGAAAGGACAAGTGAGCAGTGCAGAAGGGACCCAACCCAGGCAATACCCTGCCCCAGATCCCTGCCTCAAAGAAAAAGCAGAAGCAGTAGAAAAGGGAGGGAGGAATGAAACTATTGACCAGCCTGTGATGCAAGCAGAAAGAACACTTTCCAAATCTTTGTAAACAACACAAAAATGCTTCCTCATACTTACTGGTAACCAGGATGTGCCAGCATGTCAGCTTGGCTGCAGCAGTGTCAGGCAGGCTGAACCGGGAATGCTCTTACCCTAAGTGCCCCAGAAAAGGACGGCAAGTAAAAGCTAAAAGTCAAATCTGTCCTTGCAGTCTTTGGAGCAGGAGGTATAGTACTCATATAATTGAATGCAGAATGGCTTGGCATCCTTTCATGGTCCTGGGAACAAACTCTTTGCGTGCACTGCTGGTGCCTGTACTTTAATCTGTCTTGCAGAGCTTCAGATATTCATCTTCAAGCTACAACAAAAAGGTACACGATAATGAAAAGTAGACCATTTTAACTTTGTTGTGTTCTGTATCAGGCCTACTCTGCCAGCTGCTCAATCCCCTGGTTAGATCTTCAGACTGAAGAAGTTTAAATGCAAAGGACCCAATTACGTTTGTTTTTCTTCTGGGCAATCCTTACCCTGCAGTTGGGGCAGAGCATGATAATGATGTATATAGTCATTCAGCAGCCAGCCTACAGCACTGCCTCTGCCAAAGAAGCAGAGTTGTGGATTTATTTTTGTCATATCCTTCCTGAAAACATTCAGTCAGAAAAACAAGCACTGATTTTCTACCTTAACTGAGGAACATCTTGCAGGGAAGTTTGCACACTAAGACACCAAAGATTATCTTAATGATATGGAAAGTTTCATTTTTCTAGAGTAGTTGTAACAGCATGATTCAACAAGAGAAAACATGTAATTTCTGCCAAAATACTTCTGGTGAGTTCTTGACTCCCAAGGAAACTGCATCAACAGGACACAGCCTACATGCAAGGCAAAGCTGGACAACAGAGTTCCTTTCTTACTTTGTCCTTTATGTACAGTGAAAAAACTTGTTTCTTAGAGGAATACTAGGATATACAGTAAATACATATTTCCCAGTAATACACAGTGGAAAAAAAGGCAAATTTTGACACCCTATTCTGAAGACCACTGTGACAAACACATGAAATCCTGTTATCATCACACAGATTTGTTACTCCAAGATGAGAACTCTGAGACAACTCACATGGTACTGGGAGCTCAGAATTCAGACCAAATGTACTTGGGCAGATAGGCTCCAAGCTTGCTGCTGGGGATCCATCTCCTAAAAACAGACATAATCTGGAAATCAGATTTACTTTTAAAATACTTTCTGCAATTTTCATAATGTGGATTGGTACAACACTATCAACATACAAAACTGGTTCTTAAGTATTTTTAGAGATCTTCAGGAAATACTTCTGTGTAGCTTTCTCAAGTACCACTCACACAGTGTTTTCAACTAACTTTTTTCTTTGCTCTACGTCTATCTCACTCTTTTACTTTGTTCAGTTTGCTTTGCTGTATCCTAGGCTGTTTGACCTAGAGGTCATCTAACATGGGCTGCCCAGAATGGTATTTGGACACCTAGTATTTCCAGTTTTTAAAAAAGATGTGCCATTCCTGTTTCCAAACAAAAATTTTGCAGGATTTTGGACGGAGCCACAAACACTTATGGCCATGGGCTCCCAGCACAAGCTGCAATACCAGGGGGGCAGGGTCGGGAAGAGAGAGGAATGAGATCTCTTATGCTTGCTGTTTGGGCAGCTTCTGCTTCATTTCATCTCACCAGGAGAGAAAATACCCTGTCACAGCCCACCGGGTGCAAGTCATCACTGGCAGGCTGTTGTGAGGAAGTTAGGGTTTAACATCCTGGCACCAGAATTTCCCATAAGGAGGAAAAAAGCTTTGCTCAGCACCAAGTAAAAGCTCCTTCAAAAGAGGCTGGGCAAAGGGACATGCATGTTGGTGCATTCCAGTGTGGGAAGGTCCAGCAAACCCAGTCTTGCCTCATTCAGAGGAATGCATGGACATATTTTGTGCTTACGCCTAACTAGTGCTAATAGGCTGAAAAAAGTATTTTCTTTTTCCTGTCTTGTTTTGTTTTTTTGCTTCTTGGGTTTTTTTTAATGGAAGAGAAACATTCCTGGGAATGGGACCAAGTCATTGCAGAACCAGTTAGAGTTTGTTTCCTGTACGGAGGTGGAAAGCACTTTGCTGGGATGCAGAGATACATATTTAACTGCTTGTTATACAATAGAAAAAAAAATTGTGTTTAACAGTTGGGCAAGAATCTGAGCAGGAAATGAAGCAGATCATTATCATGTACCAGAAAAATATCAAGATTTTTGCATTTGTTCCAGAAAAGATAATGCCAGGATGTATTTTGCACAGGTAGTTCAGGCTTTGCATTCAGCTGCTGACTCCCTCTGTATCTGATGCCATGAAATACTTCAGACATGACAGTGGATTTCAGAAAGAGAAAACTAGGCAATTCCAAATCTTTTTTTCTCAGATATTCAAGACCTCAGAAGTTCTTTCTTCAGTGTATCTACTTTTCTGGGTTTATAGCCTATCAATATGCCACATTTTAAAAAATACGAAAATATCAAAGGCAGTGCTTCGTAGGGTTTTTTCACTCACTGGAAAAACAACATGTTTTGTGAGTCTCTTGCAGGGATTGTTTCTACTGCCTTCTTTTGCAATTGTATAATTTTAAACAAACTTTTTAAAAGCCTGACTTCAACCAAGTTGTAAACATGCATGAAAACAGAATTTTTACTGAAAATGAAAAGCCTGATCATAAAAAGATGCCAGTAAGTATTTTAAATGTGTGTGTGGTTTATGATAGGGCCACCAAACCATCTTCAAATAATAAGTTATTTCCAATATTGGACCATTCTTTGACTTTCTGAATTTGAACATGATTGAAAAGACAGCCCAAGCTGATTTTCAAGCACACACTTAGCTATTTTAATAATTCCTTCTAAATTTTCCTCAGATTGCATTTCTTGCTCTTCTGTATGTTTTCTTGACTGTAACAGTACCAGCTTAGTAATGACAGATTCAGAAAAGACCATGTAACTTGGTATATGTGGTGCCTGTGCTGCCAGATGCTTTTTTGTCACAGTAGCTGCAGAAAGAAACCACCATCCCAGATGATCAACCTCAAAACCAAGGCATTTTCTACTGCTGTGAAATAGCTATATTTACAAACTTTGAGCTGAATGCCTCTCTAACATCCCCAGTAAATTACATGGACGTCCCAAGAAGAGCATGGCAGTGCAATGGCAATGCAAGAGAGGCTTGTGGCAATGCCAAAAAGACTTCTGTATGTCTCAGTAAGTATAGAAAGCATGGTAACTCACGTTTTCAAGTAATTTGCTCTGCATTTCACAGCTTTTGAACAGAAGAGTTGTCAAAGGAAGAGGAATCAAAGAAAATACAGGTAAAAAACCAGCAAACAACAATTAAGTTCCATCTCCATAGCTGAAACTACATAGCTCCATAGCTCCAAACTACAGGACCAGAATAAGCTGGTTGAGAGACAGCCATAAGGTAATGGAATTTGCCTACCTTATGTCTGCTTTACCATGGGAAAGAACATCAACTTAGATGCACTCTCTTACCTTGTATCAATTCTGATTATAGTCCTTCAACGCTTAACTCAGGGTGAAGTTTGCACCTGTGGGCACAAGAAGATCTTTGTTTCTTTGGGTTTTATTATCCAATGTCTATCCAACAGACTGGCCACCTGGTTTGTTTTCAGCTTATAACTTACACTAGTGTCAGCATAAATACTCTTTTTTATTTATAGAAATTATGTTACATTTACACTTCTTTCATGTGCTATTTTTATGACATCATTTAAAATTAATTTCCTGAATGTTCCATGATTAATAGTGTCAACAAATTTTTCTAAAATCCGTTCTTTGGAGTACTTTATTTCTCTGGGGTTCATTCCTTGAACTCTTTGTTCCCAGCTCACATCAGGGACTGAAAGGCCAGGCAGAACATACTGAGATGTACAACACTCTGTTGAGAGGCATCTCTCTTGGTGCCTCCATGTTTGCCTCTGACAGTATCCTCTCTGATATTTGCAAGACCTTCCAGCTGAACAGAATTTTTCAAGAGTCACTAACAAAAACGCAATGAATAATGGGAGAAGGGATGGATAAAGTAAAGGTTGGCTGGACTCTTCTCCCCTACTGTTCAGTGGTCTAAATTTTTTTGTTAAAAAAGTATTTCTCATACTTCTCATGATGAAGCACAGCCTGTGAATGAGTTTGGCTTGTTCCCTGTTTCTGCAGGTGGAGAAATCCTGCCTCCCGGCTGGGCAGCCCTTTCCTTTTCAGGGGGAACTCAGCAAGGAGCTGGCAAGCTGGTTTGCTGGACAAGAAATCTGTGAGTTCATAACTTCTCACTGAGTAACAGGACAACATTGATACCAGAAACTCAGTCAGGGTGAGTCAGATCTGCAACTGGATTAAGGGAGAAGGGAACGTTTCCATCCGTTTTGGCTCCTCATATTGAAACAGTCTGCCATCTGTGAAGGAACTGCTTTGTTCTCCCCTCTGCTTTTTACTTCTTGCAGGAAGGCCTCAAATAAATGCCCTATCCCCCAGGAATGCCACCAATCATAAAATAATCCCCCTCCAATTGCTCTCCCTAACTCTGCTGGCACAATGACGACTGCACACTCTGCCAGAGTTAACAAGCAGGCATATTAATCCCCCTTCCTGCTAGAGAGTCTTTCCAGACCTGCCTCAGCTTTCTGTCAGTCGCTGTGCATGGAGGCAGGTTTGTTCCAGGATGATTCCTTGCAGGCATATTTGCAGGAGAATGCCAAGTGTGCACCTAATCTGAAATGACTGAAGCCCTCGGAGGCATGGGACCAGCTGTGCCGTGCGGCTGGCTCTTTCATTTGCAATTTTTCATTCGTTTGGTTTACTTTGGCTGCTCGTCTTTGGTAAACATTGTACAACACTGAAACCAGGAAATACCCAAAATAAATAGAGAAATGGACTATGATTAATAGACCTTGCTTTGTCTTTCCAAGGATCTGCCTTACTCAGGACAGATTCTTGCCATCCAAAGAGGAGTAAAACCTCCCTGGGAACCTATCAGGAGTGAAGGACGCCTCTAGCAGGGAAAGAGGGAAGGAAGGGATGGGGAAGCTGCTGGTCTCGTGTAGCCACACTAGGACTGGCTCAGCAAGCCTTTGGAAATCTCTGGCAGAGAGATTGCAACTCACCCAGTTGCCCTGGAGGCATGGAGAAGTGGGAAGCTCACCATGGTGCCTCAGAGCTGGTTTGTCCTAAAAAGCTTGCACTTCCCACTCCAGAGTTCAGCCAGGGGTTTTCCTTCCCCTCCAACCTGTGCTTTTTCCTATGACTTCTGGTGTGCAAGCAAACAACTTTGTAGAGAAAGCCACACTTTTAGCAGTGCAGGTACTCTGCAATTAGATGAACTCTTAACGCATTTTAAAGGGAAAATCAGACAGTGAACGTACTGAGGCATTGCAGGGCTGCCAGTCTGGGAGCACAGCTTGCTTGTTCATTCTCTTCCTGGGTGGAAAGTCAGAAGGGCAACAAGATCCTCTAATTCTCAGTCCCCACCAGTGGGGAAGCAGCTGACAGCTGTGTCCCTACAATTGCATACATCCAGTCTAGCCTATACATTTGCAGGCAGCAGGACAAGACTGCTCCTGCACACAGAGGGACCGGCTTTGCCTGGCTCTGGGAAGCTGTAACCTTCTGTTTAAGAGGTCTGTGGCAGGAGGAAATCACTGAGACAAGCTGTCACCACTGCTCCTTTTCCTGCAAAAATCAGGACAATAAGGAAATTCAGGGAAGATATACCATGACTGCTCCAGTTTCACAGCAGAGAGAGGGAATTTTTTTTATGGGCTCCCTAAACCTCTGTAAATGCTGCTACAGCTGAGACACAGAACAAAAGGAGGTGCTTCTTCTGGACAAGCTTTCTGAAGGAGCCAGGTGATTAGGAACTGGATTAAGCCTTGCAGAAAATGTGGGCAAAGAACATACAAGCGAGTGCTTAACCACAGGCTACTGTCAGAGATGGATGACACTGTCAGAGCACCAGCTGTGCTGAGACATCCTGAGCATACTCAGAAGCAGACACAGAAATCCAACAGGAATTATTTTATCCCAACTCCAGGGTCTCCAGATAGCACTGTCAGTTGAATACGGGACATCCAAGAACTAAATGCTAAATGCCTATGTGTCTAAAGAGGCAGCAAGATCTCAAATTTTGCCCAAGTCTCTCTCTTGCTTGTCACTGTGGTAGGACTGTTTTCTAATTCGTAAAGCTCTGCACAAATGTCATTGTGACTTGCTGATATCTACTATAACCTACACCTTCCTACCAAAAGAGAGCTGACATTCTTTCCTCCTCTTTTTGTTTCAGGAGATACATTAAAGTATAATGGGTAAGATGAAATTCAAGGAAAAAAATCTCTGCTAGAGGCTTTTTGCATAATTTTTTGAGGTGACATTGACATTCAGATTCATACACAGATCTTCTAGAAACTCAATGCCAGGCTGTTTTGATGGGGAATGCAGGGGAAGGGTACCATTACCAGATCCAGAGATTTCTCAAGTGTGCTTATATTTCCATCTCCACTGCCAAAAATACACTTTTCAATCAATCAAAGTAAAAGGTTAGACTTTTCAAAAACAACCATTCACATAACACACAAGCCAAGGGAACAAAAGAGAAGCCCATGTCCTGGGAAGGCAAGTTTCAGTAAAGTAAAAGGGGCCAGGAGTCCTGGCACACACAGCAGCATTCCCCTCCCCTGGCACAGGGTTTGGCTCTCAGAGCAGAGCAGCAAGGCACCAGAGAGACAGACTGTAAACCAGTGTGCAGTGTTTGTAGAAAGCAGAAGCAGCTGATGTGCAGACAAACTAATCAAAGTTAGCATCTTGCACAAGAGCAAGCATTAGCTCAACTGTAACTCCACACTGTGTGGACTCCAAAAGGTTTATTCCAGCTTGTGACAAATGGCCTCTTCTGCCATCAGAATAAATTGTACAACTGGAAAACAGTTTTCAGAATAAATTGTACAGCTGAGGCTAGTTTTTGGAGCTTGCAGCAGCTGGCACACAGCCTTTCCACCTGCTGCTAGGCAGTGCTGCAGTTCCCGTGGGTTCAGTCATCTTAGACATCATACATACAACCTGTCTGAGAGACTGTGCTGCAGTGCAGAGCCTGCTTGGGCAAATCTATGTTGGGCATGCTATGGTCTATCTTCTGCCTGTATTTTTCTAGGAATTAATACAGATACTCATGAGTAAACAGACTGATCTAAACAGCAGTAGATGCTGACATACTCAGACACTTAAGGCTGGGAGGCTCCAGAGGCTTCCTACTCCTTCCCCTCAGGAAATGCTTCCTTACCAGGCTCTCTCTCAGATCCCAGACTTGCAGACTTCTCTTAATACCTGCAGCATATTTGAGGCAACACTGGGTCCACAGCAGTAGTAATAAAAATAATAATAAAAAAACCCAACCAGAGCAGTCATTAGGCATTATTCACTGCAGGAGTACAGGGGGGAATTTGAAATTGGCAAGTCAGTCCCATTACTGTAAGGATACATTTGGTCCTTCATCTATTGGAACACATGGCTGTGTATGCCTGGCAAGTGCTTTAACGTTATTTTGATCTTTGCTAAGATAAAACTGTAAGATTTTGTAGGCATTTGAGAATGTTAGTTACTGGACTAGTTAAAAACCACTCAACCACTTGGAATTGACGCCATCTGTTTCCTATTTTTATTCATAGAAATCAATACTCACTTTTTTGAGGACTTCTCTAACAAACTATATTAAATATGAGTGATGCTCTGGTCAAGACAGCTGAACTTCTGCTTGACAGGTTCATTGAGGGGGCTGCTCAACTGATATAGGACTACTCAGACAAGAGGAAGCAAGGAGAAGGACAGAACAAAGGCCATGTCCTTTAACTCATTCCTCAAATCAGCTCTTCAGAAAGAATAATACTGTCTTGGTTAGATTTCAGGTTTCTCTTTTACAGGAAATGGCACATGAGGTTCTTGCAACCAAAATCAAACCTGCAGTTTACTGAGCATCAGTCATGTCAGGCATTCTGGAAGATGCACCCAGGCTTATATTTTACTAAGTAAACAAATAAAAAAAAATAAATATTTCATATTCACTTAAGGATTGCAAAGCATTTGTATAAGCCATTATTTGGTCCTGAACTAATTGTAATTTATTGGTATTCAAAGAGAATTGTTATTTAAAACCTTTCAAGTAAATAGAAAGGTTACTTTCTTAAAAAAAAAATCCAAACAAACCATCCACCAAACATATGCAGGTCATCTATAAGAGGCACAAAGATATCTCTCCTTAATGCTATTGTGAATTGAGGGCAATCACCAGTTGCACATTGCTGCAGAGTATCAAACTGGGTCATGAAGTTCAGCTACTACAAGAGAAACTCATAATCTTGCCTGTGAACTTCACTCAGAAGGCAGAAGTACTTACAGACAGGAAAAGGTTGTGTCACTGTCAGCTTAGCAGGCTGTCCACTCCTGGGCATTTCCATCAGGTCTTTGTGTCCCCGTTTTCTGCTTACCATCAGGAGCATCCCACCCTACCAGCCACAGATGGCTCAGGCCAGGCCACACCAGGCTGGGGTGTTCCAGACTGCAATCAAAAGCAAAAGCAAACCCTGCAAATTGGGAGAGGGAGACCAGCTGCACTTGGGGTGATGTGTGAGTGGTTAAAGTGAGAGCAAAGTGTCAGGAGAAAATTGCTCAGCCACATCTGTGCTCACCAGAGGGCCGGTGTGGGAAAAATAGACAGCTGAGCCTTGATTAAGCAAAAGACACCTATGGTCTGATTTCTAGCAGCCCTGGAAAGTGCAGTGCATGCCAAGGACATACAGATGGGAAAAAATGAAACTTGGTATGCTAAGTCATTTGGCAAATGCATGAACTGTACACAGTGCTAACAGGGAGAGCCTGAAATCAAACACAGTGAATTCCCCATGTCCTTAGCCAACAGGAAGGTGCCTAATTGAAGGCTAATAACCAAAGGAGGAGGACAATCTGGGATTAAGCAGAGGCTTTTACCAAGAGAAGTAGGGCTGGCATCTCCTCTGGTTAACAGCTGCTAGCTTGTCTGCAGAGGGACTGATCGACCTGCGGGCAGTTCTGGAAGGAGCTGATCAGTACGAAAGTGCCACTGAGCTCCAGAAGCCATTCACGCCACAGCCTGTGGGTTGCGTGGCTGAGAAGCGTGGGGGAAGTAGAGGAGGAGCAAGGGCTTCCCACCCTGGTTTGGAAACAGGGCAGCAGCAAGGTCATTTTCTGTTCACCAGTGCCATGTGCCCTGTCCAGGACGTACCTGTGTCATCGTGAGATGGGCTGGAGGCAGAATGAGCCAGCCTGCCTGCAAGCAGCTGGAGGAACACTGCTGGTATGCTGCCTTTCACATGAATGCAGCCGATAAGACAGAATAAGCTCCACTGTCTCACAGGTCTGAGGAGAGTGGTGGGAAAGGTACAGCATTTCCTGATATTTCTGCAAGCTTCCCTTATCATCTTCAACATCTGGTTTGTACTGTTCAGCATTTCCTACACCACACTGCAAACCACCATTCATGTAACAAGGCTGTGTTCAGCGACTGAAGTGAAATATTTTTCTCACTAAATCAGAACCAGCCATGGTAGCAGGTCCTTGTAATGCATTGATGGACAAAGGCACTGCTGCAGCACCCCAGCAGTGCATAAGAAGGAGGTTATTTCCAATTTTGAAATAGTCCTGCACTGTTATTGACTATTATTTCTAATACTGAAATAGCACCTGCAGATGCCCAGTCCAGGGAAGGCAGCCCACCTTCCATGTTGCTGTCTCTGAGAGCTGGAGCAGGGTCCAGGCATAGGCTCCCCACACATCTGTGCTAACAAAGACATGTGAAAGCATTAGCTTCCCTTCACAAACTGTATATCCAGTCAAAATTAAAACCAAATGGCTCCAAGCAAAAGGAGCATTTTCCCAGAGTGGTTGGAGAAGAGATCTAGCACAGCCTGTCAGCCCATGGGTACAGCAGTCATAACCTAGAGAATGGCAGAACAGTCATGGCTATGATCTGTTGCCTTCTCAAAATCCCTGCACAAGAGCTGAATTTACTGAAGAGGATGGGGCCTTTCTGGTCACTCATGAGGGTGACGTTGTCCTTCCAAGAGACGCGTACGCTTGTGCTCAGTTGCAAGCCGAGCCTGGCTGCTGGCAATTTAGCTGACAGTGACTAAATCATCAGTTCATGCTAGATGAGAAGCTAGTCCACAACAGCCAGAGAAGTTCATCTGGCACTAGTTTGCACACTGGGCAGGTCCTGCATTCCAAGCCAGCATGGTCCCTGCATGTGCAGGTTGCTGGCAGCCTCCAAGCAATAAAATCTGCAGAGAGGTGCAGGGGGCCATGTGGAAACACCCAGACCTCCACAACCTCTAAACAAGGCTGCTAAAACCCCAAACAGCCCAGGAAGTAATGCCCACATACAAGCAGGGGAAAAATCAGAGCAACCCCAGGGGTAGAAGAGGTTTGAGGGACTGTGCTGCTGTTGTTGCTGAAGAACTCAGTGGGAAATGAAGAAGAGCAGAAAAAGCGAGCTGCACAGTGTGTGGCCCACAGTTACAAAGGAGGTGTTTTTGTCAAGCTGGCACAGACAGATTTTGCAGGGAAACCCACTCGAGAGATAGAGGGAGGAACAGCAAGATTGTTTGCAGCAGGCCAGGAGTGCCTATGTCCACACCTTAGTAATGAGCTGCAGAGGTGGGTGCAAGCCCCCAGAACCTCAGTTGCAAGACCACCTTGTAGGACTGGAACAAAAAATCCTCTCCCCTACTCTGTTCTGTCACTTGCTCACAACAGGGCAGAGCAGAGCTCACCCACTGTCTTCCACTCCTCCACACCCTCAGCTTGCAGAGACAGGAAGCATCTCTGGAATTTGCCCGGGAAAGCCTCTTCCCGCACAACACTGGGCAACTGCCCCAAGCAACACCAGGGATCTCCTCCTCCCGCTGGGACACCAACCTCTGCCAGAAGGGCAGGGTGAGTGTTGCATTGCCATAGGGACAGAGTAGGACCAGGCAGCCCAGCAGTCCTGAGGGGGGACAGTGAGCCTTCACTTCACCCAAGTGTGTTGCAAAAGAGAACGTGATAAGCCCTGCCCTGAGCCTTTTTCTGCATAGAAGTGGTCAGAGACTGAACAACAGGACAGGGCAATCAAGGGCAGAAGTAAAACACGCCCACAGTGACAGGGAAGTGGCGCTCTGTGCACTTTTTCCAGTAACTGCTGAAAGCAAAGCAAGTATGTGAAAAGGGCAAAAGCAGATAGAGGTGACTCAGTGACTAAGAAAAATAAACAATGGGTTTTTCACAAGAATGAAAGGGAAGAAAACAAGTGCTATAAAGCAACACCCAACCTACCACTGTAAAGATCAGCCAGGAGCTCACCTGCTAGGCTCTGCAGGAACCTGTGGTGCTGCGAAGGCCACGACTTCCCAGGAGTCACCAAGGCTTCTCCAGAGGCAGAAAGAAGTTGGGTGGTGGAGCTGCAGGCACTGCCAGCTCTAGTGTAGGTGGTGGAAACCTCCCTTGCTTCCTCCCCTTCCACTCTCTTCAAAAGATGAAGTTAACAGCTCTCCAATGAGCTCATCTGCCCCCCGGCAATCAGATCTCTCACCTGCCCTCAGAGCGCTTAGGCTCATTCCGCCAGGTCGCTGCTTGCTGTGCTTGCTGCTCATTGCTTCTTCCAGCAGCTGGAACAGTCCTGCACACCCAGATCCAGATGCAGGAGCTGTAGGACAGATCTGCCAGTTGCCACCGTGCCTGTGACAAACTCAGATAAGCAAACAATGACAGTGCTCCCCATCTGGACGTGCCTTGGGGACAGCCCTGTCCCCGCAGCTCTGAGCCCCGTACTTGCAGCTCGGCCTCGCTCATCTGCTGCTCCCATGGAGTTCAGACCAGGCTCCCAGGTCGGACCGGTGGCAGCCAAGCTGCTGGGCTCTCCAAATCCCTCCCTGCAGGAGCAAGCTCAACACTGCACCAGCCCCACCTACCAACACCCAGGGTCCCAGCAGAGCGCTGCCGCTCTCCGACAGGGAAGCTGGGCTGGATGCTCCCCTTCCCGCAGCTCTACAGTGCAATGCTGTGAGGGGCTTGCTGCAGCCCAGCAAGGCTGGGGCAGGCAAACACCCTGCCATAGATTCTGGCTTTGTCCAAGTGCTGCCTCTCAGTACCAACAACCTCCAGGAAATGTGCCAGAAATATTCTCTGGCTCCATAATGGAAATACTGGCCCAACCAGGCAGGCTTGGCCAAGATAGCCTGTGAAAATCAAGGACAGTGGTAACACTGTATCCCTAGTTCTCAATACACATATAAGAAGTCACAAACCTGCTGGGAGCAGAAAGCAGGGCTGGCTGTCACTTCTTCCCACTTCTCTTCTTGGGAAAACTGTGAATGCCTGGAGATTGTGTAGTGCACACATAGTGACAGAAGTCAAGGCTGACTGCTTGGAACTGCACCCACGGGGAATTTTCCCCCACTCCATCATCAGCCCTACTAGTAAACCGTGCAAACTACTGCTCTTTTATACTGGTATTTTTTTTGGTATTCCCTTTCCAATGTGAAGCATTTCTTTGGTTAACTAAAAACAACTTTTGCTGAAGTCTCTTAAAACAGTACCAGTTTCAGAGAGCTCAATGAGGCTCCCAATGCTACTTTAGGCACAAGACAAGAAGTTAGAAATTACTTTGCTCATGACAATGAGATGTCTTTAGAGCAGCATCTCCAGTTCACTCCAGCAGAATCATAACCACTTTGGTACAAAGCAATTATTTATTTCATCTTTCCCTTTACTGTAGGAGGAATGATTTCAAACAGAGCCCAAACCCACTTGCATTCAAGTGGATTGCTAATTAAGCTACAGATGTCTCCTGATGGCAGCAATTATTTCCAGTAACCTTAATGAGCTTGTTACATTCCTTAGTTATTGTTATGAAAAGTTATATAAAAAACTTTGCCTAATACTACACAGTTCCTGGGGGAACAACTTCTTGATCTGTTCTGGTTTGATTAAAGGGAATGATTGTTTCCTTTCTTAGCAATATTTCTCAAGCCCTTTGTGGCTCATTCCCCTTGTCTTTTGTTGGCACTTTTAACAAGTCTGACCAAATTTTTCACACAGGTCTTCTTCTCCAAACATTTCTATCTGGTTTTGCTCTCCCTGAATACTCCAGTGCCTTTATTTGGATTATTGCATACTTTTCCCTCTCTTTTCCAGTGATTGACTTTGTTTAGAATATATACTTCACTTACAACAGGGACTCAGTGCCTATCAGAACTCCGCCGGGTTTTGAAGTTGTTGTTACAATTTGTTTCAGATATAAGAAATCCATGTCCTTACACTGGAACTTGAGGAAAAGCCTCCCTACAGTGCACATAAAATAAGGATATCCTTGAAACATTGAATGGAATTAACAGAATAAACTAAGACAACTAAGCACATCTTTCCATGTCCTCTCCACTCTCCTGTGTCTTTTTATCCAAAATCCATGCATGCTATACAACAAGCAATATTATCCAGGGAATAAAGAAGTTAATTCCATTTCAAACCAAAGGATCACTTTTTTTTTTAAATCTGTATTTATTGTGTTTATACTCCCACTCTATTCCTCCTGAAGTCTCCTACCATAGGCAAGAGGTGCACAGAAAGCATGTCAGTGGTTACGACTACTTCTTATGGCTTAGTACCATTTTCAGGAGCATCAAAGTTCATAGGAACATGTGAACTTTCCTTCAGAATCACAAGCAATTACGATTAAACTCGAGTCAAACAGATTCCTGCTCAGCACAACACATCAAGGAAAGCAGCTGTAGACTCCAGATGCTAATTCCTGATCAAGCAATTAAAACACCACAATTCAGAGAAGCATTCAGTGACGATCCCATTTTTCTGACACTGAAACCAAAGGAAGGCTTTGGAGCACCTTCCACACAAGCAATTAGAGCAGGTAAATGTAGCAGCTTTTGCATTTCCCAACCAGTCCCTGACCACCTTCTGAGCTAACCCAAACACACGTGAAAGCATAGCTGGCAGGGTAACTTTCAACAAAGCTTCTTTTGCATGAACTGCTGATTTACTGAAACAACTTTTGTGGAAATGCACTGTTTCTGCTCAAATATTTCAAGCCCTGGGATGGCATTTCTGGATGAAACCAGCAAGATAAAGGAGCTGGTCTGATAGCTCAGCAATGTGGTGAGACTAGAAGGGCCAGAATTTAGGCCTGAGAGCTTAAATTACTGAGTAGCCTTGCATGCAGGCTGTGAACTATTTTGTAGTGCCTTTTCTGCTCTGTCTTTGAATAAAAACAAATAAAAAAGCCTTGATTTCTTACTGTCAAACAGTCTTGTCTTCCAGTCATTCTGTGAGCAAAAGGCAAGAGAAAAATTAAGTAGCAAAAAGTAAGGAACTCGCCCAAGCTCGCAGAATCCTCAAAATAGTGTCTGGAGGCTGGTGGTCTCCAGTCTGACCTCCCATGAGGAAAAGGACTGCCACTTCCACTACAGCAGGTTACATGTGGCTTCATTCAGCCATGCCATGAACATGAAGCAGAGATCTGTTCACCTGTTGAGGTACCTGTTCTCCTGCAGCGTCACCCTCCAAGGGACGTCATTCTTCCTCACGTTCAACCTCCCATGTGACAATCCATGACCACTGCCACTTGCTGCAATGCCTGTGGCCACTACAACACAGAATTTGGTTCTGCCATCTCTATGGCTCTTCTTTAAGCAGTTATACAAGACTGCTACTGGATCCGCTTTCACTCTCTCTTCAGGCCTGACAAGTGCCCTTGTGCCAAGGAAGTCTCTGAACCCAAGGGATGTCTCTGCCTCCTTTTGATGTCCAGACACATTCTGCCATGCAGAGGAAAAGGCTCTACAGGAAGGGTAAGCAGAGACACCTTGCATGATGGACTGAGTCCTGGCATGGATGCAGCACTTCCTCAGCTACACAGTTTCAGTCTCCTAACATGAGCCAGCACAGTATCATTCTGTTTTGGAGAGCGGTGTGAATTCTGCTCTCAAAGAAACATTCCTTTCATTTCAAGCTTTGGCATTTTAATCAGGTGCAATTAAATGCACTGAAAATGCTACTGCAACACGAAGGCTAAAAATAACAACACAAAATGCCAGGAGTCACTCACAAGAAAAGTTCCTGGAAGAAATGCCCACTCACCCACACTGTACAAACTTAACATCGTCCAAGTGACAGCTTGCATTTTGAAGCCAGATAAACAAGCCACAATTCAGCCTTTTTCCTACTGCCAGAACTCTGCACTCACTAACAACTATATCAGCCCTAGAAGTGGCACCATTTGGAAACTCTGATCTGCATCAACAGGTGGGTCCCCAGTTACTATTTGGTACAGATGCAATTACTTATGGGTTTAAGTTTGTACCTACAACTGCTAAACCACTCCTAGTTTATACCACAGAATGTAAACTTCAGAAGAAATGTGCAGTACAGGCTCACGGATGCTCTTAAGAACTAATACTGTCCTTAATGATGATAAAAAATTTGAATTTTAAATTTATAGCCTTCGCCTGACAATAACAGCATCCTGAATATGCTGTGCTTTTTAAAATGCACTGAATGCTCAGACTTCAGTAAAAAAAATTTATTTTCAATATAAAAGTGCCAAAATATTCACCAACATTGTAATCTATTCAGCAACCAGCTTACTCTAGTAATCAAAATTGCAAGCATCTTTATTCACATTTTTAAATCAAATTCCTTTCACACGTTTCCACAATAACCCGAGTCCCTCGAAAGTGGGAAATTTGCATTTCGATTGGCTGCTGTAGTCCATATGTCCAAGTTCATGTAGGCACGGAAAGGGTTAAACCTCGGATAGTATTCCTGCTTACACATAACTGCCTGGTTCTCCACATGGGTTGAATGTTGAGTCGTGGCACTGACGGGGCAGCAGCTTTCATAAACATCACTCTGAGGAGCCCAGATGGAACCAAAAAGTCCAGACATTGGAGACAAGCTTCGGGTGCTTGAGAGGTAGGGCTGCAGAGCAAGATAAAACCAGCATGGGAAACTGCAACACGGACCATTTGCCAAAGAAAATCTGGAAATGCTAAGTACTAAATGGGAGGGAGGAAGCAGCATTTATGCAGAATTTTAAGAAATCCACAAGTACAAAATTACACAGGGGTTAACAAAGAAATATGGCTGCCAAAAATATTACAGTAGCATTAATGTGTATGTGTGTGTGTTTGTTTAAAGGCCCTCCACTGAATGAAGGTACATGAGCTCCTCCCTGCATGGCACAGATACTACTCTAACAATATACTACTTAGTTCTGGTCAGAGTGTTGAGGAAAATAGAGGAGAAATGGAAGACACACAAAGATCACCAAGCGTACTTTAAGAGTTAAAACTAAAAGAGAAGGACACCTAGAAATGACAAGAAAATGCCTGAAGTATGTGTCAGTCCAGAAAGACTGTGCATGCTGAGAGCAGAAAAGGATATTCAGTGTGAAAAATGAGACAGTAATTGGGAGCTAGGGAATTTAGTTAGAAAATTTTGAAAACTTATAAAGAACCTCCTGGAGGGCAAGATGTATTAGTCTGCAAGGAAGTCTCTCAGTGAAGGTCATGGAAGTCTTGGGACTTTTAAAACTGAATGAAACATTGAAATGTATTGTGGAGAAAAGCTCGCCAGGGAAATGAACTGAATTATCTAATGCATTTTCCAATCTCTACCTTCTGTGTTTCCTGGCATTCCTGAATAAAATATGAAATAAAGCCATATTTATTTTAGGAAAAAGTCTTCTACCAGTTTTGCCACTTTTTAACACAGAAGAATTTAAATTTTTACAGTTAAAAATATTTCTTGCTTTATTTATCATTCAAAATAAACCTACAGTAAATTTTTAAAAAATCTAAAATAGAGGATTTTGAAATATGAGCAGAAGAGAAGATAGTTACAATTAAAGACCACCTTGAACTGAAGTTACTAACTGCACTATGGGATGACATAAACATGGCTAGTCTGGAGTATAACGGGTCAAAGTCAGTATTCTGAAATCCAGCTTAAATCACTTGGATTTCCTACCCGAAAAAAAAAAAAAAACTGTCAAAGTCACTGAGAGCAGCTGTCCATCCAGCTCTTCAATTTTCAAATCTCTCTGGTTTTTTCTGTCAGCACTTTTTGGGTTTTGCCCTCAACTGGACATATTGATTTTGATAGAAAATAGTCTCAGTAGACTACATAAGCCCAAAATGTCTTTCCATATGTAAGCTGATTTTAGTCAATTTTCAGGCAAAAGGATCATCTCAACATTTTGCAGACAAGGTCAGTAACATCCTTGACAAACAGCTGGGAAAAACCTGGGCTACCAATGCCAGCATTAAACACATACATCAGGCTAGTTAGAAGATTCATGAAGAACATGCAAGCAACAGGTAGGGAAAAGACAGGAATACACTAGGAGGGCTCTGAAGGAGCATGCAAAGGCAGCGCCTCACAGTGACAATACTCACTGTGGAGTTGACATAACTGGCAGGCTCCCAGGCAGGTGGCATGTTGGGAGGAGCATTCCAGGTGGAGGGACAGTTCTGGTCAATGAAGGCTGTATTCTGCATTGCTGCAGTACCTGGGAAGCCACTGGGGTAGTTCATGTTTTCTGCAATTTATAAAATCAAGAAGACAAACTAAGTCTTTTGCAATATAAAACACTACTAACATTTCTGTGGAGGAACGCTGAATCTTCTTGAGAGTAGCCAGGCTGGGACTGAGCTAATCCTTCAGTGACTTCATGCAGCATCAGGGTAGCACAGCAGCGAAGCGTATCAATTTCTGTCAACAGGACTACTCTGTATTAGGGACCCACTAACAAATTGTTATCAGGAGGACAGGATAAAAACTTGGCAGTCCCTCTACTGGAGAACAGAGTCTTTATTAGACAGAACGTGCATGGCAGAACCTCCCCAGGCCTCACCGCCAACATGTCTCAGCTCTAAGCACCCAAGGGATCAGTGTGCTGCCTGGGATACTGCAGTCTGACCTTTCATTATTATTTAGGTAAGTAATGTTAAAGAATTCTAGATTGCTGCCAGTGTGCTTCCAAGCCAAGAAACCCTAACCTGGAAAGATAATTGGTCACAAGAGGCCTTGTATTTCACACACTGGAAGGCTGAAGCCTGCCAGAGGGGAAACAAAGAAGATTGTGCAAAAAGATATGTGTAATACTGTAGGCACAAGCATTTCTCTCTATTCCCTCAGAGAGTCCTGCATACTGCCTTTTCAGGCTCTGTACAAAGGCCAATCTTCTCATCCACCACATGCAGTCATTGTTTATTACTACAGAGCACTCAGCTGAAAAATGTAAAGTTGAAAGCAATGAACACCCGTG
The DNA here is from genome assembly GCA_013400575.1 of Peucedramus taeniatus. Lineage (NCBI taxonomy): Eukaryota > Metazoa > Chordata > Aves > Passeriformes > Fringillidae > Peucedramus > Peucedramus taeniatus. Next base: position 245,791 of record WBNO01020999.1, read on the forward strand.
TATTGACCAGCTCAGCCTTTTGTTCTATAAAAGGTGAGAGGAAAACATGCTCTGTGATAATTAATAAGCATTATTTCATCTTACCTTCTGGGAAAGCACCATATTCGTTCATCTCTAGTGGACAATACATGTTGGAAAACTGGCTGTCACAAGCTGCATTCCAGTCAATGAAGCTGTCTCAAGAAAAAAAAAAAATCTGCAGTCAGAAACAATTTACAGAATTTCTGAAAATTACTTAGAAATACTTATTTATTGTAAAGTTCTTGGATGCAAAATGCCTGTAACTGATCATGAGGCTTTTCACATTCCACTAGTCAATTTTGCCAGTATCTACTCTGCACCACTACATAATCACAGCGATCTCTCTCACAGAGCTCTTTTCCTCTGGGAATATGAGCTAATTGTAATGACACTACCAGAATCCTGCAATGCCTAACTGGGTTCAACTTTCTTCCCTGTAAAAAGAAAATAACTGTGCTTCTTCCCCACAATCACGAATAAAGTGATTTAAGGTGGCAGAATAAGACATAATATATTTGAATGCTTGAGAATAGCAATTAAAAGGGAGGTTTCTATTTTCCCAACCAAATGCGCTAGAGTCCTGTTAAGAGTGCATTTTTTATGTTAGACATAGATTTCTAGGGGTTACACTTCTTTAATTAAAATATTTCAGAATTTCAAGAAGATTTTTTCAAAAGTAATTACTAAAGACATGTCAGTAGTAAAACAGGCCCTGCTATGCAGCAAGTTTGAAGCAGTCCAACTCTGGATCCAGTCTGCACAAGGTAGGCATGTAAAAGGATTTCATAAGAAGCTGCCCTACTTCAATTTCACTATTCAGCCAAGCAGCTATCTTAAGTTATCACTACTAAATATCAATAAATAATTGCATGGATGTGCATGTATTTTTGCATATGAAGTCCAAATCGAGATAGGTGTATGAAAGCAGTCACAGAATGGGTAAGGCTGGAAGGGACCACAGTGGGTCATCTGGTCCAGCCTCCCTGCTCAAGTAGGGCCATCCCAGAGTACATGGCACAGGATTGTGTCCAGAGGGTTCTTGAATATCTCCAGTGAGGGACACTCCATAACCTCTCTGGACCATCCATTCCAGTGTGTGGTCACTGCACAGTAAAGAAGTTCTTCCTCATGTTCAGGTGGAACTTCCTGTGCATCAGGCTCTGCCCACTGCCTCTTGTCCTGTTGCTTGGCACCACCGAGCAGAGCCTGGCTCCATCCTCTGACACCCTCCCTGCAGATACTGACACACAATGATGAGGTCCCCTCTCAGTCTTCTCTTCTCGAGGCTGAACAGGCTCAGGTCTCTCAGCCTTTCCTTGTGAGAGAGATGCTCCAGACCCCTAAAGAACTTTGTAGCTCTTTGCTGGACATGCTCCAGGAGCTCCCAATCTCTGTTGCACCGACTGTGGAGTCCAGAACTGGACACCACTCCAGATGTGGCCTCACCAGGGTGGAGAAGAAGGGCAGGATCAGCTCCCTTGCCCTGCTGGCATTGCTATTCCTGATGCACCCCAGGGTACCACAGATCTTCCTGGCCACAAGGACACTGCTGGTCCATGGACAGCTTGTTGTGCCTCAGGACCCCCAGGTCCTTCTCCTGTCATTTTGGATGACAGGATACAACTGGAAGAACTGGCCGTATTTCACTGCTATGTGGTGGCAGAGTATTTCTGCTCACTAGTTTGTGGCATGTCTTTCATTACTAAAATTTGCTGTGTGAGCAGTGTAAAATACAAGAATTCATCAAGTTTGTTACTACTGGGAGATCAATCCAAATATACACAGAGCCTGAAACATACCAACTTGTATTCCAAAACCACCTTTACACTGGAATATTTGTCTTTATAACAGTCTGTCCCTGCCATTTAAGACAAGTACACACTGCATAACACACCATGTGGCATACACAAGCTATGCATTTAGCAAGAGGGCACCAGATTTCAAAGCCAGGCTCTCCACCTGCAGAACAAGTGGAAGGAATTAATAGCTTTCCAAAACTATTTAATTAAACTTCAAAAAAGTTCTAGAATATCTATGCATCAACAGGAACAGCAGTGAATTTGTCTTAGTAAAATTAATCATGATGTATTCATGGAAGAGCATTAACAACTAGAACTAAGACTGAAGTGGCAGAAAGACTTTTATTTTAACTATCACCTACCTTTACAAAAATTATAAGTAAAGTACAGTCCTCTGCATTATAGAAGCCTGAACAAAGCATTGCCTGTACTTTTTACATAAAACATAACTTGCCTGTTGTGGACAGAGGGGGTTTCTTGGATCATGCATGGTATATTATTCTCAAGGTTGTAGTTCAAACTGTTTGTCACGCAGACGGGCTGGGCAGACCACAAGTCTCCTGTTGGGTAAAGACCTATAAAGGAAAGGGGAATGAAACACAGAGTAACAGGAAGGAGACTCCACAGATTCTGTCACACTGACTCTTTATTCTCAGATCCCAAACAAGGACTATCTGCTAGAGAAAAAAATCCAGAGTTACTAAGCAAATTTTTTTTGTGGATGAAGGCCCATCTTTAAACATATCTCAAAATTTGTTTTTTTAACAAGATATATGTAAGACTTGAACTGAGAAACTAGAATTCAAAAAAACAGGACAAGAAGTTACTACTGAGGGTCCTTAAGTGTTCAGCTGCCAGTGCCAAGGTGGCACACTTACACACAGCAGGACAGACAGCAGGGATGCAATCCCCACTGGCCTCCTTGTGCCCACCCCTCAGTCACTGTTCATGTCTGAAGTCCAACTACACAAATACAGCAGGAAGAGGGTCAGGTTTCTAACAGGGTGGAGCCATTCCCAACCAGACAATTTGTGAACTCATTAATGCTGTATTTAGCCTCTAGCACAGATTTTCATTGTGCTGCTCTTCATGCACTGCATGTCCTGACTGCCCACAGATACTTGGATCCTATCAACTCTATAAGAACTGGAAGCTGGAGAAAAGAAAAAATCCAAATTAACAATTTCCACAAAACAATGCTTGCAAAGTTGGCTCTATTTCATTATTTCACATGATACATATTAATACTGCCACCATGGAAGAAGGTTAATCAGCACTTGAATCCTATCAAGACACAGGTTAAACCTACAGCAGAAAGGCAGGGAGTGCTGCTGCCCAAAGAACCATGTGTCCTGACCAGCTTTCAAACTCCACCTCACCATGTAGCATGATGCCTTTATGAATCCCACTCAAAAAGCTAATATTACTTTCCTCTGAGATACAAACAATGAAAACACAAGAATTTTAACAGCGCTACACAACCTCACTCATTATTGCTTTCAAAGAGAGCAAGTCACAGTTGTGGAAATTTAGAGAGAAAAACAGTCATGTTTGATTTGGTGCCAAGCTTCGCTTTAACACAGCAAGCAGTGCTCTTGATCTCCCAGCTGCATTCCTTCTGGACATTAATCTGTGCACAGAAGAAGATGAAAAAAAGAAAGAACACCTAGAACATGAGCTGAAAGCTAAATGCTGTCTTCACACAGAGAAGATAAAGTAAAAATCATCAAGGTTACAAGCAAAAACTGTCAAGGTTTTAAGCCTTCATTTGCTAACTTTGCACCTAACTTGCTTAGAAGCAAGTAAAGTTCTAGTAATGATGTGTCTATCAAGTTGGTGCATGTTTTATTAGCAACATCACTAAAACTGCTTGGTCAAATATGAGAAAAACAGCTTCAGTTGTTAATACTGACCTTTATTTTTGTCAGGATCTGCAGCTATGTCAGTGAAATTGGGACATAAGGTTTCAGGATATTGGGGGATGTTGCTCATGTCTCTGCTGAATGAAAAGAAAATTTAATTTCCTAAGTATCATAATCTAAACTATTTCAAAGGAAATACATAAAGATGTAGAAAATATTCTAATGACCATCATGATTGCTATTGCTTTTCCACTGTCCTGGTTTTTCCTATTTCAGGATTATCACTGCAATTTTTTAAAGTTTTTTTTTTTTCCAATCAAAAGCCAGCTACTTATCACACATGCAAAATTAATAAAATTAATACACCTTAATTATCTCATTTTTTATTATCCAAGTATCAACCTATTGCAAATTCATTCAACAGCTCTTCTCTAAAACTGGAAAACAAGCTGTAGTCCATGAAGACCAGTAGGACCTCTTACAATGTTTGAACAGCTTTCAGGTAAGTTTACTTTTATGTCCATGAAGACACATAGAGACACATGAGCATGAATTTGATATTCATCAAAATCAACCTATCAAAGGAACTAGTCAAAATGAATAAAAGAAAACATTTTCAAGCACCAGAATCCCAAAGGAAAAGGATTGGATTATTTCTCCTAGTGAAAACAGAGTGGTGAATGAGAAGTGAAATGAGGATTCATAGTAATAAAAATTGTAGATGCTATCTCTACTACAGTAAAGAGGAAGAGAAGAATGTGGGGGAGGGAGGAATCAATTTTCATGCTGTATATCCTAGGAGAACATTATTCACATTAAAAGAATAGCATCAACTTGGAAGTCTTATTCCCACCTTTAAAAAAAAATACAACTAAGCAGTAATGGAAATGTAGTAAGTTGCTAGGATCTGGAAGAAGTGAAAGTGGAAAACCAATTTCCATTTTTTTTCCACTTGGAAGCTTTTATTGTACTTATGCAGCATAATCAATTTTGCTCATAACTTTTCATGTACTGAAGAAGATTCTTCTTCCAACTAGTAAGTACAATCAGATGATCATAAAAAATTACAAGATAACAGGTGCCAACAGGTATTATTTATCAAACTGAGACAAGACTTCAAGTTGGTGTTGTTTCTTTAATGCTTTACAGGTGTAGATTCAATTTTTTTACCTGGTATTGCAGATGTTATGAGACAGATTTAGAGTGATAGGAGTTTCAGATGGAAAATCATTTTGTGAAATATTCTCTCCTAAAGAAAAGAATGACTGTGAAAATCAAAGATCCTTAAAAAAGAAGTATGCACAGAATATACATACACATAAACAGGATCATCAATGGTGTTAATCAAGTTTTCTCTCACGCTGGATTATCACTAACTGCATCAATTTCAAGGCATGCTACCTAGGTCCATAGTCTTCACATGTATTTTATGATTTAGAAGTGATTACCACAGTCTTAATGGAGAGATTCATTGTTACTATCAAATTAAGTCTTTATTTAGAATTACTTCTTTTTTTTTTTTTTTAAGAGGCATTATAATTTGAACAAACAGGAAGCACAAGATTTGTTATGTATTAAATCACAGGTTCAGATAGATCACACACTATCATTTAGTAATGTAAAGTTTAATACATACACAAATACACATGAAAGTTTCTGCATATTTTTAAATAATTCAAACTCTCTTTTTGCAGGTACCCAAAGCTGGGTTTGCTGGTGCCACTTCAGCACTTTAAAATTTACTTCTAGTGCCACATCACTCTGGATAAATATGACAGTGGCTTTCAACTACTTTAGTGATATCCAGGTATTCAAGAATTGCAGTAATGAACCACAGCTCCCATTTCTCATACTAATAAAGTGGCTCAGGTGTTCTGGCTATTTATGCCTCAAATACACCTATCCATACCCAGCATCCTCAGTTCTGAACTGCTTCCACACGTTCCTCATTTGTGCTTAAAAATTAAAACTTAAATAGTTTTAATTAAAAAAAAAAAACAAGTAATGTGATGAAACAAATTCAAAGGCAGAAATTGCTTTGGCTAGTGACTCTCAGTTCTCCCATCCTTCCATGACAACTAACTGTGCATATTGCTCATTGAGCAGCCTGACAGTCATCTTCATCTCCAGAAAAAGTGTGGTACTTCTTGTCAAGTACAAATTCTCTACATCTCTCCTTGTGTGTCCAAGAGGCGCTCTACAAAAGACAAGTCATGTGCCCCATGCCATGGTAGGTCCTTCCATTCAGCAGGAAGGTTAAAACTCTGTGCACTACTGTGAAGAGGTGCTGTTTGCAAAACTTACTGGATGGAAGAAAATGCCTGGTAGTAATCATTGGCTTTTTATCTCCATCTGAACTGCTGGTACTGCTCCAGCTACCCCAGCTCCCACGACTTGCACGAACACTTCCTGACGAACTTCCACAATCTGAGCTTGAATCAGAACAAAACTTCTCCAAACACTTCTTTTTGGACCGCTGATAAAAGTTTTCTAAAGAAGTTGGGAAAAACCAAAAAACCCAATCAAAAAACAACACAACATCTAAGAAAGTCTTGTCAGGGAAAAGTAATCTGAATCATGAATTTACATAGATTCTCTGAATTTACTGATGAGAGAGGAAATAATATTTACTGATAGCTTCAATAAGGAAACCAGCCCCTAACACATGTTTGCATTTTACATCATTAAAATTAATGCAGGTGAGGATGCAGTGCTGCTATAGGTCATAGGTTGAAAGAGGAAGTGCATACTGTCCTTTGAAATATATACTTAATACTTCAAACATGAAACATATCCTGGCTGTAGGAACATGTATATGAAGAGCAATGACAAAATGTTGCAAGTAATGAATTCCTAAGTGACAGATTCTCTTTTCTTATCTCATCAGAGATGCAAAGGACAATCCTATAGAAATTGATAACTTTCTTCAGATCTCCTCTTCCCTGAAGTCAGGGAAAAGAGATTATTAAAATCCTGATGGAAAGGCAGAGAGCAGGTACCCAAGCTAGTGGTGTTTTTTAAAAGTGATATAGTTGCTTCAGTTAATACTGGCTTTCTTTTGAACACAAAAGCAGACTATTAGTCTGTCTTTCCTTCACCAAAACTGATGGACCATTGCTTCAGACTGATTCACTTTCTGGTTTGCACCATGAACCAACCCCATGGAGAAGGATGCAGAGCCCTTCAGAAGTGAGCAGCACTGTATCATACCAGTCCTGTCATCTTTGTGTCAGGATTCAAAAGGGAGAAAAGCCCATGTCTCTCAAGTAAGGAATGCCCTACTGTCACAAAATTCTTTGTGTTTCTTTCCCCATTTTAAGACAATTAAGACTACATACCTGTTTCTCCCTGTACGGACAAGCTCCCAGCTTTTTGGTCTGCTTTACAATTCTCTCCATTATTCTGAGGACACCAGGCTCTTATTCCAATGGTCGCTCTCAGATCTGGCCTTTCAAAGTCACTGCACATGTGCTTCAACTCACTCTGCTCAGGGACCCTAATAGAACCACACCCAAAAAAACATGTTTGCATTTTACATTTCATCGCATTTTCCTTTTCCAGGCATTAAACACTTCAACTCACACAGCTATCAAGGCAAAGTGCAGGGGAAGCAGTAGGTCTGGGAGTCTTATTCCCCAACTTTACAGAAACCTAAAAAACCTTTCCCAAAATGCAATATCCTACCACACAGACTACTACTTCGCAGGGGGAGAGGCAAAATGACATGTGCATATTTAACTGCATTTTCTAATGCACTTGGCAGAAGGCAATCAGATGTTGCAGTGATAAGCACAGTTTAGCAGTGTACAAAGATCTAGATGCAAAGAAAAATGTGCCCTGTGTTCATTTCACTGGCATAATTATAACTAGAGTAAAATCCCAATCTGAAGCAATCTTAACTACTTGCTAGTAAAGGTGAAATGAAATGTCGCATCCAATATCATAATCAGAGGGTATCAAGGAAAAATGATTACAAGTCAGCTGTCAAACTTCTGCAGAAATTGAACGGTTCCATCTTAACTCAGTAGCAACTGCTAAATTGGTTCAAGGAACAGACACTAAACTTCAGTATTTCACTGCTTGTTTTTTATCCTTCCTATCTACAAAGGTGTGCATCCAGCAAAGATTTACACATGTACCGAGTTTCCACAAAATGAACAGAAATTTGTGTACGATGAGTTATAACAGCCCTTTCAGATTTACAATCTCCTTTTAAAGTCCACTGACCTCAGTAGAAACACTTACAATAAAAATTAAGTCTGTGAAGGCTTTGTAGGATTGTGACCTTAATTCAAAGGGCTGGGGGAGGGGAAGGTGTAGGATTTTCTTCTCAGAAGTGTTTCTATTTCTATTAGTTTGTAACTAATGTTTTTTAATAATACAAATAACTTAAATTTAAAATATATTTCAAAAAATAATTAAAAGTAATTTACAACTGACTTTAAAATGTATTAAAACAATTCTCAGGGGGGAAAAAAAGTAACTTTCCACAGCGCTCATTCAATACTCTTTACAATCTAGTGCTGCTCTAATTGTTTTAATCATTACAGCAAAAATGCAAGCCACTCATTTCTACACATTTCTCTTCCAAAATTCATAGAGGACAACATTCCCCCAGCTATTCAATATAGCAGATGACTCTCCTGAAGGTGGAATCATTTCAACAATTTTATTTTCCTTTTTTCAGTGAAGAGAATACATGACTAGAGCTTCTCCACACAATACAGAATGGGAAGGAAGCTAACCATCTGAACTTCAGAGACAGCACATTCCAGACTCTAACAGAGAGCTACCACTGCTATGCAGAATGAGTTGCATCTATATACATGCAGATTTAAAAATGGAATATTTTTAATTTTTTTGTTTTGATGGTGATACTTAGTAGTGCACATTCCTAAAAATGAATGTTCAGGCCAGGATTAATGTGTGTTTATTTAAATAGATAAAGCAATCCTGCCTAATGTACTATGCAAAACCTGCAGAAACATTACAGCAACTCTGGGTTTCTTCGTGATTTGGTGAAACAATACATACCTTGTAGATATATTTACATTCTTCTTCTTATTTTTCCTAGATGTTCTATTTCTATTCCAATTCATATTTGGTACATTTCCTTCCTTTTTCTCCTGAGGTTTCTTCTTTCTATATGCATCTTCTTGCTAAAGGCAAGAATACAAGCTGAGACATTATAAAATGAACTTAACTTAGTCAATGAACTCCATTGGACTCTTCTAGCTAAATTTCTCTGGACAAAATGACCAGACCCAAATGCATAGTTACTTCATGATTTAGTGGCTTTCCACAGCACATCCTCTTTCCAGCACCATCAATTTAACCAGCCTTTCCAAGACTCTGTCCATCAAGACAGCAAGAGATGATGAGAGAGAAATTTCTGAATTCCCAAACTTAGCATTTTCCTTTTCACAGCATCTAGCTCTGACTTTCAGGGAAATAAAAAAATGGAGGGAGAAAAAGTAAAGCAGTCAATAAAATTCCCAATGTGCTAAAACCTAAAAACATCTGCCAGATTTATGATCAGCTGGTGTGCAAGTTCAGCAGCAATAAATCCTCCCTTTCTTCAGCAACTGGGGAGTGGGGTGGGAGAAGGCATTCATTTGAATTACAGCTGCCGAAATTACGGAGTAAGTTACCAGCAAATACTGGTCATTTCAAAAAAGCAAGAAACAAACTGAGCACCATCAGCCATACGTGCAAAGAAGTTTGTAACAACAGTTCCCAAAGCAAGACTAGACCATGTCTTTCCTCACATATTCCCCAAGCAATGTAAGCAATTCCTCCTTACACCATTTTGCCATGGGATTTCTATCCAGTAGACAGAATACAAACATAATCCAGATTCTCAGGTTTACTAATTGCCTGATTAAGTTCTTTTAGTATTTTATGCTGCCTGCAACAAAGGTACAATCTGATGTGTTTAGCATATTCAGGGGTGAAGAATGATCCTTCTCAGCAACTGCACAATCTGCTAAAGGGCTTCTGCCTGCTGTACTCTCAAATGCAAGTTTATGATGCAAAGCCCTGTGTTTGGAGGCCCGGTCTGCAAGGGAAGGACAGTACGCCCACCTCCCCTGCAGAGAATGTTCCCACATCATTAGTGTGGCTGACAGCTGGCATTAGAATCCAGTATGCTTGTGCCTGCTCTGACAGTAACAATCTCTGTGATATGGCTGGTTTGATTTTTACCCAAACTGTTCACTATTCCATAAAGCAGCACTAATACACAACGGATGTGGGACAGCACATCTGCACTCTTCCTCATCCATCTGATTTACAGGACTTCAGATCTGTGACTCTACAAAATAGTCCCTACATACACATACATACCTATATGTGTATATATATGTACATAAACTATAAAAAGATAATTTTAAATTTGAAAAGGAGAAAGATCACAATACAAACCTCAGAAGAAGTAATCTCCTCTTTTGCACAGCATGGAGTCTCTTCCTTGGGTCCCTTACTAATCTTTTTCTCTGTGGAAGGCTTTAGGTTGATCTGCTTTTTTGAAGTCTCGCAGTTTTCTGTTTCATTCCTGAGAGGCACTTGCTGGCTATTCCCTACAATTAAATAAGAACAACTGTTGGCACAGGAAAAGAAGGGGCTCTCAGTCATATCCACATACCTTTTTTTAAAACCAGCCTTGTGTTTCTTTCCAAAACATAGGAGACTAATATCTAGGCTGATGATACGAGAAAATTTCAAAACCAAAAGCTAATGCAGTGTAAAAATTCTTACAGCAGTTGCAAAAAGTAGCTTTGTGTTGGTTCAGTCATGAGCACACCATTCCCAGGGCATGCATAGATTACCCAAGTCCTGTTCATCACATCTGAATTTGAGCTACTTGGGCCTCAGCCATGGGTCTGCAAGGTAGAGTTTGAAGCTAGAGAACACTGGGCTAAAAAACAAAGAGAAAAAACCCTGCAAGCTGAGTGGGGAGAGAGGACTTTACTTGCGCCTTTACTTGATGCTTGAGGAAGTTGAAGTGTCCTCTGCATTTACTGTGAAGAAAAAGGGAAGTCATCCTTTCTTTAGCATGGGTTCCACACTAAAAGTTCTTTTACTTAAGAGGCTTTTGAGGAAGAAGAATTATTTTGATCTAAGAGTCCAAAAGATGAACGCTTCAAGAGGAAGCCTGCCTCAACAACTAGCTGAGTTGCTCTGCCTGGGCCAGGACAGGATGGGACAGAATTCACTTTGCCTCTGATCGGATGCAGGTATCTCAAAGATCTGCACTACATCCACAGTGATCTGCTACCGAGGCTCTCAGCTGCTCAGCGTGAGAAATGTCATCACTTACTGAACTGAACTGGCCTTCCCAACTGGGAAAGGCATGCCCAAACATTTTTACAGTTTCCTGCCAACCAACTACAACATCCCAGCTCTGAGTCAGATACCAGCTCCCCTCTGGTCAGGAAGTCATGAGGACTGCAAAGGAGCACATGTGAATGAAACACCAGGCAAGGGAGACTGCCAGAGCTTGAAAGAACACTCTGTTGCTCTCCAGCACACAAATATGTGAGTACCCGAGCTCCTGAACTCCCTGTTTGCACAGAACCTGTTTGCACAGGTCTGTAACTATAATCAAGATACAAACACTGCCACATGGTACTTTTTAGACTTAACATATCCTACTAAATGTCTTGAAACACAGAAATATCACATGCTTGATAGTGCAGAAAGCCACAACTGCTAATAGACAACAAGGGAGATTACCTTTAGTGCTTTACTAGTGAATACACTGAATGATCTCCTAATTCAAAGCAAAGAATAAGCAACAGTGCATTTTAGGAGCATATAAAGAATCTCAAAATACCTTGTAAGAATGAGTGAAAATATCTTGCCTTCATCTGAGATTGCACACTTGTACCTGTTATAGCCCACAGATAACACAAGAAGCAATGAGCCTGTGGTAGCAACTACACAAGACAGCAGGGCCTGAAATCCCTCTCTGATGGCTCACTCCCTAAATAAATTGCCATAGCTACAGCAAATGCCAGTTTTCACCATTCAATTCCTTTGCCAAGTGCCTCAGTAAAGCCAAGCTTCCAGAGGATACATTCTCCTATCCCGATTTTGATTTCTCCCAGGTGTTCTTCTGCTGTTCTTAAAATTTTGGATTGTGAAGCTGAGGTAACACTTCCCAGGCAGCTTAGCCCCACAATTTCATAAAAAGAAAAACAAGATAAAAAATACAGCTATGCAACTACTGTGGAAAACACTGATTTGCAGATTCCTACACAATAAAAGTTCACATTATCCCAATGTCAGGTTTTTCTTATTTTGGGTGGTTTTATCAAAGGAGTCCTGAATATCTGCTTCTGAACGTGCTTTCTTGGTGATTCAAGCACCATATTTTCAATGGACCCGAAAGTAGCAAACTAGGATCCTTCTGAATATCTGACAAGGGCAATTTGTGTCTTATAAGCAGATCTATGACATCAATTATTTTAACAGTTAAAATGCTACAACAACAAGCTTGAAATCTGTAAACCAAGCAAATTTATGATTTATGAAACAACTTTAAATGTAAGCTGCTTCCTTAGGAATGTAAACAGACAAACCACAGTGAACATATAAGAAACACCACATTCCCTTGTCCCACACAAAAGACACAGTGTGATCAAAATCCTGATCACAGTAAACACATCAGATTTCACTTAGTAATTTAGACTGATAGAATTTGAGAAAAAAATTACCACTAATTTTCCTAATTTCTTGCAGTTCCGGCTGTTGTTGAGGTGAATTTCTGGACAAGTGACTTTCAGGTAGCTTCTTGGACATCTTCACAGAACAGAACTCCTGTTCTTTGAGCTCAGCTAGATTTTCTGAAGTTTTAAGGTTAGTTTCCTTAGGAAACATACATGTTTGAAGATCTTCCTTCAGATCACATTCTGAAGAAGTATTTTTAATGAGAACTGTATTTTTCAGTGTACTTTCTTCTTTACCCAGAAAGTCTTCTGGAAGAGTTAAATTCTTGTTAACATTTATGCCATTTGCATATTTCAGAGTTACCCAGTTCTCACTGACAACATCAGTGCAAATGTCCCCTTTTGGTGCTGAGATTTGGTTCTCTGCAATCTGATTCTGTTTCTCATCAGCAGCTGCAATGGCACTGCCAGCTGCTGTGTTTGGTTTCTGCTTACTGTAATAAACTGAACACTTGTGTTTCTTCTGAGAGTGGCTGTAGGTCGCAGGACTTCTCTTTGCCGCACTCTGACTTCGGCTGGAAGAAGTGCCTACAGACAGGAAGCCCTTCCCTTTACCTTTATCTGAGGAACTATAAGAGTCCATAAATGTCTTGCAGCTTCCCCTGGAGAAAAAGAAAATAATTTGGGATTTGTTTTTCTTTACAAAGCCATCATGAATTGTTTTATGAGATATTGTTGTAAGAAAAGAAAAGGGGGCATATTCACAAGCCATGAAATTGCTTTAGGTCTTTAATTTACCATACCAGCTAAGCACATTCTGATTTCAGTGAGAATTGAGCAAGATTAAGTATTTGCTCAGACTTCCAACACACTTACATGCTTCAGTGAATAAGTGCCTAACTGACCACTCAAGAGGGTCAGATTGAGAACCATCAATGTGCTTTCCATTCTTTCCATGGCTGCCACATGTGATGTATCCTTTACTTTCATCACACAATTTTTACCTTATGCATGACTGGCAATATTCAAGATTAATCAACCCCTGAGTTCCTCCATTCCTCCTGGGTTGAGGTGGAAGTTCTTTAAAAGAGGCTGTTATGATAGTTGTAATAGTATTTTTAGCACACAGCAATATCAGCAAGAATCAGAAAGAAAGCACCACTCCACAATAAACAGGGTAGAAAAGAAGAAATAAAAAGTATTTTTACTTGTAAGAATCAGAGCTGATTACGTCAACAGAGTTGCTGTTCTGCTGAGGTGAAGCACTAGGATTTGGCCTCTGTCTTGATTTCATGAACTCTGCTAGAATATACTGGGCTTGCTGGAAGGCTATCAGAATCACTCCAAGCAGGGACAAACTGCCAAAGAAAACAATAGATACTGGTGTCTACAACTTTCCAGAATATTCAGTGAAAGAGTTAAAAAGCTTCTAACAAGATACGTTTTTCAAGTATTTTTTTAGCAAATTCTAAGTAAAAAGACAGACAATAAACTCAAAGTACAGCCTTAAAAATGATAGTTGTAATAGTATTTTCTTTTCCTTATAGGCATTACTAGTTATTAGCTTGATAAAATAACTCAGTCATTAATTTTAAAAGAAAAAAAACAGAACAAAGAAAAAGCTAATTCTAGAAGAGATAATCCTTGATCTGAAGATAATTTAGAAGTAACTGTGTTGTAGTGAGTCTTACACCATATCATAATATGATACCTATCAGCCTGCTGTTCATTCATGAGAGTCATCATCATTATTTTGGTATTTATTAAATACTGTCTCTTCCTAGAGAAAATGCTAGCATAAAATGAGCTACAAATGCCATCATACTTCTGAACTAAAAATGCAGATGCAAAACATCCTCTCTCTCCATGGTGTATTAATTGCATCAAACATATATGGATAAAAACAAAAATCTTTCTAATTCATCAAACCACCTTCTCAATCATGCAGTGTACATTTTGTTAGCAGGAGAACAGGATGAAAAATTCCTGGTTTTTCAGATCCCTGTAGTCATCTTCTGTTGCATCTAGAAGCAGGCAAAGTGGTCACCACTGTTACTTCATTTGTGTTCTGACTGTTTCCAGTGTCCAAACCATGCAAGCAGCAGCACAGTGTGCATGGGGATCTCAGTCAGGGATCAGCACACATGTGTTATCACCAGGACATTCACATGCACTGCATCTTGCAGGAGCTCTGGGGTGCTGTGAGGAAAGCCTTACCTTACGAAGAGGACAGTGAGCCTCCAGAAAGACTCCTCCCAGCTGGGTCCTGGCACCACATCTGCACACAGCGGTAACAGGTGGTGAGGGAGAGTCACATTGAGCGTGAAGTGGAACTCCAAATCAGCAGCAGTCACCAGGGTGAGCTCACGAATCACCCAGGAAGATGTAAAGTCAGGAGTGAATCTGTCATGAAAAACAAAGATGGTGTTACTTTCTCCTTTTTGGGCTGAATTTTACTTTCTGAAGTCACACTGACAACAAAAATACAAATAATATGATGACAACAACAACAAAAATAATAAATAAGAAAACTAATTAAATAATATTTACCAATAATAGTATTCTTAAAATTACTAAAATATTGCCTCATTGTTAATATGAATTATCAATTTATTCATCTAATAATAACAACACTTTAGTTATATGAAATGATATGATTTAATAATATTTTTTAAAGCACAGTTAAATAAAGTGTACACTATCTGCTTAAACTGTGCAGATGGCATTAGGTCATCTTAAATTGGCAAAATATGTGGGTTTATTGTCACTCTTCACAATACTCTTATTACTGTGACATGTTTTCCTTTCATCAAGGAAATGCACATAATCAACTCAGGTTAATCAACAAAAGCCACAGCTGTCCAGCATACAGCCAGCATGATTTCAGAATGGGCCAGGTACTAGGTTGCAAAGCTGGAAAGATACAGAAAGCAGAAGAAACACCAGATTTGTCTCTTCTTCCACTTCCCTGACCCATCTCAGTATTCTACTTGATTGCTAGAAGGTATAACTTGCCTTTCCAATGAGTAGAGTTGAAATCCGTTGCATGGGAAACGACTATTACTTTAATAAAGTAACATTAACTTTACTTTTGCTTAAGTTACACTATCTTTCACGCAAGGATAGTTTAAAAAGAATCACTTTTAGGCTACTTGCAATGTTGGGAAAACATGACTAGATTGTAGTCAGGCTACTTGGAACAAGCTTAGAGAATAACAAGCAAATAAAAAATTGTGGCAACTCTTTTGTTTTAATTTATTACTTCATAATGCACTGATAAAAGCATGTATGCTGCTTTTAAAAATTAATGGGTCATATAAAGAATCAGTATTATATAACCCGTTCGTTTGTGTTATCCTGGGGGAAATTCTTACTAAATTTCTATTCAAAATTTTGTGTGTGGTGTGTTATTGGAGTGTCTGTTTCTGAAATTAATTATTTCAAATTTCCACTTCAGTTATTTTGTCAACCAATGTGTTAGTGCTTACACAATGCTGATTTCTCGTGATGAGTTTTGAGCTAGGAAAAATTCCCGACAGTCTAACACTTCAAATCCATATCCTTGGCAACGGTAACCATTGATTTTCATTGATGAAATTGTTATAGGAAGAGGCCCAATATTCTCTACTTTGAAGTTCTTCGTAATGGATAGAATTTGCTTGCTGTCTTTCAGTTCTTAAAAGAAAAAAAAGAGAGCAATTATTTTACAGTGCATAAAATTATTTTCTTACATTCATAAATAAATTGCTCTTTTTACTTACAATTGAATAAAAAAAGCCCATAAGTGACCAAGATCTAATACAGACTATTCTGCAGTAGTGTATTTCTAAAACTTTAAACTATTTTCAGTCAGAGTTTTGACAAAACAGAATCTACACTTCTCGTGGCCAAGCTCTTCAGCTTTTACCATTCTGTTTCTGTAACAATAATGTTCTGTATCAGTTCCAGTGGAGAGCAAAGCAGCCAGCTGCACAACCAGAGACCTGTGTCTCCTTACTCACGTCGTCTGCAGTCCATTAGTGTAGCTTCTGGCACCTTAAATCGAAGGGATCCTCCTGCACCAGGGAGTCTTCCCCCTACTTTAAGCAATTCTTTGGCTCCAAAGCCTTCTACATTGACCACATCCAGAACAGTTAAGTTGTTTCTGCCATAAAATAAAAATCAAGCAATCAGCTACTAAAGCACAAATTAAGTTTTCAAAATTATGGCTTTGCTCTCTAGGTGCCAAACCAAGATAACAGTGTTTCAGTAACAGAATCAGTGGCAAAACCTAGACAGTTTTCCCCTAAACAGAGACAGGATCACTCCAGAACCACTAGTGAATTTCACACAGTGAAGGAGCAAGTTTAGTGACCAGTGCCACTAGATAACAACTGTGCCACCTAGTAAAAATGGTTGCTTCTTCAATAAACTCCCTTTTCCTACAAAGGTAACCAGTTTGGCTGCATAAAAGACTCACTGGATCCATAACTCCTATCATTATTAGGTCAGGTTGAAAACAGCAAAGCCACGCAATGTGTTTCTCTTTTAACTCAAAACTGCCTCAATACAGTTACATGCATTTTACAACCCTCTGACCACAAATCAAGAAAATTAATGACGAAGATATAAGGCACAAACACACTTTAAGCAATTTTTATTAAACCAGAGGTATTCTGACTTTCAAATTTTGACCATTTGTCTATGTGCCAGGACTTTGCCAATTCATTTTAACATTGAGTTGCTTGATTCTCATTTACAACTAAAATTTGGCTTACCTGATTAAAATAAGAGAAGCTACTCTTTTGTAGTCAAGAGGTGTAAAAATTACACCAACTTTTCTGGTTTCCAGTGGCTGTAAACTTAAACAGAGCATCTCAGAACTGCATTTCTTGCTGATGAGGTCCTCTTGATGTGCATTCTGTTAAACAAAAAATGTAGCTCTTACTCAAAGAAAACATGTGTGTTTAAAGATGCCCATAAAGAAAGCACTGTATCACCACTTAGCACCACATAGAATATTTTTGGCAAGGTGCAGAAACTGCTAACTAACTTGTTATACCAAAGTCTTTTCTTTTGACTACATAAACCATCAGATAAGATTGTTTATTTGAGCAAAAGTTCGTATTACTGCACTTATTATGAGGAATGTATTACTTCAGTATTTAAAACAGCTTTTATTTGCTCAGATGGAAAAGAAATTATATAGTGTCTTTCACATTCAAGGAATCCTGAAACACTTCACAACCCAAGAACTGACAGTGTACTGATTGCACAGGGAAATGTGGCAACCATTATACCCTCAGTGTATGACTTACAACTTGATTGAAGTGAGAAAGGGACTGCTGCTAAATATGCTGATCATTTGAGTCACTGGAAAGAAGCCAAAGAGAATTCTTTACTATATTAATTGAAAACCAGAACTACCAGAAGTTCACTTAGTCTGGAAATAATGTAAATTTTTTTTAATACTGTTGTTTATTCTTTCTGCCTTTGAAAAAATAAAATAGCCCTATAACTTGCTCTTCCAGAACTGGGGGTCCCCTCTTAGAAAGGGGTGATCAGATACCTATAGCAGTCAAAAAACACATAAACATTCCAAAATGGGCTCTCACTTGGCTGTTTCTCAGTTTATACGTGTTGTACTAACAGCTTTTCTGATCTTTTTCAGTTCAAAATGTTTTTATTCTTAGTCTATTTTATGAAAAGCAAAACTCAAAAACTATCAGAACCTGCATTTAGTAATCAGTATTTATTAAAAGCAATCCACGTATGGCATTTGCAAACTTCCCCATATCACTCCCTACAAAGATGATCCTAACAATTCACTGCACATAAACTGACTAGGGAAATGATGAGAAATGAAAAAATTAAATATTAACCACTACTGATTTCATTAACAAGGCAAGATCTGTCTCATATGTGCTGAAAATCTATCTAACCATGCATGTTTCCCATAGCTCTTCAAATCTAATGAAAAACATGTAGTGCACACACTGATGTGAAGATCTACAGCTATTTTTCCATTTGGCCAAGAGTATGGTGTGTGGGACTGTGGAAGCTCACTCCTACCCCTACGCTACCTTCCCTTTTTCAGAGTGTGCCTACAGGCTAGGATTTATGAACTGCTGTCTCCTCTCCTTTACAGCAACTCTTACAACTGTTGCCAGAAAGGAAAGGTCAGCTTTGAGTAGCGTAGCAAACATGCCCTTTTCTTTTTACAAGGTACAAATATTTCATTAAGACCTTAAAGCATATGTGCAGAAACATGTATCTACACAGGACATTAAAGAGGAAACTGCAGTATGCCCAAACAGCAAGGAAAATGCATTAGTTTTGGGCTTTTACACAAACCAGAAGTCTTAAGAAGAAATTCTTTGGGTATTCTGGATAGTACTCTGGTCACTAGAATATGCCAGCATCTCTGATACAGCATTCTCTCTGTCATCCATGACACAACACCTCAGGGTTTATGCACAGCTCAGCACTGGTGCACCGCGGTCAAGTGTTACCACACTCATGCAAAAATTAGGCAATGGGAACCAGAGAGAACCATGACATTCCAAACCTGAATCTAGAAGTTGCAATGGCATGAAGCTGAGATGTACAAATCCTGGCTCCTCCTCCGCTGAAATACCCAACAGTACTTCCCTCTAGTGAGAAGATAACCCAGCCAGCTCCTGACATCACCAACTCCACAGCCTAACACTTCATGGTCAGCCTGGAGCCAAGGGTGAAGTCCCACCAGCACATCCACACACTTGCAGGCATGCATGCACTTCCTCCCTACAGCTGTATTCAAAACTGACTCAAATTCTGAAAATAATTAATTGCAAAGATACAAACCTGATGAAGAATCAAGAAAACAGTGTGAAACTGCTTTAAATTGCACTTGGGAAGAACCCAGAAGTAGCATAGCTAGAAAAATCCTCCTCTAGTGTGTCAGACCACTTCTACCAAAATTAGCCATCTTACCCTGTGAGAACATTCATCCATTAGCCTGAATTCGGTGGTTGTGAAATTAATAGCTTGCACATTTATGCCGAACCTAAATAAACCAAAACAAAAAGTTAAGCACTTGAAATCCAGCCTGTCAGAACTGCACTGACTTATTTTTACATGCTGGCATCTATTCTTAAATAGAGACTACTTTTACAATTGCATTTTGGCAGTGAGAAATATGGTGGAAATGTGGGTCTGCATTTCAACAGCAGAAACTGCAAATCAGTTTTATGTGGATTCCACACATTTGGAAAACAGACAAATTGCTGGGCATTTTAAGTCTGCCAGTGTAGAATATTGTAAAAGATCACAGTCAACAAACAGAATTTCTAAGCCACACAAACACAAATTCCCTGAAGCTCTCTCTGCTCGCATAACTGTTAAGAAATAATCATTATTAAATCTCATATAACACTCCTCTTTCTGCTCATGATTTATTTGGGATAAATTCCTATTTTCCATCACATAATTTGCAAATCAAATTCACTTGAAGCAATTGATTTGCTTGTCCAAATGCAAATTATAAGCATTTGACATTACGTATTAAAAACTAACATAAGAAAACCAACACATAAAATGTAGATTATAGACGAATGGACCTCCAGCCACTGAACTGAAAATTCACTTGTCACAACTGTCTATGACATTAGCTTAAAAAGAACCAGTTAATGGATGTGATTTCTTATGAACTTAAAAGATCTGCAGAAACAAAAGTGTGCAAATACAGAGAAAATGTAATTGCAAACCACTAGAAAGAGTCTATGTGGAAACTGTATTTAGTATGCAAACAGATGCAGTTATCAATGTGCATATATATACACAGACATATATATGCACATGCATGAACCTATGTAAAGAAATGAGGTTAAGGAAGCAATTACACAGGGATTGGGACCCCAAATAAGCAAGTTACACCTAAGCACAGGAGTAATCCCACTGTCTCTAACCACACAGCCCTACCAACTATAACATTTTTTCCAAAGATGAGTGTGATAGGGCTTATTTTGGTGAACTTCAGCTCACTCACCAGGTCCCTGTATTGTTCATCTAACTCTTCTCTAGATTTCTCATTAGATCCTCTCAAATCTAAAACAAAAAGTCTAAAACAACACAGAAACATTTACTTAGCTGACCCTAAACATTTATGTTGATTTTACTCCCTCTGGAACTGCATTTTTCTTCCCAGTTCCTGTTTCCTCTTTGACCAGGGTTATTACCTAAGAAAAGGCTAAGAAGAAAACTCTTCCTGGTGGGATGGTTCAGATGCCTTCTTCTCACTGATCTGTCTACAGACTCTACAGATACCAACTAGCACTGTGAGGAGATGTACAATCCCAACTCTGTAAGCTGTTCACATCACCTGGGCAGCTTGCACTAAGCCTCAGATACTAGAAGATGACCAACTATAATATGTATCTGGCAGACACAAACTTGCTTAAAACATGTTCAATTTGGTTTTTATCAATGATGAGGTATATCACAAAGGCATGCACCACACAGGAGGCTGCCCCGAACATGGCTCTATCTTCCAAAATGGGTCAGAACATAATCCCCACTTTGGATTACACTTTGAGAAACTAAATAAAACCCAGTTACTAAATAAAACTTTCAAACTAATTAAAATAAGGCACAGCAAATAAGATCTTTTAAAAGGGAAAACAGTATCCTGAGATAGTTATTACCATTTGTTCAGCAGACTCAGTGAAGCTTGGGGATCAGGGTAGTAAGAAAGAGGCAGAAGCTGCAACGTAACTGGGAAGGATGAAGGGTTTCTTAGTACGAAATATTTTACCTAAATAGTTTGGAGGGGAAAAGAAAGAGTTAAAAACTACATATTTGAGAACTGGTTGGTAAAATAATTCAGCACTGGCAATACAATCTGCATTTTCAAGGGACTTCAATCTGGCTTCTATGTCAATGCAGTATAATCATACATGCACATGACTGCATGTAACAGCAGGACATGTCACCACAATGTCATAATTTGCAAAATCAACTAAGAGTGCATTTTGAACCACATGTATGAAAATACAGACTGCCCCCACTCCCCAGACAACCCTTTCATTTGGATTTTGATTTATGCAGACAGATGTGAACAAAGCTCTTGCACAGAAGAAAGTGAAGTTAGTAAGGTGCCACCCCTTCTTAGAGAAGTCTGAATGGAAGCCGGTTATAAAATTTTTTGTAATGACTAACAATTAAATTGGACAAATGGAATATTAGGGTAATTCACAATATGTGCATATGAAAACTATTTCCATATGACTGGTTCTGGCTTAGGCTAGGTTAGTAGAGACCTAAATCTGACAAACAAGAAAGAAATAACTGTCAGTGTGGCTGGAAGATACATTGCTCTGCAAGTGTTGTATCTCTCATAAATGTTTTACACACTTCTGTTACACAAGACAGTGGCACGAGGAAGGCCATCCTGTACAGCCTTACATGCATCACTAATGACAACACACCCTATCCCTAGTCCCATGCTCAATTATTTTAGCACAAGCATGTAACTTATACAATGAATGCAAGGAAAGTTTAACAGCTACAAAAGTTGTTGTTAAAACCTATACTGCCTTACTCCTCTCCTTGTCTAAAGTATTACAACTAGCAAGCTAGAAAACTTATCAAAGAGCCAAAGGGATACAAATTTACTGTCTCAACTGAGATCAAAACACCAGTTCATAAGCAATAGGAAAATGCTAAGCAGCACCAAATATTAACCACAGACACTGTTATGTAAACAAGCTAAACACACATCAACTCAGAACTCAGAAAAGAGCATAGTAACAACCATCCTCACCATACTACTTTTAACAGCTGTGGCATTAAAGTTGAGTGTAAGGCCAGGCTCTGTAGTCAACCGTGGCAAGAAAAAGGCAAAGGATTCCTCTTCAGAGTTGTTCTGCTGAGTAAAGCGAGCCGATCCTAAAATACTTCTCCTGCTTTATTGGCAAAAGCAGAAAATTTAGTTAGTTTCTTTTTTTTTTTTTTTTCTTTCAAACAAAGAACAACAAGATGATTTGCCAGGACCTATAATTGCATCAACTTATCTTTCCTTGAAAATGGCCTCTACAAAATAAAGTCCATAAAGCTGTAGCCTAACAGCTAACTTCTGTGTATGTAGGCCAGACACTAAAAACCTTGAAAGCCATTCAAAGACCCTGAGAAGACTGCTATGCAACCTGTTGATGGACTCATGCAACTCCATAAATGAGCTGGTAAAACGTGCTTGGACTGCTTTCATGACAGGTAGCCCTGGTGAGATAACTATAGTCAGAATATTATTTACATTTTAGGCTGAAAAGCTTACTTTACACTGCCAAGGGCTGGCAGTGCCTTGAAATGAAAGCTGGGGGTGGCTGGGGTGCTCTGGAACTCCATGTGCTTCAAGAGAACTAACTTAAGTGTAGAAAAGGGTCCAGAATGTTTTTTTCTAATTAAGAATACTTCAGAGCAGAAATGTTCTTTCTTACAACACTGTACTGGCTTGAATTAAGAACCTCAACAGATTTTTTACAGACCTGCATGCTTCCCCACGTCTTATTCTTTGCCATCTTTCATAAAGGTCACTTGCAAGCTTGGAATCCACATCCCAGGCAGAATGGTCCAGCGAGAGACTCTTCTGCCAAAGCAGATTTGCTAAAAGGATAATAGATTTTTCAGATTTTACAGAGATAATATTTGCTCCTTCCATCAAACTACTTCTGAACACGAGTAATCAGATTCTGTGAAGTGTCCAGACCCAAAACAAAAAAGACAACCCACTTTTCCCCTTCAAAGTGAGAATATGAGCGGGTATATATACTATTTTCCATATCAGATTTGCTTAAAGAAATACATCTGCAATACCAAAGTAACTGTACATGCAAACAAGAGAATGGGCACTGCACAGGCTGTGTATGCTCTAGTAAGCCCTTTTTATTGCTGCTATTTCTTCTAATAGATGCTACTAAAGAGTAACCATGTTATCAGTAGTCTACACAGTACTGTCCACTGATGGCATAAAGTACCAAGACAATACGCTACACAGTGGTACAAAAATAAAATAGCATGGCACAGCAGGGAACAGAACAATTCCCACAGTTTGGCAAAAACAGTCTTTTCATTTTAGCTTCTTTTCTAGATGCTGATAATTTTCTAAAATTCTTCTTAAGATGAATTGCAAGGCTTTACATCAGTCTAAAGATTAGTGCATTTTAGAAAGTTACACTCATATTGGTTCAAGCATTCTCACACAGCAGAAAGTAGTTAGAAAAGCAAACTTTTTAATTTAAACAAATTTCAATATCCTCATTACAAGTCCTGCTGTATAAAATGAATTTTCTACAATAAAACTACTGTCAGATAGATGAGCCTACCTGAATCAGACTTTCCCAAGTAGCATTGAATATCACAGTGGGCAATTGTTTCAAAATTAAGATCTCCTTGCTGGAAAAACAAAACAAAAATATGACAAAACAAGCAAACAAATTTCAGTTTCTCAGTGCATAATTTCATAGAATCAAATAAGAGAATTAAGGCCTTGAATTAAGAGAATTAAGTGCCAAAAGAACTATAATTCCATCGCTGTTCAACTCTGGGGACTTAAGCTTTCAATCTTCAGAATGGTCTAACAGAGTGGTCTGGTACTAAGCTTTTCTTTCAGGACTAAGAACAGTTTTCTGGCCTGAGAGAGACACTGCTGCAGTTGGGTTTGCAGTGCCTAACAATAATTCAACACACAAAACTGAACACAATACCTTGGACACAGTCGAATATATCTGCAGAGGTATTTCAAACATCACTCCCAGATTTGTGGACAAACAAATACTAGAGAGCACATTCGTTACAGTGTCTTTCACACTGAGCTTCAAAGAAAAAACATTCCAGCAGCCTGGAGGTAGAGTCAGAGGTTCAGCGAAGTTCAGAATCTGAAAAGAATCAAACGAGAGCTGAATTAAAATTGGGCACTTTCTGATGCAGGTGGTACCTTGAAAAACACAAACTTTCTCATCCTTTGTGTTTTTGCTGCTACTACATGGTCGTATGTGCTCATACCTGATCCATACAGTGCACTTATGCAAATCTCAATATCAAAACATAAGAGCCATTTAGATGCCTACATCACGTGCTTATTCATAAACCAGGTCTGCCTGATTTGAACCAAGCAGTTGTGCCAGTAAATTATCGGCTTTAAAGCTCATCTGTGCACTAAATAAAGGCTTCCACTATGAAGCAATATTGAATTCAACAATTCTGAGAACAGAGCAATGGTCTGTAATTTGATGCATCTGTAGCTGCAACTCAAATGGAAGAACAGTTGTCAATAAAATACAAAAGTAAGCTGGACAGTGAATTGAGACAGTAACCTAATAGTTACAGATGTACATAAACCTTTATTTTCAACTGATTCCAACCAGCTCTAAGAACACTGAGTTCTTCAAAGAACCTATTTTGTATGTCAAAGATCCATATTTTTAAATCAAATACAAAACATTGTACAAAGAAGAAATACAGCTTACCTTTACTATGTTCTTTGTTTCTCTGGCTATGAAGACTTCATTCAATTCAATGCTGAAGTAAAAATTGTTTGTAAACCATATGGACCAATATCCTGAAGTATTATGATGAGGTTCTATATGAAACAGTGCTGCAGAAGGATCTACATCAAAATACCTATTGGTAAATACAGAAAAAAATATAAATACACCTGCTATTGTCCTTGAGTACATAATAAGTGGTCTATACAAGAGAAGATACCATAGCATTCTTATATTATGAGGCTCTTCTAAGTTTTCCCAGAGAAGAACAAAATTATTTATTTGGGAATAATTACATATGAGAGTAAAAATTCAGAAGAACCATGTAAAAGACACAGGCAAAGTATCTACCCTCTTGTTATGTTATAGCACAACACTGCCTATTGCTTTGTGATACAGCAGGCTGGATGAAATTGGCAAAATATGACTGAAGCAAGAGAAGACTTCACTTTTTTTTAAGACTATCCAACTTCTGCATTGCATTAACAAGGGTGCTGCAAATTTTATCGTAGACTAAGCAATATTTATATTATATGAGCTGCTAAAGCACGTATTTTTACTGCCTCCTAAAATTCTTCTTGGGATAAAATACAGAATTATTACTTCAAATGTGACAGGTCCATTTTGGCAAATGACAGAGCAACAATAGGAAGAAGCCTCTTCACTGACCTTGGAATCATAGAGTGACAAAGGAAGTTAACTTAATCTCTTAAAAGTAAGGTACAGTATTTTCATTATAGTATCAGTGAATGTTAACAAACAAAAATCCACTGTCAACCTACCCTTCTATCACAGGACAGAAAAGACAGGCTTTGAGTGTTGTAGTGCCTTTCAAAAGATAGTTCTTGTTGTCAGAATAAAGACTTTCACTGTCACAGGATGCAGCTGGGAAAGAGCAGACACACGCAATACATCAGCCAGAAGCATATCCAAAATTATTTTCATGTGAAGACTTCCAAGAACACTAAAAAGTGGAATCTTTGCTGGTGCAATCCTCACACAGGTGAGTAAAGTATCTAATTGTTTGAGTCCTAAGAGTCAATCTTTTCACAGGTTTCAAACCTTGTATTCATGCATGCTAAACACCTTCAAAAATACACACACAATAAGGCTGTGAAGAGCAACCTGAACAATTTTAACCACCTGTCATTGGCATAGCATTCTTACTAATCAGAGCATGCTGCCTCCTTTCAAAAGAAAAACTGCTCTCAAAAAGAGAATCACTTAACATAATAGTCCCTTCTTTCTTCTTATTCATCCATGTTTTCCCTAGGAAAACACATCTCAATGTCATTATGAAAGCAGCCTGTTTCATTAATGTTTAAAGTCTGTACACTGCAGTCTAGTGGTCAGAACAGGAAACAGGCTGGAGTCAGGAATGCTTAAATGCCAATCTCTGCTCTTCCACAAACACGTCTGGTTTCAGGCAAGCCTCTTCAATGGTCCTGCCAAGCAATGCCATAGAAAATGACCACCCAAGCACAATAGCCTTTCAGAAAACATATTCAAAACAGAAAAAAACCCATAAACTATAAAAGGATGTTGGAAAAGCATATTCAATACTTAAGCTTATTGTAAAATCAGCTAACATTTTAGCAACTGGTTTTTTCCCCGTTTTCAAGTATGTATAGCTTAGAGCCTTCAACCAGCATAAGAGGAACCACATACACACAAAAGGGGTGGAAACTATTAGCAAAAAGAATTCATCCTCTTTCTCAATAAAGTCTAGACAAGTTGATTTTGAGATCTTTCAGGGTTTCTGCTGAAAAAAACTGCCCTTTTTTTCAGCAATCAAATCCTATTTAATCATATTATCTCCAAGTGTAACCTGTACCTTTACAAGAAATAGAAGCAACTTTTGTGAAGTTAGTAGACGATGAGGATAGCAGTACTGGCTCAAACTCCACAGCTGATGCATCTTTTTGTGACAACTGCCGTATTTCCTGCATGAAGACAAGACAAATTATTTTTGTAGCAGTACTACCCTTATTAGTGTTGCAGCTCCTGTATTAGTCTATCTTCTTGTCAAATTTGCATGCCACCATCTGCCATTTTCTTGTATCTTCTAAATCAACAGATGAAATTTTTATTCAAGTTAACAGCTCTTACGTATTAAAAAAAAAATTCATCACTGAACTACAACATGTCATCTCAAAGATCTATTAGACATTTGGGCACACTTTAAAAACTTAGAACTGTGATATCTGCCACCAGCAAAATAAACCTGCTATTAGAGAAAACTAATTCTCTAATCAAATTCACCACCCTGAATTATGACTTCCTGAAGCCCCCGATTACCTGTATATGCACCAGGCTGTTTCCAGAATGCATGATATGCACATCTATTGATGAATGACCTGTCCAAAAGAATAAACACCAAGGTAAGATCACCAAGGACAGAAATACTTGTTCTGTCAGACTCACGGGAGAAGCAATCCCAATTTAACTTTTAAAATCTTTGTGTGACAGATACCCTTGTAAAAAGGAGGAACTGTTCACATCTTGAGCCACCCTACATTTGAGAGAGGAGTAAAAATGCTTTAAAATGCAAGCATTCCCAGGAAATAATACAAAGCCAGATTCACCACTTTGGGCTCAAATCAGGAATGGTCCTATCACCCAGCAGGTAGCAAACTATTGCCTAAAGCAACAGGAGACAGGAGTAACACAGCTTGCACTTGCTGGTAAGGTGGTACAGCTATGCTGGGGAACCACCCTTGGTCACTGGCAAAGCTAATGGGGGACAGACTGGACAGTAGGAAGACAGAGGACCAAAAAAAAGGGCAGCAGGACAGAGTAAGAGATTACCATCATACTACAGTCCTTCCACAAGGAAGGTAATTTAAGATTTTGCCTTTCCTTATACTTGTATTAAATCAGTGTATGCAGGCTGACATGAAAGATCATTCCCCCACCTGACCTGCCACAATTTCTAATAATGTGTGCACTTTGCTCAGCTGCTTGAGAGCAAGACTGTAAGTGCCAGCTTCCAAAAGAGGGTTCAAGGTGTTGATTATGAACTCCAGATACCCCACAGCTGTTTAAAGCACATACTCCTCTGCAGCCTTTCCAGCTGGTTAGGTCCCCTGTGCAGATCCTGCCTACCTGCTGTCCTGTTCTAGGGGCTAACTTCCCACCAACAGCTAATCCCAAAGGCTTATAGGACCAACCTCTAGCACAGACAGGACTTATAATTGCACTATATTTAACAGAAAGCAGCCCTAAATGATACTTCTAGTACTTCAACCATCAAGTGTTGAGGATGCCAGTGAGCACCCTTGACAGAACAGATGGGAACAATTTTCTACCAGCATCAGAATAAATGTACATCCACAACTCAACATAACAAAGCCCTGGCATCTCACTGGCAAGAAAACTAGGTTTATAGTGGGTATTTCAGTTTCAGCTCTGTGAAATACCACATCACAGAACAGGCACAAGGGGAACAGTACATATTGTAGATATTGTTTTGTGTATATTGTATCTACTGTTTTGTGACTAGATTTTGAAATGCATTTCTCTAAAGACAAAAAGATCATGTTCCATTTCAACAAGTATGTTAAAAATATTTTTTTTAATCTGGATTCTTAAGCAGTTTCTTCTTCTCCAATCAGAAAGGAAAACTGGCAGAAATGTCTAAAAAAAGCTATTCTAATAGATTGCAAGGCTCTATAAATAATTTTAAATCCCCTGGATTTAGAGGATTTGTAGCATAAAGAAACTGCAAGGAGTTGATTGTTTTGCCTGTGGAATTCTAGCTTACAAGAACAAATGATGTGCACATCTGTATTACCTCATTACCCTACTTTCCATAACGGCCACTATCCCCAGTACTGTATAAATCTCTCTGCCTTCACAATCCCATTATGGTCAATTTAATTAATGGGAAACCAGAAATGCAGTTGTAGAATTCAAAGGACCGTGTCATCTTTCCACACTGTTGAAGCAGATGCATAAGCATGGGGGACTAAAGAATGAAAGAGATCTAGTTTACAATTGTTACCTTTATGAAGAAAACTGCTTATGATAACTCTGCCCGAAACAAATTCTCTGCCAGCTGTGTTTAACTGAACTTACTTGGTTTCCCTTACTTGTGAAATTAAGCTGTCACTGAATTTTATTAAATTTAGGATGTCAAATTACAAATTATGTATAAAACCAAGTTGAATTACACTTAACAGGTAGATTTAGGACTTACCTGAGGTCTTTGTTCTTTCCATTGCTACATAAACTATAAAAAGATTCTCCAGTAAGTACTGTCTGTGCTCCACAAAATCTTGCTGGGCATTTTCCACTCTTACTGTTAAGCTCATTTCTAGCAGCATTCGGTCATCGGACATAAAACAGCAACTCTGGAGTGAGACAAAGGGATACGGTGTGTGTGTGATGGGGGACAGAACACAAAAAAATTCATTACAGTTAGGAACTTTGAGAAATTAAAGGTATTACCAAAGAGACACCAAAGTGCTGGCAAAACAGAAGTAATTAGGACCTTCGCTAAAATCTCAGCAGAAAACAAACACAGTGCAGGTACAGAGAGCACAGCAAAAACAAAGACAAAAACAACTAAAAAAGACACTGAACCTTGAGAGAATGCAAATTTATAAACTGTCTTAGTCAGTCTCACCTCAGGGACTGTAAAACAGTTTCCTTTGTTAAATCCTCTGCCTTCAATAAAATGTGACATAAACAGACTGATGCATGTGTCTTAATGGTAGGAAGACAGTTCATGTTCACTGGTCTGTTTATAGTTAATTTTTCCAAATCCTGCTTTTGTCTCCATTTCTCACTGAAGTAATTTTAAAAAAAACAAACATATATGTACAATTCTTAATAGAAAACACTGTTGTCTGGCTAGAATACTTCAGAAAAATACAAATAGGATCTTATTTCCATCTGTAAGTAGTGGCTGCTGTTAACACAGCTAAGGCATAGCAACTACAAAGACACAGACACCATTTTGCAAAAAAAAATTAAAGCCAATAAAGCAAAATAGAACTAGACAGTGAACAACATAAATTAGACCTGCATCAAACCACAAAACTCACTAAATTCAGGCTCTGATGCCCTATCAGGAGGACTACTTTGCTCAGGATGGAGGATTAGGAGGAGAAGAAAACTGGCATGTGAAGCGCTCTCAGAAGTGCAGCAAAACACTTCCAGCTAATCCCAAGTGGCGCAAGCAAGTACAGCAGGAGCGGGGAAGTGCCTGAGGATGGGATGCCAGCTCACAGCTCACACAGAATCAAAGAGACCCTCAGCACTTGAAATGGCTACCAGGAGCAGGGGCTGCCATGGAGACTGGAGCACAGGCATGCCCTTGGGAAGCTCAGACCAAAGGGCAGACAGCTGCACTCCACGCAGCCTCCAATGCTCAGGTGCACCTCAAGCACCTCAGTGCACTGCAAGAACCAAACGCAGAAGCAAAGCAGCACAGGAATGCTGCCATGGGCAACAAGTATTCCATACGGGAATACAGCTATGGAGCCTGGGCCTTGGCACTCCTGGGGAAAGAGGTGCCACCGGCCACAGTGCGGGTCTGAGTCTGAGCCAGAACCTCACCCACAGCGTGGGCACTGAGCAGCGCCCACCCGCCCTGTAAGGACACCGAGAGATGGGAAGAGAACCCGCTGGCACTGCCCAGGACAAGGAGATAACCTCCTGTCCTGAATGCTCAGGGCTTTTGAGGGGCATCTCTGCTAACACACTCGCCCCTCCTCAGCTCTGCCCAGCACCATGGCTGCCCTCATGGCCCCCTGAGAAACAGCCCAGGCAGCCCAGGCTTCAGCCTTACAGCTCACTGATCACTTTTCACTGCGAACCAGACACTTGTGAAAAGTTTCTGGAGAGAAGAAATTACAGAAACCTAATCATTTTTGTGCCCCACGTCAGCAGTCCAACACCTACACATCAGAATGCTTGTCCTGTTGGACTGGTTTTGGTTTTTTGGAAGGTTTATGGGGTGGTGGGTATCTTTTTTCATCTCCTTCTCTCTTAAAGATTTTAGTGTGATATGTGTGACGCTTAATTTGCATCAGAGGATACAATTTTATAAAAGCACAATTCCCCTTTAAACTGAGACACTGAAAACTGCCTTTTTGCTAAAACTTCTAGAGCTGTGGAAAGTGTCCCTCTAAGCTTGGCTTTAAATAAGAAGGCTTACATAGATATAAAATAATAATAAAACATACCTTAACTAGCTGATATGTGTCATTAGGTAAACTGCATTCAAGGTGAACCCGTAATAGACTGGCATTCATGGTTTCTGTCTGTAAGAAAGAAAATGAAGAAAACATCAAACACATTGCTTCAAATGTTATATAAATCCAATTCACATACCATCATTTATAAAGATAATAGGATTGCCTCCTCATATATGTAACACCGCAACATAAGGAATTTTTTAATGAATACAGTTAGTCTGTACAGTAGTCCAGTAATCAGTCTCTGAATCTCAGGACTCCATCAATATCTACCTACTTATCAAACTATTATTATACATGATTATTAAATATTTATACAGCATCTGCATGAGAACTCTTACAAATTTTCTTATGCCAAAAAAACTGTACTCAACAGAGCCTTTGTGTGCAATATAAAAGCCTATTTCCTTGTTTTCTGTGTATTTTCTTTGCTGATTGGATACTGAAATACAGTATCTAGGCCAAGAACATAATGCTTCTTGGACATGCTCTGATACACAGGCTTCATGCCAAAATGGACAGACAGAAAATACTTGTTTTGCCTTTTTATTCACTAGAATGGGAAAAGAAAATAAAAGATGACATTGACTGTGCCAGCTTGTAAAGCACTCATAAATCTAACAGGGCAACAGCACTGACAAAGCCAAGAATAGTTCATGAAAGCTATCTGGAAATCTGCACTGTCAAATTACTGGCACAAACTGCGCAACCAGTATATCTCGATTCTGAATTAAATAAAAATAAAAATTAAAAAAAAAAAATTAAAAAAAAAAAAAGCCAGAATCAGAATGGCAGACCTGTCACTCTGTCAGAGCTTTTCTTAGAGCCAGATTTCATCCTCATTTTAAGGCTGATGTGGAACCCCCCCCCTCCCCCTATTTCTCTTGCAATACTGATATATCTGAGTAGGGTATCTGCAGGTTCAGGTTTTTGAAGGTGTTGATGAAACTGACTTTAAACAATTTCAATAATTTGATGCTGAAAAGCAAAACTGAAAAAACTTTCGAAGTCATGTAGCACCCTATTTCCCCATACCTTTTTAGGACAGGAAAAAGAGGACAGGCAGGGGCACACGATTAGAGAGATTTAACACACGTGTGGCATTTCATGGGGTCCAGTTTTATAAAAGCACTGCCAAAAGGAAGACAATATTTGCATTCCCAATTCAACAGGATCTCAGACCAAAATGACTGAGGCTTCACACAAGAGGGCGACGTAGCCCCTGCAAAGGTGGTTAGTGGCAACCCAAACACTGTCCCCAACACAGCTTTCTGGAGGACTCAAACTCCTGCAAAGTCTTTTCTTTTTTTACAGATGTTTTTGTCTGTATCAAATTGTGAGAGCAGAAAAAAAACCCCACATGGCTGCTAGTGGAGTTTTAACAAGGCAGTAAGATTATAACTTTGGAGGTCATTTTCTGATCAGATAAAACTTTATGCTTAGACTTCTCAGTGCTTCTTGAAAAAACACTACTGCTTTCATGGTCCTAAAATAAGGATTTGTTAGTCCTTATTCAATGCCATTGTAATTTAAAGTAACTTAAAATCCCACGCCCCTATTAAAAAGATCAGCTACATCATATTTTTCCAGCCTTTGTTTTTCTTGACCTGGCATAGATCTAACATGGGAACTGCTGTCACCTTCAAATGTACAGAAGGGGAAAAAATGCTAGTGGGGTGTATTTGCTGTTGATCTGTTTTCTAGGGGAAATTTTAATTTCTTTGTGAGGCTATCTTCAGAACAGGAAACGGACTTGCATTTCTCTAAGGCAGACAATAATGCATAACTGTCATGCCCAATATCTTACAGCACCAGCAGGATGGCTCTGAGTTAACCCTAAAGAGAAGATAAGGCATCTTGAGAAGAAAACACTGTCAGAGGCAGAGTTTCCAACCAGACAAATCCAGGACCATCTCCCAGCAGTGCAATCACTCCGTTTATACTGTAAACATCACTGCTAATGAATCAGAGCAGAGAGCTGAGTTATGCAGCCAATGTTTGTACCAGAGGCAAACTGAAAAGGAGAGACACAGCAGGGAAATCTCAGAAAGAGCTCTGCAAAGCACTGCCACTTAATTACCTGGTGCCTCTACTTTGTATTAGGTACTTGGGCATACATACTTGAATGTACACACATGCTCAGCACCCACAAATCCTATATGAACAAAGACAACTGACAGAAGCCACACAAATTAAATTCTTAACATATTTGGTAAGTTCTCAAGTTTAAACTTTAAAGAAATAAGAGCCCTCTTTCAATAAAACCCTAAAAACCTGAACCATCCATCTGGTCTGCAAGGACCCCACTCTTGACAAAGGGATAGGATTCTCACTGGGGACAGCAGAGTAGGCAATTATTTAGAAAACAATTCATCCATCAATGAGGTCTCAATCGCATGTGGCAATCTAAAAGATTTCTGGATATATTCTTGCATCATTACCAGGACTGTAGAGTTCAAATCACTTCCTAGAGTTTGTCTACAGTATCATTGAAAAAGAACAACACTGAACAAGCCTCCTCTTCTTCCTGTAGGCTGATCCCTCAAAGTTCTTGTCCTGGACAGTCCCTGGCCCTAAAGTGGTATTTCCACTCTGAATGGCGTTAATAAGCTGTCCCTGTAATAATGATTCAGCAGAGTTTCATCAGTTTTTTGCAGGCAGTTATCAGGACAGCACACCAAGAAAGCTCTACTGTCTTCCTTCCTTCCCTCTCCACATCCAAGCACCACGCTTGGACACGTTTGCTTCTATGATCCTCTGCCCACCAGTGCAAAACATAGTTCAAGGAGTGTTACATTTCTGCCAGTACTTGCAGTATTTCCCAAGCTGTCAGTTCATAAACTTTGAACTCCTCCAGGAAGTCAGCAAAGCAGTATCTGTGTCTCCTTCGATAAGACCCTCCACCCTGCATGCCATTCCTCCTCTGACATTTCCACCACCCTGAACACAGCGAGGCAGTGATGTAGCTGCCCTCTTAGTGCTGTCCAAATACTAAACAATGCCAAAAACCAGGCAACTATAGCAAAGACTACACCCAGAAGCTGGGTAAACAAAGATGACCTATATGGGCTCCACCATCTGTTATGGCTTAGTGGTAACTAGCCACTGCTGAGTGGCCACGTGGCCGAGCAACGAATTCACAGTGTGGGACACCGCTCTTCCTTCCTCCCAACAAGTGAGCCATGAGCCCAGAAATCCTGGGATCCAAGAGCACAGGCAGAGCACGCCAATCCCACCCCTTCAAAAGCTGAAAGGTTGAAAAGGGTAACAGAAAGATGGAGACATTCAACAGTAAGAAAGGCAAGTTTGCCTTTTTCTTTTCTTATTAAGCACAGAAGTTTCTGTTTAAAAACATGCAGGAACGAAGGAGAAAAAAGAAAGGCCTTGTGCTTTGCCCATTAAAAGATAAAAGCAACACACAAAATCCATGGGCGTTTATTTTCAACAAAAATTCAAACACAAACCTGTCACACATTGTATTTCCAATGAAAACACTACTGTAAACTTCCATCTGTAATCCCCAGGTACATGTTATATAACACAAATAGCCTACAGTGGCAGAATTTTACCCCTATTTACAATTCTGGCCTTGACTTTCAAAATAAATTTTTGCAAATTGATAAAGCTACAAAAGGGGTGGTCAATTTGGTGAAGAAATGGACAGCCCATTACCGAAGATACTACAAAGCATGGACATTTCAGCTTGGCAAAGTGAAAGCTGAAAGTTCTACGCCACCTACAAATGCCTCTGAGTGTCAGAAGCAGGAAGAGTTACATAAATTAACTGTGCATCTCAATATATAAAATGGCCACAAAGCAATTTAAAGTGGAAGTCAGGTGCAGGTTTCCAACCATCAAAGTAGTAAGTATTTGGGGTAACAAGGCCTCCAGCAATTCTAGTAAGTCACTTTACCTAGCACATGATAGGACTAAATGATGTCAAAGCTTTTTTGGCCTTCTTGACCAAGGATGTCAGTATTACTCAACAATTTAAATACAACCATATTTAAAACAGAAGGCAAAAAATAGACACACAGCATGCAGTTCTCTGTCTGAGGTTTCCAAGCAGTATCAGTGGACTTCAGAGGTAAGGACACCTTCTGTGTTTCAAACTAAATGCTGTCGCCCAAGGTTAGAACTCAATCATCCCAAGGTGAAAAGGGATGTGCAAATGAGGCCTATGCTATTCTGAATTTATTAAAATAGATATTTTATGTCAGTTAAAAATAAACAGGGGAAAAGAAATGTGCACAGCTAAGTGAGTATGACTGGTCTGTTTTAAA
Source organism: Peucedramus taeniatus (assembly GCA_013400575.1). Lineage (NCBI taxonomy): Eukaryota > Metazoa > Chordata > Aves > Passeriformes > Fringillidae > Peucedramus > Peucedramus taeniatus. Next base: position 281,128 of record WBNO01020999.1, read on the forward strand.
TGCTTTTTCACTACAAGACTCCATTCTATGTGTAATAGTTATGTATCCTTCAGTTTGCCCTTGTGTAGCCACTCACTCAAACCTCATCAACCTCTCCTCCTTCTACATCTTCTGAGCTTAAAATATAAACTGGACAAAACAGAATGATACCTTTTTTTTTAATGAGATCTGGATCAGAATATAAGGAAGACGAATTGAAGAAGGCACTTCCGGAGAGGACAGCAAGCTATAGAGAAATATTCTTCTGAGAGGAACCCAAACTCAAACCATAAACTCCTCTCCAATATTTAGATCTTGTCTATCATCTTTAACAGCTGAGGAGCCCATCCCACTGCTGCAGCATTTCTGCTCAAATTGATAATATGCAGTGAAGAGTGTTTCCTCAATTACAGTACAGCACAGAAAAATGAAACCCAGAGCTTGGAGAATTGAGTCAACACTCTCTCCCACCTCATGTCCTACAAGATTAGTGCCAGGTGGTACCATGCTGCACTGCTAAACATGAGCTCAGACTTGTACTCCATACAAATAAAACACAGGATAATATTTGTCACTCTACAGTGAGGAAAATGTCAAATGTACCCCAAAGCTTCTCCACTCAGGAATTCAGACTGAACTGTAAAAGAACATGTATGCAACTTTCAGATTCTACCTGACAACAACCCATTGAACTAGATATGAAGATGCAGACATTAACAGCATCAAAAAAAACCTTATCAGCTCTACCTCTAGCACCTCAAATTACAAAACCTGAAGATTTTTGCTTCCTTTCCAAGAGTCTGTCCACAAGCAAGCGCAACCGTGTGACTAAAGATAAGAGACTGGTACGGAGGAAAAGAAAGGGAGAGAAGGAAAATGTGCATTAACATGGACAGAGGTAAGATTGACCTAACATATATGTAGCAGACTGAAAAATACAATCTATGCTGGTAATTTTTGTCAGGTAGAACAGAAGGCATCACAAAGGCAATTAACGCACAATTAAGATGCGATTATGCACATTTAATGCACAATTAAGTTTAGATAAAGTATTACATTTTGTTACGTGCTAAGGTATTCTGAGTGTGTTTTTGGAAAAACAATGTCTGTGTATAACACAACAGGAAATCTGAAAGATCAGTTTTTCAAGTTAGTTATTTACTTGAGAGGTTCTGTATGGATTGGAAGACTATGAAAATATCTGCAACTGCAACCAAATGACAGAAATCATTAAACTTCTTTGAACTCAAATATTTACGCCTCATAAATTCAGCTGGCTGTTCACTCCAGAGTTCCTTGTGAAGATGTGGTAAGCAAAACTGGCATCTTCAGCACTGACAGGGGTGGGAGGGGATGCTGCAGCCTGACTCCCAGCTCCCATTCTCATCCATGTAGCATGCCATGCTTTTTAACAGAGGCTAATTGTTGGTGCAGCCCTGCCATAAACTCACATGGGCCAGAAGTAAAAAACAGAACAAACCAATACAGCTTCCTGCCCTTTTCAATTTTATGGTATAAAGTTTATTTTTTTGTTTATGGCAGATCAATTCTCCAGTTCAGTCAGAGCAGAGCCTCACAAATAGTTTTGCCAGCACAGCTTAGAGGGCACCCCACCACAGGGGCACAAAGAAGAACAAGTGTGAATAGTTTAAATGCCAAAGACTGTCTCATAAAAGCAGCTGATCACAGTAACCCTGTATCTTGCAATCTCTCTCCTGCAGTCACTGGTACTCAGAGTTTTTGCTAGTGTTCCTTGCATCCCAAAAACCTGAACTCAAAAATCTTTTGTGGTAAAACAGACCTAGGTTTCTCCCCTTGAAATATATACTGTACCAGTGTGTGTGATACCTGGATCTTCTGAATGTGTGGAAGCAGTAAGTAGGCATTTGCTAGCTGCACTTTAGGTTCTTCTGGAGAAGACATCAGACTTCCTGTTCCAAAAACCTGGTATTAAAAAAAGGTCATTACATCAACATCTAGAATTTTAGTTGTAACAGCAACTTCCAAAACTGTATTGCTAATAACAATAGATCCGTTTTTCAGATTAAATTCTTTTAAAAGACAATAAACATAAAGTTCCAATAGAGAAAGTTATCATAGACATAAATGGCACTTAAGAATTGTCACTCATTCAGGCACTATTACAAAGACAAAACATAGCACTCACCAGCAGAGCATCAGGTTATCTCAAAAACAAAGTATCTACATTCTCCTACTATTTTCCAGGCAATTACAATACCATATTACCATTTAGGAGTGCAGTAATTTCTGAGAAAACTTTGTTACTAGTCCTACTGAATACTGAATTCAATGGCTCTGCCTTAAAAATTGAGTAAAATGTTTTCTCATTATTTTGCTTTTTAAAGACTGCAGTTTTCAAAACACTGTAAGATTTGTAATTTGGATGGCTCTACTGCATTTATATTTTGCTCCACCAAGATTAGTATATGACAATGAGATGCACAATGACTGGGGTGTTTGGAGCCAAGAGGGATCAAGGAGGCAGGGGATCATCAGAGGCTAAATAAAATCACTTTGGGCTTTTTACTTGTATGCAAAGATTTATTGTTTTTTAACAGGAAAAATCCACATATTTTTAATTAAGAGGATAATAAAATGCATTCTATGATCACTGAACATCTCTGACTACAGATAGAAAGTACCAGAACAAAGGGAATATGCCTTTTTTTTAATGCAGGTTTACTGCATTTACTTTTTAAATCTAAAGTACATTTTAATACAATGGTACCTCATATCCCTTTGGGTGATTCTTCTGAACATACTCTTGGACAACTGCATTAGAAACATCAGATGTTTCAAGGCTTTGGGGCTCTCAAGAGCACTATAACTGTGCATCAAAAACTCAAGTCATGCCTCTTGAAACTCTTAAACCTAATGTGAGCTGCAAATATGGACAGCTACTTCCTCTGTCTCAGGTGGCTGGTGAAAATGTCCATGAAAACCAGTCTGCTACTGATTTTTGCAGCAGTCCAACAGGAAACAAACTGATTTTGAGGTGGCACTGACAGCTGCTTCCCTGCAACTTGTTGATAAAAGGCTGAGCTAACTGGGCAATAAATGAAGGAAGCACGGAGGGGGAAGATGTCAAAAAGAAAAGGTCAAGCACTCTAAAATGCACTTTTTCCTCATTCTTGATGAAATATTCCTGCCAAATGTGGCATTACCTCTAATAAATACTAGATAAGTACAACATTTGTATTTAAATGTATTTCAATTGAACTTACCTAAGCTTTTATTTAAGGAACTTTATTTTCCAGCACAAGATCAAAGTATAGGAATGAAATAGTTTGATGATTAATTAAAGCTGTTACTCTTTCTAAATCACTAAATTCAGAGTTAAGATTTTTCTTTGTCAAAATAATAAAAGCCAAGAATTTGGAGTATGTAGTGTCCCTTATAAAAATTTTTAAAAGCTAAAGACCCGCTTAAATCCACCGCTTAGTCAGAAAACAGACAGCTTTAAGGTACAACCATTACCTCAACTTTTATGTTTTAAGGGCCTAAACCTCTCACCCTGTGTTACATCCCCAATGTGTTTACATAAAATCCTTCAGAGTAGCTAAAAACCACCTAAAATACTTCCTAGTGGGTTTTTCCCAACAAATGCATTCCAGCACAGTGCAGTCTGGACCACACTAATATATTAAACTAATTAGACCATGATCTTTTAAGTACACACATACAAATACACTTGGTTTCACTACCACAAGTACCCCACTAACAGCAGTAATTTTAACCATGTACATGTATGTGGTCATGACACTAGCACAATCTGGTGAAAGAGATGAACTGGTAACATTACCCCACCTGATCTGTACCAGGAATTCAATGAACTTTCCAAGTCCCTAAAATTATGAAAATCAAGTAAATTCAAAACCCAAGCTAAAAATAAGAGCAGTTCCCTGATATGAAAAATAAGAGCAATTACCTGATATGAAAGTACTCCATGAGATGAGGTATTTATAAATAATGAGCTTTCAATACTGCCTTCTTCTGTGGGCAGGAAGAGTACTCTGAAAGACATCTTTCCCATTGCTGGAATCACCTGCAGAGACCACAAAGAAGCTTGCTTGCTTGGTGCCAATGGTCACACACTCCCCAATCAGTCAAAGGGCCCAGGGGACACTTCCACCTGTACATCCCTATCTGTAAATCCCACTAGGCAGAACCTCAGCACTGAGAAGTTTCATCTGTGCACAACTCTCAACTCTTTCTACAAAGAACTGAGATGACACAGCAGCTTGCCAAGTTATGGCTGGAGTTTCTCAGCTAGCATGAGGCCTCACCAGCCAAGGCTTCTTTTTGCCTAAGATCTTAACCATGCAGCACCAAGCACTCTAAAATGCACTTTTTCCTCATCCTTGACGAAATGTTCCTGCCAAATGTGGAATTACCACTAATAAATACTAGATAAATGCAACATTTGTATTAAAATCCCATGTATTTCAATTGAAATGAGCCTGTGAGTGTACAGAGACACTTCCCCACACAGAGAGAGATGGCTATTGCAAAGTGAATCAGTGCCCCTGTGATACACAGGCAAATCAGCCAAGCTGAACTTAGGCAACACTCTTATTAACTAGATAGTCTGGCTGGAAGAACAATGACATCTATGTCTGCACAGTAATACCCATTCAGCTATAGTAAAAGCAAAAATCAGATGAAAACATAATAAAACCCCTTTGCACATCAGCAGAGAATAAAAACTGGGCTTCATCCAACTGAGAGCACAGCAATTCATTCTTAACATGCATTATATTGTTAAAAAAATCAGAGTAAAAATAATGGTCTTAGATCATAAAGGCAATTATGCCCATAAATGCAATACAAAATACATAAAACATTTCACTGCAGGTTTTTCTGACGAATACGCAAGACCATTCAAAAGACTGAAAATTCAGGGCTGTAGAACACCCACATGCCTGTGGATTACTGCATAATGCTGCTTAAAGCAGAATGTGATTTAAACAGCCTCTCTAACACTGAAAAATTGCTCTCTTCCTCTGTTACTGTCAAACACATTTCCTACTGTAGGTTTTGGATGGCTTCTCCCAAACAAGTCTAAGTAGAAGTGAACAAAAAAAACACTAGCAAAACAGAAAAAGAGTTGGAGGTCCTACAAAAAAGCACAAAAACACAGAATGAAGAGCCTATGCCAAAGGAAGCAGGAAGGCTTGGCACTTGGCCATTACATACTTTCCAGAAGTACATCAACACTCACCCGGCTATGAGCAGGAGACACATGAAACTGTCTAGTAGCTGTAAACACTGAATTGACTACAACATCTCTATCTCTACTAGGGTTGTAGGCATGCAGCATTTTAGCTCTGGGTAGCCCCAGTAACCTAAAGCAGGGGGAAAAAAAAAAAAAAAAAAAAAAAGAGAAAAAATTATTCACTTTATAAGCCTAGGCAACACACAAAGAAACAATACAAATCACCCTAAAACATGTTCATCTGCAACAATTACCTACTTGTAATTAATCTCTGGAAACACACTAAACAAATATTGCCTTTAGTATAAAAAGGCAAATACGTAACACTGTGATGCGAGGTACACTTAGTCAAAACTCATTGGAGTAACTAGGAGTTAAAGAAAAAAATAATCCTTACAAAGCACAAAGTTTTGGATAAAAAGGTTTAAATAACTGAAGTCTTGTTTTGTCAGCTAAAGCAATGATTCTTTTGAGGCTTTTGCTTTAGCTAGTACACCCTAAACCCCAACATCTTAGACATTCCTCCAGTCTGAAACATTCCTTTAACTCACAAGGGGACTGTGTTTCTTTTTGGTTACTGATAGATCAAAGGCACTGATTATCACTTAAGAACAATTTTTAAGTTTTCTTAAAAGAGAACTAAGAAAAATCTCATTTATTCTACCAATATGTTTTGCTTGGGACTCTCTGGATTTTGTTATCAGAATTTAAAGGAAACAACAAGCCCCTCCTCCACTAGAAGGGCAATCTTTCAAAAAATTAACAACCAGCATGAAGCAATTATTTGACATCCATGCAGAATCACCTGAAATGTACACCCAGAATGCATTATATTCCCTATTAGCTTTTCCTCCTTCTCAGAACTATGTTGATTTAAACTTACAAAACATTGCAAGGCAAGAAATGCACTTCCAGCCCTGCGGCAATTACTTACTACTTCTCTATTTTTGAGATGATGGCATGATCCCAGCTAATGCTTTTTACCCAAATGGAGCCCAGTATAGCTGCTCCTCCACACTTCATTATTAACCAAAATAACAATCATGTAAGATACTCACTGCATTCCAAAATGCAGAACTGATGGGTGAAAATGTAAGGCCTTCCCATTTGGAGGCATCTTTGCTGAGAAGCTGAAAAGAAGGGAAAAGAAGCCACAATTAATATTTAGTGGGCATGATGCTACAATCTGCAGGGAAGGAAGACACACTACAGGCTCTTAACTTTCTATTCTGAACCTCCCTTTCTTGCACAGGTCTCCACAGTCATGCTGACACACCTGTTTACGGGGCTGAGCAGTGGACTGCAGAGGGAAAACAACTGGGAAGAGTCCTGAGGAATGAAAACTACGTGAGCATGGAACAGATCCCCAGTCTTGCCAATTAGATACCTATGCAAGCATTGGCACGAGCACATCTGAGAGATGCAGAGGTAGAAAAGTAAATAGCAGCTTGGGCAAAAGCAGAGATCAAAAGAAGTGCTTGTAGAGCTGTGGCTTTATTGCAAAAGCCAGCTCGCTTCTCCTATGCAGAAGAGAGTAAGAAATACTGTGAAGCATATACATCATCATCTTTTCTTTGCCCTACAAAAAGTCACAATAAGGTTCCTATCAGTCTAGCACAATACCCTGTAACACAGAAATTCATTATATCTTCACCATTTTTTCAACTGAAACTTGTCCTCCACAAGTCCCAAAAAACAGTGGTAAAAAACAAGCCCAGAGTTTGTTTATTTTATCTGCATACCCAGTGCCACTCTGTTAAAAACTTCTCCAGAAGCAGTCTGCTCACTGAATAGCCAGAACAAGTTCAATCTTTACTGGATGATGCTAATAAGCATCCTAGCAAGGATGAGTCCAAGAAGGGTGAGAGGGACAGTGGTCTCATTAGTTAACCAGCTACTTTGCATCATTTGTGGTAATACAGTCAGATGGTTCCCAATTTAAAAACGCAGTTCTGTGGCATTACACATTTAATCTCTCTTACTGTGCACATAATCCTGCTGTTATATTCCAAAGCAACAGACATCATAATTTATTATCAGTCAGGAAAAATAACGCTTATTATTACAAAAACTCACAACTTTTATGAAAACATAGAATCATAGAAGGGAGAGAATTCTCTCACTACTGTAGCAGGCAGAATGCAATATATCCAGGTAGCATTCCTGAGGAGCTGCTAGTGACAGCCTCCTTCCAACCACCTTGTCTCTGCAGCGGGCAGCTCTTGCTCCTTTCCTAAAAACATCACAGCAACCAGCACTTTCTTCCCCTTCCAAAAATCAGCCTCAGCTACATACCCAGAAGTTAAGTCTGAGTACTGTTGTAACATATACAAATTAAAATTACTACTATAGTAACAGCCACAGATATTTGAGGAAGACATGTTTCTTAAAGACCCTCAGATACTTTTATTGTATGCATACACATAAACAGCAGAATAAAAGTTAAGCCACTGGTTAATGCCCTACAGTATGACCTTGAACCTCGCCACTGCTTAACTTTCTAGCATCTTACAGGTACTGCTGCAATACCTTTCCTCACCAGAATCTCTGCTGACAACAGCAAGAAGTTGAGTGCTTCTCTCTGCCAATTTATGCAATTGGAAGTAGCTCTCCAAGACTTACCCTCCTTCTGAGGAATTCTATCAGCATCAGCTCTTTTCCTCTCAATTCTCGCTCTTTGCAATAGGTACCAAATGCACCAGCTGGGTGCAAATTCAATGCTTCAATACAAGCAGTGCATGTAGGAGACTGCATTTCATTTGGTCTAGGTGAACATGGCCATGCTATAGCCCTGGCTCTTAAAAATGCACTGTATTGCTATCAGCCAACCCTCTACTAGTCAAAAAATGGGAAAAGCCCTATGAGTGTAGCAGCAGTAGGATCCCAGGGGTGCTGTTTATTCCTTCTGGAGAAGGCAGCCTGGACCTTGCATGGCTGAAGCCAAGACTCAGTTAATGACCTGTGCAGGCTCCGAGCAAGCTCCTGAGCATGGAGATAACTTTGGAGCATCCCTGCACACTGCTTGACCAGGAATGGTCCCATGATTCCAAGACATCCAGCTTCTGCTCTGCACCCCCCAAAAGCTGCCAAATCACTCCAAGCTCCAGCCTGGCCCCGAAAGCAGAACAGCCACATTCCTGTGGCACCATGCCCATCACCCAGCCCACCGTCCAGCTCCAGGGCGTCTGCACCGCTTATCAGCGGCCCCGAAGCAGTGCCAAAACATAACCCGAGAGCTGAGCTTCTTCAGCAACAGAACTGGTGGAAAGAGAACTACCACTGCTTTGGGTTGGGTTTTTTTTTCCCTCAAGGGAAATGATGACAGGTTGGAATAATGGGAACGGGCAAGAGAACATTCTGCTCTTGACAATCGAACAGCTAGGATGCACTTTGAAGTGCACCACCGTACAGGGAAAGAGACAGGCCCATCTACATGAGAAGTGCACTTCTCCAGTTACTGTCTCTAAAAGGCAGCTAGAAGCTGGCAGAACACCATTCTGCATCCCCGCACTCCAAACACAATTCAGATCTCTGTGGGGAATCTGACACTGAAATAAACACCAAGGCAATTTACTGAGACATTTAAAATTTGAAGTCACTTTTAACAAAAAAACCTACTTTTTTCTCTAAGAACATCATTTCACCAATAGATTCATCTCAAATTATGCCCAAAATTGCTCTTTTAGCTACAGATGACGTGTCCAAAAAAAAATACACTGATCCTTTCATGAGAATGTCACAGGCTTGAGAAAGACAGAAATATCTGCCTAAGAATGGAAGTCTTGAAACAACAAATGTGGAGAAACAGGCCTCTTCACAACAGAAAAGGCCTGGTTTCCAGATACTCTTTCATTGCTTTTAAAATCTGCTAACATCCCATTAAGCATGCCATCTAACAAAGCTGGACCCCATGCTCTATGGCATCACTTTCTTTGGCAGACCAGTTGAACAGCATCTTCTGAATGGTAGATTTTGATAGAGCAGCTCAATTCCAACATTTCAGAGGATACTTTTAAGCACGAGTGAACTGGAGGGGAAAGAAACAGAAGAGGGGAAGGAAATTCTTGGCAATTACTTTGAACACTCAGTATGGATCGAAAACCTAGTTTAAATCATGCTGTTATCACTTCCCAACAATTCAATGCCCCTCCTCCTCTCCATCCACACAATATATTTAAATGCCCTGACACCCTGAACCATCCATTTCCAGGAAAAAAAGAGCAAGAAAAACTGGAGGAGAAAAATTGAGACTGGGGAGGGCACCACATGGTCACCCAAAGCACGAGGAGGATTTGGGGACAGGTTCTGGCAGGAAAGGTGAGGGTGAGCCCATGAAAACTTCAGCTCACCACCCTCACTTGCAGAAAACACCCAGTAGAGAGAAACCCCGAGCATCCACACAACCATCAGGAATGCCTGTTGGGGAGAAAGGTGGATGGGGAGCTGAAAAACACGGGCTGCAGGAGAGGTGGGTAAAGGAAGATGGTGACACTGAAGGTGAAGAGCAGGATGGAGGAATGCAAACACCATTAATCACTTGTGCAAGCAGAGGAACACCTAACTCTAGGGCAGCATTTTTAGGGGACCTTCTTGTTGTTTTTTAAAAGGTCCATGAGCTGTAAAATGTTAAGCTACCATATTCCCTCCACTAAGAAAGCCCAGAGGTGCTTGAACATGGAGAAGTTCCAGCCTTTCACAATGGTTCCTGCTCAGGAAAGAACGTTGTGGTGTCCTGTTGATGTGGGACTAACCAAAGGAGATGCTAATACAGGGATGCTGAGAGCACTGGTAAATATAGCATCGATATTGTTTTGCCCTTGCTTCTTTCAGTTCTGTTAGGCTGTGATGTATTAAGCAAATATAGGTAAGTCAGTATTTACAGGTCAGTATTGACAGTCCCTGTCAATACTAAAAACCTAACATTTTTAACTGCGAGATATTACAAACATTTGTTTGAAATAAGCAAAAGCCTTATGCTTCCCATAAAGTCCAACAGAAACAGATCTTTTTTCACAGGAGATTTATTCCTACTTTCACTGGTCAAAATCACAGGAGACATATTTCTCCTAAAAATCCAAACAAAAGAGCAGATCCATTCTGAATAAATTGCTGGAGATTGCATTGGGGTTTTTTTGCTTGTTTTGCCTTTTTTTTAAATGATATTTTAAAACTGAGTTAATTCATTTGATTATACACATAAAACACTCAATCTGCAGAATAAACTGCATTTGGTGAGAAGTGAAGGACATCTCCTGGAAAGAAGTTCATCCCAATGTTTCTTTTTCTTCTGTTAGCCCCTTTAAGTCTTCCTTGTATCTTTATTTCTTCACTTGAATTATTAATCTTCACTTGAAGATTACTTCATACTAACTTAGCATGCATATTATCTGATGATTCAGATAGCAACGTCTGTAGTTGAAAATAATCACAAGTGCTACTTGGTTCCCTTTCTTCTTCCTTCCCTTTTGTAAGCTTTGTTCACAGCACATGCTGAAAAAAGCAAGTCGGGGAAAGGCATTTTATTGTCAGGTCTTTTGCTTTATGGCTGCAGGGTTTTCTTGGAAGCAGCAGGCAAAAATGACTGGATTCTTGAACATACAAGAGGTACTTTTTGAGTTTATCTGTTTAGGTAGTACTGTTTTATTTCTCAGTATATTGATAAAAGTAAAATTTTACTTATGTTGAGCATTTTAGTACTTTGCATCACCAGTGTAGTGATGTTAATGAGCCCACAAGATGAGGTTTTGAGATATGAAAGCGTGTATGTATTGTACAGGAAAGCACATCTTTTATGCAAACTGAAATAGAGAAAAGGAAATAAAACCTCTCATTTACTGACTATTTTTAGATTCATTCCTCTAAACTACACCTGATAAAGAAAACACAGAATGGAACACATAGGGAAGCAACCAAACCCAGATATTTTTAATTATCCTGATTGCGGCTGATGCAAAGAAATTATTCTGACAAACAAAAACAGGTAATTAAGAGCTAGTAGACATAGAAATAGAAAAAGAAGCTGAATCAAAATCTTATGCAGAGCTAATACAAAGCTTTGGTTTGTCACATCCCTAGTCGCTCTCTTCTCTCAACCTCCCCATTACCAAAGGCAGTAAAAGCAGCAACCAGTATTAGGATCATTTAAGTGCAGCTCCTGAAAGACACACAATGCCTTTGAAACAGATTATGAAATTGTTTGGAAATACAAAATTTAAACTTGAGTTTACTATCAAGGCAACTCTGCCAAAAACAGAAACAGGAACAGTTTTAAATTAAGGTTACAAAAAAAAAAAAAAAAATCATAACTTCCTTCCTAGAGACAGAAAGAGTCCAGAAACCAGGAAATTGCCCAGCTCGCAATAACCCTGCACCGCTCATGGGCAAGCCATACATGGTGTGTCCCTGTGGGGCTTTGGCACCTGGAGAAGAGCAGTCACACTTGCCACCTCAGCTCCAGAGACTTACGGGACTTTCTGAAGCCCTGTACCAACCTGCGGCAATACGTGAATCACTCCGAATTTCTAGATTTTTTTTTTTACTTTTTAAAGAAAAAGAATGACCAAAACATAAAAACACAAATGAGAATTTTGAACACTGGAAACCTAGAAGTCCCAAAGGCTCTTATTTTTAGCACTGCATTTCTTAGGGAAGAGAGGGAGGACTGACTCACTGCTTCTGAATGCCTGGGATTTGTAACCCATCATTAGGAATTCACTTACATGCTTTACCAGAGAGCTGTGCTTCTTCTGGAAGAATTTTTTTTTTTACTGCGAGGGTAATGAGGCACTGCAACACATTGCCCAGGGGAAGTTTGGGTGCCCCCTCCCTGGAAGTGCTCAAGGCCAGGTTGGACAGGGGCTCTGAGCAATCCAGTCGAGTGGAAGTGTCCCTGCCATGGCAGGGGTATTTGAACTAGACTGAGGTCCCTTCTGATCCATTCTATAATTCTGTAAGAAGGATGGTTGCCTTTATTTCCTCTGAAGCACACTGCATACATCAAGGACTGAATCCCAGACTGTGAAAAGCAGGAAAGGCCAAAACAGTGTTACCTATCAACTAACATGTGCATGCATACCTGCTATTCTGCATGTTTGGGCTACAGGAAAATAGGCAAGGGCAGCTAAACCAGAAGAAACCAGTGAAATGGATGAGACAAGCTCTCTAAAAACAAATCCCATAATTTATGGCATAATTTAAGGAGGAAAGCAGGTCTATCAACGTTTTCTTTTTTATTTCTTGAACTACTGAACTTGGAAAAGCAACATGTAGCTAAGACCTGCCCACAAAAGTTTCGATAAGCTGATGACTTATTTACAAAGGCGGTAAAGTCAAGGGGTAGGTCAGGCTAGCCTGTGTAAAGCAGAAACCACTCTGTTACTTTTATCTGGTCCCTCATCCATTGCTCTCCTCCAGCAAGCTCCCCTGCTCTGTACTCTAGCCCTGGTGTTTCCACAGCCACAGGTCACCTTCCTGGGCAACCTCCTCTCCTCTCACTGCCTGTGGTCGTCCCCTTTTCTACCAAGTTCTGCAATAGCATTTAAACAAACCATTTGCACAGCATTTACCTAAGCCAGCAGTGCTCCAGTTTTATTCATTACAAACCAACAAAAATTGCAATGATCAAAATTAAGAGTATCTCACCCAATAGGCCTTAAAGCCACATTACTCAATGGGGTGTAAATGGAAGGACACAGATTTAAAAAACTGGCTTTTCTCTCTACCCTCACAACCAACCATAAAGAAGTTAAATGCAGACAATAAAAATGAGATTAAGACTCATAAAGAAATCTAGAGGAGATGATGATCAGTGAGGGACAAAGTGCTATAATGAACATCTTGGTGAAAAGAAGAGGCTTTCTTCCCCAGCTGCGCCTGTGGTTTGCATTTTAGTAGCAGGAGCAGCACAATAAAGCGTGTTTAAGGGCAAAATGGAATTACTCCCTCACATAAATCACATAAATCAGTCCCCAACTTCTGAAATAACTGAAATCTGTAATAAATTAAGACAATAATTCACAATGACTTGAAATTATTTGAATTTATTTTCTGAAACTTCTTCTTTGAAATCCTTTACTCACCCAAATTTCAAGCAACAACCAGCATTTTTAGAGATGTTCCAGGGGGGCCATATATATTTCAGGCATCTTGGACAGACAGTAACTAATCAAGTAACTACTTGATTTGGATGGCTGGACAGGGCCCACTAGTTCAAAATGCACATCAAACACATTTTCCTCTGAAGCACCTCTACTGCTGCCAGCAAATCCCAAATATCCTGCCAGGCAGAATGTGATTTTTGGCTCCATATAATTCAAACACTGCCTTTACCTCATGAAATATTGCAGAATGTAAACTCTGATAACTGCTCTCAAATAAAACCTTTAGCTTACCTTTCTCTTTTTTAAGCTTCTTTACAATTTATCTTTTTCAAAGAAATCAGCAATCTTCCATTAAAATTAAAATTGCAGAAACAATACAATTTACTCATTTCTTTCTTTAAGTTCTTCCCAAGACAAATTAAAAGAGCCACTTGCCCAACACAAACATGCAGTTTTGGCTCCATCAGGAGCCTTGGTACTCTTGACATTTTGTCTTTACCAGGTCCTGGAGTTGTGGGGTTTTAAGTAAATACTGCATTTCATGTCTCTTTGAAGACTGCTTCTAGCCCATGAGTTTGCAAAATAAAACCAAAAATCACAAAGGTAGCTCATGCTATTTCTTTTCCTTTTTAAACATTGAAATTTTTTAGCCAAATTCACTTTTTTTGCATAGTTTGCTTACCGTCTAGTTGCCAAACCCTCAAAAAAAACCCTCAGAACATTTAAATTGCCTACATAACACAAGTTTGTTCTTCAAAAACTGCCACTGAGATCACAAATAATTGCTGAGATGTTAATTTTTGCCTTACTTGATTAACTAGAATGAATAAATGCAGTCCAAGCTGCAGCACCCTGGCCCATTTAATACACGTACAGAAGCGGCTGCTTTTTCAGAAACTCGCACAACTCAAAACCCCTACAAGAGAAGCTGTGAGTCTCAACACTTCTGAAAGATCAGGTCCTCCAGCCACACTCCTGCCCAGCATCTCTGAACTGAAAATAAAACATTTTCAAGTGAGATGTGCTGCTCACAGCCTTTTTCAGATACTTTGAACTCACGAACCCTAGAGAAGGGGTACATGGGGAAGTACCTAGAGAAGAGGCTTCCATGGTGTCACCATGCTGCCTTCTCTGGCTAAAAAAACAAAGCACTAATGTAAGCCTTGAGCTGAAATACCATGAAATTTAAATGACTGTTCCCTACCCACAGTTTTCAAAGCCTTTTTATTGAAAGCAGTCAAAATTCACAGCACAGCCCCATGAAATAGGCAGGGAAAAGACCCTTAAAAAAGTCAGGAGATAGGCCACAAACCCACCTGCCTTTTACCTAAGAAGAACACAATTATTTTTACTTACTAGATAGCAAAGTCTTTATTTCTGTCATTGCAATGGCAAAAAGACAGCATAAAATTTTAGTTGGAAGGGCAGTTTTTAAGCACAGTCATGTACTAACACAATTACAAACCGAACAAAACAAGAGGCAGGTATTTCAGGAGAAACAAATTCTATCACACCTGCCTCAACTAAATTAATTCCCACAAAAGTAACAATGAACGTATTTGCTTTTCCTGCAGCATGCCTACAGAACAATTACCAGTAAAGAAGGAAGAGATCCAAGTGACCTCATTAAGACCTCACCTTTCTAAATGCACCAACTGCAATTCTGGTTTTAACAGTAAAAATAAAAATTCACTTCATCAAGCACACCCAGTTTTACTCAAAAACTCTCCCCAAGCTGAAGAGCAAAGGGCCAACTTCTGTCAAGTAAGAAGCAACCCTTCCTCCTTCCAGTGTTTCACTTCCACATGCCAGGGAAACGAGTTTTCCTCCAGCTCTGAGAATCCGGCTCATGCCTCGAGAAAAGCAGGACGCATGGACAGGAAGCACTGTGGGGCTGCAAAGCTCACAGCAATAGGAAGTCACATTCTTGTCAAATTTCACTGCACCCAACCATTTCCTTTTTCTACATCAGGCACAGCCAAAAATTTCTATCTTGACAGAAACCATTTTAAGCTACAAAAGTTCAGCAAAATGCATGAAAGAGCTCTGTGGTCACTGATAAGCTTGACCTGCTTAATAATTAAGAGTGATAATCTTCCTATAGTAATTAAGTGATAATCTCCCTGTGGGAGCTGCCTTTTGCTGTTTCTACATTAATCCAAGCCTCCTCGTTTCTTTTTATAATGAAAGGCCTGTAGGACAGCATGTGCTTGCCTGCTGGATCTCAGCAGCCCATAGGAAACCTTTACACTGAACCCATTAAGTCCAAAAATCCCGCTATTCCTCCCTGTGTCTTGCCCCTCCCCAGGAAAAGAAAAAAAGAATGCTAACTAAAAAGGAAACTAAGCAAATACAAGAAAACTCAGACCTAGGACTTTAAAAAGCAGTTTCTGCTTTTCATTTATTTCCATTGATCTGGACAGTGCACCTGACACCAGTTTCCCTCAAAAGAAATTACAGAAAAGTCACTAAGATCACATCTCAAAGCTGCAAAAAATACCCAATAGTAGAAAACATCAATCTGGACTTTGCATTTTTTTCCTCTTTTGTGAATTTCAGCCCAAATTTTTAAAAACTAAGTATAATCTTTGAGCATCAACCTTTAAGAATAGTAATTTACCCATGAGCATTCAATACCATGCCTTGTTTAAGCCAGTGTATGAAGACAGACAATCAAAATGAGCTCAGAATGGAAAACCGTACAAGTTATCTCCACAGCACTTAAAAGGCAGCCTCAAATGCTACAAATGAAAAAAAAAACAAACACTCCAATATACGGTTTCACTGCATTGGCAGTAATTTATTTTACAAACTGATAACATGCTGGGGAAGTCCCTCAAAACCTTAAAACCATGCACCACTTGCAAAATCCTTTTACCAAACACTTGCTTGAGTAATAGACCAAGACCATCATTCTCAGGGCTATGTTTCAGTTTTATAAGGACAAAAGTTATTGCCATTACTGATTGCCCAATTTATTAAAAACTTAATTATCTCCTCTAACAGATGCAACTTCATACAAGACTTTCTGAAGCATCTCCAAATGCTTCATATTTGTTACCACAAATTTAAACTACATCAGTTTTCTAAAAAATACACAGTTTCTCATGTAATTGAAAAGCATTTTCCCAAGCTGTACTATACGAATATGAAAATATGATGCAAATAAAACTATATGAGAAGAAGCAAGGCTACAATTTTCTTAAAGGTACTGTAAGCGCGGTGCTGCAGGGGGAAGCTGTGGTCACACAGTCACCCTATGCACAGCAGGGAAACTAAGCTGCTTTCCCACACCCCAGGGGCCACTATCAACCTCCTGCATGAAAAGTTAAAGTCATTAGCCAAATACCAACAGTGAAAAAGCAGCTTCAACCCCAAACCACCACCACTATCTTACAGGAGCATCACTGTCTTGTTCTTGTTTTCCATCCGTCCCAGCTAGGATGTGTTACATCCTCTTTAGGCCCCCTCTGAATGTTTCGGCATTGTTTGACGAAGCTTTCTGTTCTGGTGCACTAATTCATTGAATCTACGCCGTATGTGATGTGTGGAATTTTTTTTACACAGGACACAAAATACAGAACCTTATGAAGAACCTCTTAAAAATAGCAATAAAGAATGTGCAGACTATTTTTATTGTTCACTGGCATTTATTAACTGACAGCACTGTGCATTTTCATCATCATCTCTATGCTTCAATAGCACAGTCATATAAACCTACTCTAAAACTAAGAACTTTTCTTTTCTAGCTTCCCATACAAAAGTCTGGTTATACTTCAAAATGCATCCCCTCCTGCAGTCAGAAAAAGAAAGGGGAATCCTCCACAGCATCAGATCATTTCTACTTTTTCACCTAAAGCCAGTAAACCCCCAAGGTGACAGGACACCACCGCAGACAGTCTGCAAAATTTCTCTGGCTGCCCCCTTTGAAAAGTGCAGCTTGCTGAGCTCTCCTGTCTTGTGTCACTCGTCACTCTGGGTTGTGGTGTGCAAAATGGAAAGACAGCTCCATGACTTAGTGCTATTAATAAAAACAAGCATGCTCATGGTGTGTTTGCGACCTACTCCTAAGTACTATTGTGTATTTATAGTTCACTAGATTATGTTGTTAAAGGAAGCACTCAGATGTGAAAAAAATTTTACCAGAAAATTCAAACTGGCAAAAAAACAACCAAAAAATTGGCATTACCAGGATTAGTAGTTGCAAGACTTATCACAGAAACCACCGGGTCCTTACAAAACATCTGGGATCTGTTGAAGTTCATGCACAGCACATTATCTCAGCCAATTCCTTCTGATGTACAAAATGCTGCAGTGTTCTGCTATTATACAACACAGAACCATATGAAACACAGCCTGCTTCACAGGTTTATTAACAAAATGTCTACCACCAAAGAAACCTCAGGTATGTTATGGCTCTGAATTGCAGCAAGGGGCACCTACAGTGCACAAGTTAACATTTGCTTCCTTCAGTAGGATAGCTGTGAGGAAAGGAAAAGGAGAAAAATTAGCTGAAAAAAACAGCAGGAAGTCAGCTTTTGATTATTTTATATCCACTAAAAAAAGTACTTGCAATCAAGTACAGTATTAAAACTCCACCTCCCCTAGGTTCTTGCATTTCTTCCTTTATTTCAAAGCTAGGAAGCTAATCAGAGTTCACCAACTGGAAATGTTCACCTGTGAAAGCAAAGGCAAAGCATCACTAAAGCTATTTTTAGTTCCTTGACAAGCCTCTAACCAGACATCTGCTTCCACTGCAATAAAGGATGTACTTTGCTTCTACATGCCCCACATGGGGTTTCTCTGGGTTGTTCTGCCCATGAGAGGAAAATCTACTCCAGACACAGTAAAGATCCCTCTGCAGCCCAAAGGTGTATTTAACTGGTCTTGGCCATACATCTCGCAACGTTTCTTGCTCTTCAAGATAAGCAAATTAATGCCATGGTCACACATGGGAACCCACACAAAGGTCCCACTGAAGCCAGAGGGGCTTCTCATAGGCAGAGGGGTGACTGAGGTGGACTGAGCTCCGGATTGACATACAGCACTTTGCCCCTTCTTATGGGAGCACTTGGATACATGGATGGCCATGCATCTGAGCCAAGAGCAAGACATAAAGCTTGGCAAAGTGCACCCAGCCTGTGAAGAGGCTTCTTCTGTCACTCCATGGCAATAATTTACACTAAAAAAGGAGCAACATGGCTTTGTGGCTTTGTAAGGCAGATCTTCAATCACGTCAAAATGGAAGATGTGGCTTTTGGCAAGAATATGGCAAAAACACTGAGGAAATAAAGAAACTTAAGATGCTGCCCCAAACCATGGCCAGCAGTAGGTAATGTGGATTTGCAGTTACCACAAAGTCACATATTCGACACCTGATCCTACCGTTCCACAGCTTGCAAGCTTTCAGTGAGTAAAGAGAAGATAAAGAAGCTCTGAGTTCAAACCAAGTGTCATTGTCCCCAAACCAGTACACACACCCAGAACGACAACCTCCAAATCTGGCCGCATGGGAAAGTCACGGATGATATGGGACAACCTGAAGTTTTCCAAGTCCCAAACAAGCTTCCTCAGCTTGGGAACAAAAGTAAAGGTTCTCATCTTAAAATCTGGAAGCGTACTCTATATGGTTGGGCACTGCCCTGCCCTCTCTCCACAGAAACGTTTCAGTAATTGTTTCAGGAACAACAAAACACAGCCCATCGCTTCAGTGACCAGAAAGCATGAATAATTGTTTTTATTTACAAGGAGAGAAAAAAAATCTAAGCAAGACTGAAAGCATGGGGACCGGGGCAGGGGCGTGTGTTTGTTTTAAAGCAACTACCCGCATCTGCGGGATCAGCCACATTATCCCAGCAACACTGAGAATGTTCACAAAGGCCAGAAATGTCCCCTTTTCAAAAGGGCAGTTTAAACGCTGCAGAAACTGGGTCAGCAACAGGCCACAGAAATACCTAAGCAGGCAGCAGGCACCTCGCAAGCTGCAGGCAGCAGGCTTGCAGCAAAGGCCTCCAATAAAAGACAGAACACACCAAGACAGAAATCAGACAATAGCTATTGAAGAAAGGCAGTTAATAGCGACAAAGCACGTAAAGCACGGGTCAAGGATTCGGTCAAGTACAGGCCCTTCAGCTCTCTACCCTTCTTCAGCTGCCAGGAATCAAGATTTAGACACAAACCAGAGATGTATATGGCACACAGCAACAGCAGGCAGGCACAAAAAGTGAGCAGGCATGTTAAATCCACAGCATAGTAAGGAACTGCAAAACTTATTCTACAATATTACAGGGCTGCTCACTTGCAAGGGCAGCGCAGTGCTTCTTGTTCTTCCAGTTTCATTTTAAAAAAACCCAGGAATTACACAATTTTTTCTTGTATATGGTTAGTGTATTCATCATCTCTCTGTTCAGGTCTTTACTGTTGCACATTTATTGACGTACAGACACCATAACTTTAAAATGCTAACACACAACTGCAATCAATAGGACAATGTAATTTTTGTAGGCAAAATCTAAGAGGTGACCTACAATGTCACTAGTGAGGTCTGACTTGCTGACTGCATAATAGCTGACACCAAGTGAGTGTGCAGCAGGACTGTTGCACACATCTGCCAGCCACAGTCAAGAGACTTGATTCTGTTCTGCACAGACCCTTAAAATCATTTGACGTGAACGGAGGTAGTGGTTACCCAAGGTGCAAGCACTTATGAATCAGTCCCTCCCTCCTTTCTCTCATTTCACTTCCCTTTTGTTATTGTGTATCTTTCCCTTCATTGTTAAGATTGAAATCTGCTTATTGTCCCTTATCAGTTTTGCCAATCACTTGAAATGAGCAAAGTCTCATTTGTTCCCTACCTACCAGTATCTTTGTTCACTTAGTGTTTTTATCAGGGCACGGTTTTTTGTCTTTCTTTGTTCTGTTCACAATCTTTAGCGTTTTTTCACTTGTTACCATACCTTGCCCCTGCCTTTGCCTTTCCGGCAATTACACCCCGTCCTTCCCCTGCTGCCAAATTCTAGCCCAGACATATTCAGCATCACATCCAAGCAGTTTCCAGTGCCATTTGCAACATACTGGCTGCCCAGCCTCTCTCCCCACAGCCAGGCAGCCATGCTTGGATGGTGGCATCCTGTTTCAGCTGAGTTCTGTCTTACCCAACACAGTGCTCTGAGCTTTGGTAAGAGGCATCAGTCTAAAGATGAGGGCCCTGTACACCAAAGCAGATGTGATCTGTAAGCAGCACTCCCAGAGAAATGTCTGGTGGTTGCAGAGTGCTTTTTGTTTCTGCAGCAGAAAGTCCAGTGGGACCCAAGGTGCAGCCACAACCTCTGGCCCCATAGAACACAAACTGATGAACCCAGAGGGGATGAAAAGGGGAACAAACTGCACTCAGTGCAACCTCACAGTGCAGTTTGCTGCAAGACAAACACTGACAGGCACCTAGCCAGACAGTGGGAACTTAATGAGGAGAAACAAAACCACTGCTCTCCTCCTGCCACATCCCACAGTAAAACCCCACTGCCCCTCCACCCAGAGACTTAATATCAGGACACCAGTGTAACCATCGCACTGGGCAGCACTCATGTACAGTGATAGCATCACTACTCCAAATTACTGCTCCTGAGCACTGCTGCTCAGGATTTGTGGCTATTGCGTGGCACAGGAGCTGACCTGCTATGGCATTACTTCAGCCAGGATCCGGTGCTCGATACCTGGACTGCACCAAAAACAAGAGTGTCCAGCTCTGTGCATGATGACAGCCACTTGTCAATGACTTTTGATAGAGTTCGAAGGTAAGAAGACAAACCTTTTATATTTCAATTTTGAACCCTTCTAATAATCCTTGTTAGACTGTCCCTACTTTTCAAGTACAGAGCAAACAACTTCACACAATAATTTCTGCATTATTATCTACTGCAAAGACAACCAAATCTTTCAGGATGACACCTAGTACCTACAACTGTGACATTTCATGCAATGTGCATCCTCATACTCTAAGCAGTAGCCAAGTAATTACATTAATCTTTAAAATTACAGGTTTTATTTTCTACCAAATGCAACCAACTGTTTTATTAATGAATCACTGTGATTTATCCTCCATGAAAATTAATCAACTGTATTGTCAGATAATTCAGTAGAATTCAACTAGTTTAGCTTTTTATCATACAACTCTCTCAGGATTCAGCTGTGTTGTGCAATGACAACAGCTAACAGTACAGTGTAAGTGAAGATGAGGGGTTTTAAACGAGGGAAATGTCCCCACAGACCACACCTGTTTATAAAACCGCTGGCCTGGAACAGAGGAGTAATTGACAGCTTTCACATATTCCCACCCAGAAAAGCCTTAAGAACACAGTGCACTTTAGTGCACTGACACAGGCAACGAGGAAGTCCGAGAGCCTAAAAAATCCGGTGCACGTGCGATTTCAATTGCTTGTGTAAACTGCGCCTCTCGTCCAAGAGCACTACAGCCATGGAGTTAAAAGGCAGCACAACATGCAGGAACCTCAAGACCTTGGAAGCCATTCAAAGGATCCTCCTCACAAATAATAAAAAAACAATCATGCATCTGTTTTTTCTCTCTCCAGTGCTAAACACATCGTACTGAGACTGCTGGCTCAGAGTCAAAGAAGTCTCCGAAGTCCCACTTTGTTCCAAGCGTGTTCCCAACTGGCAGCACAACACATTGCTCCAACAAATGCCAGGAGAGGGCATTAAAGTGCATACACATGTATGAACTGATTTTTGTCTCATGCATGGCTGCTGAACCTGTTTCTGTCCTCACTGATAAGAAACTAATACCTGCAGCTGAAGGACTGCAAGGAGTTGCCTCATGTCACCAACCCCACATGCTGTCCACGGAGGAACTCTTTGGAAACACTCAACAGAAAAAGACTACCAGAGGGGAGCAGGATACCAGATGATCTTCTCTTTTCAATTTGCTTTTGATAATAACCAGAAATCACAGAAATAATTGAAGCAGCTTCACAAGAAAGGTCAGACCCCAGTGCACCAAAAAACTTAAAAAAGTGTTAAGTGTTAACATTTGGATTCACTGCTTGACAGCCACTGTCAGCTTTGAAAGAAGTGTGCAGGAGTCAACAGGAGCACTCGCAGTGACTCAAAGTCAGTCCCTAGAACTCCTAGAAATCTGAGTCTCTATAACAATTCCCTTTTGGATCCTCTCCTGGAACCCGCAAAAGCTTTTCAATCAAGCGCTCCATTAATTCAGGAGGGGAAACTGCAAGAACATGGCAGAATTCAGGGGTCTCAGAGTACAACAAAGAACAGCAAAAAAAAGAGATTATTAACTTTCTATTAGATCAGGTATCAGCATTCACATGATTAAAAAGAAGCCAGGAAATTCTCTTTGGGAGATACATAGAAATGTGCTACTAACAAGGCAGATAGTCATCATTTATCTCTATCTACTTTGTAAAGCTGAGACTGCCTATTTAATTCAAAGTTAACTTTTTGTTTTGAGAGGCATGTATGTATGTAATAACAGAATTATGCTTCACTGTCTCAAAGAAAATAAACACAATCCAGAGAGAAACATTAAAATAATGAATATCAATTTAAAAAACTCAAATGCAATATATAATGATTTATACATGCAAAAGAGTTAGCAAAAATCTATGCCAGAACAATTTGGGCTTAAGATCACTGGTTTTTTCATATACACACACACACATAGATAGATATTTTTATAATTCAGGGCATTTTCATGTATGTCAAATTATCATGCTATTGATGTGCAAGTGTCTCCAAAGGTCAGACCAGTTTCAAATCTTAATATTGTAAAGGAAGCAAGTTCTTCCATAATGCAAGTGCAACTATGTTACTGCTTTTGGCACCATCACATTGGACAAAAAAACAATTTTAGGCTTAATAAATACTGAGTTGTTTTTCTGCATTTCTTATATTTCCTCACAGAACATGCTGTTACAAACAAGCATTTTAAACAGAACTTTTTTCTTTCTCATAAAATCCAACTCCGAAACAAAACCATGAATCAGAGTCAACACAGCCTGTACTTTTGACAGCACTGAACAGGATACACCATCTTAACTTTCTCATTATTATTTCCAAGTCTTTACAGCTTCTTCATGTGTCTTCACAAAGTTTTAAAGCTGAAGTTGACTTTTATCAGGCAGTAACTAAAAGCATTATTTTGCACTTCAAATTTCTTGATTTTGCCAACTGCAGAGTTCTGGTATGCAGGTGGGCCAGACGGTAAACAATTAGCTAGAGGTCTGCAACAGTATCTTGAAGCACACATGGAAGATGAGAACTTCAGTAAAAATAAGAACAGAGGCCTTCCTTCTTCACACCTTCCTCTAAGAAATTATTTTTCCTTCTTTTCCTCATAATTCTGAGCTAAAAAAAAACTTTTTCACTGAGTGTGAGAAATTCCCGTGTTTATATAAAGTCCAATTGTTCTACAGAAAATAAAGTCTGTTTTGTACACACACACAAAATATCCTGAGTTATCCTTGTCTAATTATACTTCAAGTGCTATTTCTAAAAGTTACTAAGACAGCACACCAAAAAAAAAAAAAAAAGACTCTGCTTTATTTGTACACCACTTTGGGACCAGGAAGTGGAGAAGAAGATAAGGTAACAATTAACAGCACCAGCTTTGCCCTCTATCTTCCTTATCTCAGCTGGCAACCTGGACATAACAAAGAATGGTGGACCCCTGAGACAACAAGCAGACACCTATATCATTCATAATGATCACATGTTTCTCCCAGGTGACTAGCTTATTTAATGAAAGCAAACTCTTCTACAAATACAAAGCAAATATTTGCGGTGAGTACTCAGAACTCTGCAAAAGAGTTAATACACACCATTGTCACATGCAAGTACAATATTTGATATATACTGTTCCCCTCCCTGAAGTGGACAGGGCCTTTCTGTCCTGATGAAGAAGTGAGTTGGTCATTTTGTAATAACCACCAAAAAGAAAAAGTCTCTTCCCAAAGCACATACCGAAGAAAGTGGATAAAGAATGATATCTAAGACAATGTAATTAAGATGTTTTTTAACACTCAGGTTTGAATTTATAACTATTTATAACTAACTATCACTATACTATGGCAAACACCAAAACTACTGAAAAGGCTCCTTCACTGACTTGCTCACAAGTCATGCAGTCAGAGCCACTGCCAGGGCATGAGCACAGGTTTCCTAGAGGACCTTTCCTCGTCAAATAAAAATATGTGAGTCATTAAAAGCTAAGTTTGTGTCATCTTTGAGTATCTACAGTAACAGCTGTGCCTATAGCTCTTTATTATACTATATTAGATAGATTTCAGGACCCTTTATGCTCTGCTTACAATAATCAAACCAGAGTATTGGGGTTGGTCATCCAGAAGCAGACTCCACACAAATTCCTACAAGTAAGCAAACTGTTTAGGCTTTCTTCTATTTTGTCACAATTTGCAAATCTGCAAGAGTGGAAAAACTGTGAAGCTAAATTCTTACATTGTGTCAATTTTCAGACTGCTGACACTGGTCTATGATTCCAGATGTCTATTGTTTAACTGCAAAATGGTAAAATTACTGCAAATCAAGTCCTCTTATAGACAACTAAGAAACAGCTATTATGGAGGTGAAAATAATTTATTAATAATAAACACACAGACCAAAAGCTAAATCCTTTGTGGCACACTGCCCACAAATCAGAAGGATTAGCCTGAGATTAACAGACATCTGAAATCCATTACCAGTGTATTAAAATGTAAAAGTAGAAGCATAAGAAGAAAGTTCCTATTCTGAACTACTTATATTACAGAAGCAGCAAGTAAAGGCTACGGGGACACAGAGTTTACAAACGAACATGAACAAACACGCCAGAGCAGCTGTTTACTTTTGCTTTTCTTTCCCTCTTCTCTAAACACACAAAATGTGTCCCAACATCCCCTTTTTCAAAACAAGGCAGGTTAAGTTTAACAAGAAAAACGCTGTGTTCCCAAGCAGACTTGCACAGTCCCCGCAGCATGCGACTGGCCCGGCATTAAAAGATCACCCTCCCCATGTGTCTGCTGAATGACTACACCAACAGGCTGTGCCACGAGATCTGCTCTCGCACAGCTCTGCAGCCAGTACTGAACCAAACACAGTGGGAAATTAGACACCATATGCCCTTGTCCCACCTGCTCAGACCAGGCTTGTCCTAACTCTAAAGGGCATGCATACTGGGTGGGCTCTGTCCCAAAGCACGGGCTATAGGGGGCTTACCAAGTGCCAAAAAAACAACAACAAAAAAAAAAAAAGCACAGCAAATGACAAACACGCATGTGCACCAGCTAGCAACTGTTCACACAGTGCTGCCACTGTGTGATTCAACACACCATCCACCCAAAACCCAGGAGCTGTCCCCCAGACTATCCATCATCCCAGTGCAAATGCTTTACCCCACTCCTAGCCCAAGCCACTGACCCTAAGGCATTACTCCTAACACACAAGATGCTGTCCGTCTCAGCACCACACTTGTGAGGACTGGCCTGCTCATCCATCTCACCAACAGTGAGCAGAACAGCAGATCTGGCTGGGCTCCTCCCCAGCTCCTCCTGCACTGCAGAGAAGGGAGCAGGGTCAGCCCTGGCACAGGTACCACCACACAACCACCCACTCCCAAAGCAGCTGAAAAGGCAGGGGCAGCAAGAGGCAGGTCTCAAGGACTGAGGAAAGAGCAAAAAGATGCCACAAGGTCCGGACCAGTGCCACAGCAGCATAGGTGGGGTTCCCTGGGAGCAACGTGAGACAAGCAGAACAGAGATGACATCCTGCAGGTGACACAGGGCACCCGTCCCACACAACAGGCTGTAGGCACTGAGGGAGAGCTCCCATGCACGTTTTCAGTCGATGCTGCCAGAGAGCAACAGGGAAAGCAACCAGAGAATGATCTCAAGTAAATGTTAACCTGGCAATTAAACAAGTCCCTCTAATCCAGAGAACTTGTAGGGCTGCACAAGGCAGGGGACAGCACCAGGCAACAGAGTGCAAGACATCCTCTTCCTCTGTCAGTACAGAAACTACAACCATTTCAGGCATGGCCCAGACAGAAGTTAAAAAAAAAAAAAAGCAGAGATGCCGTAAGACAGTATATGCAAGAGATCTGCAGAAGATACAGAGAACAGAGAGTGAAGACATTATTAACAGAGGAAGACAAAGAAAACTATATAGGGCACCAAAATGTAAAGCATAGTCTATTTGTCCTTTTAAAACAGACCATTACACGTGAGAAAGTTTCCTCCAGTAGCACATATCCACAAACACAATTTCTCCATACACACTAATCCCTGTGCAAACAGTGACCTCACAGCCCCAGCTCGCTATTTTTACCAGTATAGAAACTGGTGTTTCCATAGAAGCCTGTGTGGCTTTTCAAGGCACCATGAGCCATATGAACACAGAAGTGCCAACTACCATACCAAGACTGCCTTTATTTCTCAAAGTCAAGTTGTCACCCACAGATGAGAAAGTCCATTTTAGGTAGCATATGAGCTGACACAGATCAATGAGTCTTTGGTCCAACCTTGAACACCCTCCAGCCCAAGAGGGCGAGCAAAAGTGAGAGAAATATACACATTTCAGCAGAGTTTGTTCAATGCAAACAGACAACATTTTGATGATGAGTGAGACTGCAACAGCAAGTCTAAGAGTAATTAAATATGGCCACACATCACCTTTAAAGTATTTCCATCAAGGTCAAGTAGGACCTATGCTGAGGAGAGAAGTTTGACATGCCTTTGCAAACAAGTGCAAAACTGTCATTTGCCATTATCTCATGATCATAGAAAGTCACAGGGTCACCCCCTCATTTGATATGAAACACTGTACAGCTGGCCTGGGCAACTTCTCTCATTTATGAAATGTCTGAAAACAATTTAGAAATAAAGAAACAAACAATAGCTGAAACATTTGTTAGCACACAGCACTGCCATGCAATGTCCCAGGGAAAAAAAACAAAACACATTTTTTACCCCCTGTATCATCAGGCCAGCAATGTAATTTTGTAAAAGGACTGGTATTTTGGAAGAAGCAAGGCACACAGGGAAGAGCTGTCCCAAACAGCATCTAATACAAAGTTCAGCAAGGCAAAGTTCATCAGTGAATCAACTGCCACATAAAACACAGATAAACAATTAAAGCAGCAGGAGTTCAGCCTGCCACCCTAGCTGTGCCTGGCAGAAACATAAGGAAGGAGAGGAAGAGTAACACTGATTATTTTGGAAGGAATTATCTGTTTCTTCGTCTACAAGAGAGCCTCCAATTTCATTGACTTCTTGCAATTCTTTTCAGTAAGCTGCTTTTAGTCCAGTTTCACAATATCCTGTGTTCCCTACAGGTGTTTCCTTAGGGATTTTCACCCAAGTGTTATAGGTGGGTGTGTCCATCTCAGTTCTCCTCCTTTATTTCTAAGGATTATTTAAAGCAAATTTCATTTCTTTAGGCATCCAGTAAAACTTAAAATTAGTAGTCCCTTGATGATCTAGACAAAGTGGAAGTGGGGCACAACAGCCATGATTGATCAATTAAAATCAAAAGTTAGCCAATATTGAAGAAGGTTTTAGTGCTAGCCACTAAAATATACATTCTGTGCATACTGCAGAAATTGCTACCTTATACAAGTACAGTAATGGGACTAAAAAGCTTTTTCCCAAGAAACTCAGCTTTTTCTTTTCTTTTTTATACACACAAGGATTTTTGCCTGTTTTGTAAAACAAAATTTTTAAAAAACACTAAAACCTTAATAAAAGCAGCTTTCATTATTACAAGTTAAGATCAAGCATATATTCTATGAAAAGTCTTCATGTAGTTAGATTTACTTTTGGGGTAAGTTTAATGTCAATCTAAATGATCAGTGGTACTCCATACAAGCTTAAGTTGAAAACATTAAGATGGTTCCTTTCAGACAGCTTAAGCACTCACTGACACTCTCAGAACTACTTTTCAACTTTTCATTTTGAAACACTTTCTCATTGGATACTCACTTTGATTTTAATTAAAGATATTTAAAAAATAAATACAACATAAACCTTTTTTTAATATTCAGACATTTCTGCTGGCACAAAATCAATTTTTATTCATTTCAGTAAAAACAGCAGAAGGAAAAAGAAAATCTGGTTGATCCTAACCTATTTTTCAATCTTATTTTCCTGCCTTAGCCACCACCCAAGCTAGTTATCTCGTACACAGGCATACCACTAGTCCCATGCCACTACTTTCTAATTGGGACTGTCAAAAATTATGGCACTAAGACCAGAGGCTTTTTGGAAGGATGAGTCACCTCTGAAGTGTCTTAATACTCCGTCCACAGCGCCAGACTTCATTTGTGCCTCTTGACTTGAGATGGCCAGGGAGGAATTGCAATGTACAGCCTCCCAAGGCTCGGGAGGCTCGTTCTCCCACTGCCACTCTGGATTCTTTCTGAAGCAAAAGTTGTAACTCCATGTCTTAAGTATTCCCTAAACCCCCTAGCAATTCTGCAGTCTGTGTGCCTCAACTGCTTTGCTCTCTCTCAGGCAGCTAGTAAGCTACTCCCTTGCTACCTCTACCTTCAATTTCTCCTCCACATCTGGAGCACTATTTCACAGGCACAGCAAAAACAAGAGGATTAGGAGTAATTCCACCAAGCAATCAGGAGAGGTCAAAGTGCTGGGCATCAGCTGTCACTCCCAGGCTGCAAGGACACCCTAGCAGGAGCCCACTGGGAGCTGATACCATCTCCTGCCCCAAGCAGCTCCAGCCCACAGGGTCAAACGCTCTCCAGAGATCAAAGGCAAAGGTTCAACAGAAATGCCTGACCGAGCCAAACACACACACTCGGAATTTTCCTAGCACTTGATACCTATCTACTCTAAGCAAAATATGCCCTGCCATAGGAAAATGCTGGAAAATGTCCTCTTCCTGGCTATTTTCATTCCATACTTCTAGTACTTTATGGATTTCCCTTCCCATAGACAATCATTGTTCATCACATATTAAGAATGCATGCTTCACATCTTGAGTACAGCAGTTTATTCAGGTGCAAATGTTCCTTAATGTGCTAGTTACAAAACTGCATCCTCAAGGACCTTCCTCCAGAAGTCTTCAAAACCCAAGTACTAATAGTGTCATACATATGATTTTTTTTTTTTTTTTTTTTTTTTTAGTCCAAGTCTTCTTCCTTGAAGTAGAAAGCTAAAAATTTTGATAGCATCATTTGTGCACATCACCTGACAGGACTGTCTCTTTATTTGTGCCACACTTCTGCATTTCACAGAATCACAGAATATCCTGAGTTGCAAGGGACCCACAAGGATCATCAAGTCCAACTCCCAGCCTTGCACAGAACCATCCCCAAGAGTCACACCATGTGCCTGAGGGCATTGTCCAAACACTTCTTGAACTCTGTCAGGCTTGGAGCTCTGACCACTTCCCTGGGGAGCCTGTTCCAATGCCCAAAAAGAAAAGGTGAAAAACCTTTTTACTAATACCCAACCTAAACCTCCCAACATAACTTCAGGCCATTCCCTTGGGTCCTGACTCATTATGTTGCTTTAGCAAGCACCTAAACCTTCAAAATTTGTTACTGCCAGTTGTGACAACCAAAATCACCAGAATGAAGGGGCGGGAGTACAAAAAAAAAAAAAAAAAAAAAAAAAAANAACAAAATAAAAACCCCTCCAAACACAACAACAAAACCTTTTCTTGTCAACACCTGCGATTAACTGTTATGAAAGGCATCTCTTTACTCCTGACTTTCAAATGTAAGAAAAGGTTTTTAAGGAAACTCAAAGCTTTCCAATAAGCTAGTCCAAATACATATGACTTTAATTCTGTCAATGTCTGTAGCTTGAAGCAGTACACAAGTGTCTACTGTGTTGCATTTCTTATTTCAGAATCTGATCCAGAGAGACATAAAACAGCGTGAAGCAACCCATGGAAGCATCCAAGCAGTCAGAATAGCAGGAATGGTAGGGTGGAAGTTAAGGAGCTGATAGTAATCTTCTCCTCACTTGGGGCAGCTGCAAACCTGTGGACCTAATCAACCATTTCTCATTCACCTCTGAAACAGCTCTTCACAGAAATTGCTATTTTGACAACGTCTTTTACCTCCATGCAAATTTCTCTATTTGTTAAAGCTAAACCTAAGGCAGAAACTGTAAGACAACATCCATCTCCCTTGTGCACTTGCCACAAGAGCACCAAACCAAGACCACCCCAAAAGGAAGATCTTAAGATGCACATGCACAGGAAGTCCGTTAAAAGACTGTTAATACTTTACTGCTTTTGTTGTGTTTGGTTTTTTCAAAGCAGGTTAGCAAGCTCCCAGGGAACCCACTAACCTAGAATTAAAAACTGAATAAAACAATGTTTTGGAAAGAGACTTTCTCCTTTATGCCCCAAGATGATGAATTCCCTATACTTCCCTCATCTCAGGAAATTTCTGATTTCTCTATCTCCTTTAATTTCTGGTTATCCCCTACATTAAGGTGCTTTGCTTCTTGGGGCTTCACATCAAATTACAGTAGCTTCAGCTGATTTCCCCAGGGCATGCAGTCAGACAATGAGATGAAGATGCTGCAAGCTTCGGGTTTTGCTGCTACAGGAAAAGGAAATCCCCATGATTTCACCATATAGTAATGTAAGCTAAGGGAATGAAAATTAATCCAGAAATAAACTAACAAATTCTAATCTTTCCAATGTACCTTTGCTGGCTCTTCTTCATGAAGTCTACACTATATAATTCCTTCAGTATATAGAGCACACATAGGTCTATGTATGTGTTTACATACAGCAGCAAACCAAAACAGTTCAGAAGATGCACACAAGCCAGGATCTGTTCAGGCAAGTTTCCTGAAGCACTTCAGTATGACAACAGAATAACGTTTCCACCATGCAAGTGAGCCTCTACAAATTTTACTTCCAAAAAGCAAATTCATTTTTGAAAACAAATAATTACTAGAAAAAAATTTAAGCACCTGAATGACCTCAAAAAAACTCCAGTCAAATCACTTTCCCCTCCGAATCTCAAGAACTAATTATTTTCAATAATATTTTTATTATTACCATAGTAGCCAATTACCCCATCCACGTTCAGAGAAAAATAGGCAAGCAGAGAATTTTTTCCACCTAAATTACATCTCTCTGACTACTAAGGAAACAATCAGAAAAGATCTTAAAGCACAGCATTAGAGACTGCTGCCTTCTGACTACCTCCCAATAAAGAAAGCATGCAGGTAATAAAGTTACACAGTAAAAATTCTTCATCCAAAACATAATAGCTCCCAGATGAAAAAATCAGAAACTTCTGTATTTGTGGAGGGAAATGCGTGAGCTTTCAGTAGTTTACCTTTCTTTTCACAAGAGGAGGCAGAAAAAAAATCCCCTCTGCAGGTAGGAATTGGGGCACTTAGGCAAGCACAAGTAATCAGCACCAGCTGTCAGCAGCCACAGTAATTCTCACATCCTGTTTCCAAACTATCTTTGTAATTCCCACGGAGATGAGGCACAGGAGCCCCAATGTGAGGCTGGGTTTAGATGAGAAGGCTCCCAATGGTGCAGAAAGGGGAAAAGCCATGCGAAGAAGGGTTGCAGTACAGGACAGACCCATCATAACTATCCCATTCCCACCCCCCCAGGCTTACTCCTTCTGCCAGCTCCCAAGGTTTGTGTGTTATCAGATCTACTTGCTCTCAAACCTAAGGTAAGGGCAAAGACTGGAGATAAATGAGAAAAGCATTTGTGGCTAACTGCTGCCATCAGAAAACTGTGCTGTTACACGTGTTTATTTTAAGTCTTGTGATCCTTCTGGCTGGCATGGCACTGAAAGCTGTAACCACATTAACACATACCAAAGGAAGGAAGTGTTTCACTGGTAGATGTCCAAGCATTTTAACCTGGACGCTCAGAGGAAACAAAATGCGTATTTGAAAAATAATCTGCGATGCTATTTACCCAACCTTTCAAAACAGAAGGCCTGATATTAACAGAAACCACAGAGTTGTGGCTATAGTTTTGAAGAGCTTCATTATTTATCTGATTTCAAGACATAAGGGCAGAATATTTATTTGTTCCATAGCAATGCATTAATAAACCTTTGGCTTTAAATCTCCCTCATTTCTTTCCTTGTCTTGGTGCAAATTAACACTCCAAGACTACTTACGTTTACAAATTTTGTAATGGAAAACTGTCCCTGCCTTAAAGAAATTAATTACAAAATATACAACACAAAAATTAATTAATATTTTTTTTGTGTGAAAGCAATGAGAAGCAAATTCATCTTAGAGATAGGATTAGGAGAAAGAGATGCAAGAAGGTATTTTGTGCTCACATACACTGAGCACAGGTTTTTGGTTTTGCTAATAAATCAATACTAACATTAAGTTGAGAAAACTGTAAGCCACAAGTAATAAAAAACTATTTAACATGCAGGAGAAAAAAGTAATTTTTAGTAGTCTGCCCAATTACATTTCGGTATTTCCTAAAGCAAAAACGAAAATGAACTTCAATACTCTTGCTTCCCTTTGCATTTAGCTTACCTTTGCTCTTGCGGATGCTCTTCCACATCCTCCTCCGAATCAGCCTGACAAACAGAGAAAATACTGTGTGAGAATCTCAGAACTGCAACAGGCTACACTGGACACATGTACCACTTTTAACTCCATCACAGATGGATTCTCATGTGACTTGTTCACAAAACAAATTCAGAAATCTAAAATCCTTACAATTCCATTAAGAGTCAAGTAAGGGGTGGTTGATGGACATCCCATTCAAGGTTTCAGCTCATCTTGCAAAAGATAAATGGTGACTTAACTTGGCTACTCCGCTGCTTCTTCCCAAATGCTGACTGAAAAGACTCATTTTCCATTTATGCAAGCGCAGCTATACAAAACCCACTCACACACAGAATTCCAATCTAAAGCCATCAATTGCCCTCAAACTACAGGAAGACTATTTCCTCCACTTTCAAATCTTCTGCCCCATCAGTAAATTTCAATAGCCAGTACCTGAGGAAATAGGATGCAGAATGCCTCAAAATGCGGATCGCCTGTCAATGCCAAAAGCAAAGGCAAAGTACCACATTCCAACTGGCACGGTGAGGTACCAAACCCAAATCTTATCACTGATTAGCAGCACATACAGCAAGAAGAGAGAGCAGAAGCTCTGAACACATCATCTTAGCTCAGTTGCTGCACTCAGGTAATTTTCAAGACATTCAGCTGAACTGTGTCAGCTTGCAGTTCACCACAAACCACTTTGAGCTGTCTACAGAAATGAACTCAAGTATTGGTTCAATGAGCTCCCTGCAGGAAATCCATTTAAAACAAGGAGGTAGCTACTCTGAACTGGCCAAGATCTCCAGGAAAGCTTTAGGTACAACTCAAAATGAAGTGTGTTACAGCCAGTCAACCCCTGCTGATGAAACCAGGGACAACTTTAGGGCAATTAACATTTTTCAGGAGGAGGTCACAGTCATCCTGCCAGGAACAGCTGGTGAGTTTTCCCAGCTTCTGCTTCTGCAGGTGATGGTTCTGCAACACCCAAACTAGAGACCTTAGCAATGAAAAGGTAGGGGGGAACAAAATCTTTTAAAATTAAAAGACTGTACTTTCCACCACCCCTCCTACATGTTTCCCACGTAAGCGTATCATGGAACAGGCCCCAAGCCACCAGCTCAGACTTTACCTATTTTCACTACATACTGGAAAAAGAAAACCACCTGTAAACATGAAACATCTTTCTACAGGCTTCAGATGCTTAAGCAAATCAGGCAGCCCTGCCTGCCTACTGAATGGGACAGGCAGCAGGATTTCGGAACACCTGAGCTTCATGAAGTGAGGAAAAATGACAACCACAATATGGCAGCAAATATGCTTAATGCTAACATTAATACTAATAATTAGCATTATTGTATCTAAAATAATGACCTTATGGCTAATATTAATACAGATCTTGCCAAAAGCTACCAGACACATCTGAACTTCCATCTTTTGTCACAAGCAGCTCATGCAAGAGAAGCAGTACAGCCTCCACCATAACATAACCAAATCTGGAACGAGACTGACAGGGAAGCACAAGTTAATTTGAGGACTTGACAATCTTTCTGTACGCCTGCCCAGAGGTTGGAGACACCATGCTAATTGTCCAGGATCTGCAGTACACCACAAAGCTCTTCAGCACAGATCTACCTAGAGGTCCCAGCACCTGGCCCCCATGAAGACCCAGCCATCTCCTCTAGAGACCTTGCAAAGCCTTGCTGTTAGACTCCACCAGGATGGCATGACACAAACCCATCATGTTTTCCAGCTTCTCCAAGCTCCTTCTGCACTTCTAGGACCTCAGTACAATACGAAGCAGAACTAGAGAACTCCTTATCCACCTTCTCCAGAAACAGCTCCTCTGCCACAGCCAGATAGCAAGCTATCCTCATTTTAATTGGCTTAGATCCTCCTTTAAATGGCTTAGCATCTGCCAGGCATCAGAAACCTGGGTCTGTGTCATTACACTGTGCTCACCCTTAACACTAGCCACCTTACCGTTTCTCCTCTTCACTTTTCACCAAGCAACAATGAAGCAAACTTCCCAATCTACAATGCAGCCACAGCACATCTCAACTGTGCAAGCTAAAAAAAAAATTAAAAATCACCCTCAACTCTGATCACACACAGACCCCCATGTCCAGCTTTCTTTTATCTTCACTCCTCTTTGTGATTCGGGCTACATGTGCATGTAGGTTTACACTGAGGATTTACAAAAAAAAAAAAAAAAAGGAAAAAAACTAGTATTCTCAAACTACAGGACTACAGGGGGAAGGAAGGGAAGACCTCCTGAAAGTTAAAATGCAGTTCCCAACAGTCTACCTATGAGAAGAAAAAAATCCCCTTCCTCCAAACATTATCCTGAATATGGGGCAGGTGCTTATCTTGTGTTGGAAAGCCCCTGAAAGCGCCCCTCTTGTGTCACACAAGTTTCAAGAGCCTGAGCTGACAGCTACTGCATAATCTGCATGGCCATCCAGCCCCAAGTCCTATCAGCACCATCCAGAAGCTCAGCTGGGAGTCTGGAGAAGCCTTTTAAAAGCCCAAAGAGGAACACAATTCCCACTCCAAGTCTGTCTCAGACTTTCACATAAATTGTGTGTCTTCAGACAAACCCTGCTTTGAAGTAGGTGACTCTGTACATTTAATTTGCGCACAGCCGATGGGATTGTTAATGACACACTGCAGTGCCGCCTATCTCTGATGAATATATGTAAGATCAAGGTCTTCATCAGCTTTCGAAACCAGCAGAACAATTAACCTTATTAGCCCCTGAGCTGCACTGAAGAACAGAAACTTAAGACAAGCTGCTACTACTTGGGAGAAGGGGAAAAAAAAAAATCTTTCAGACCTGAGCAGAGCCTTTTAAGTGAAAACTCAGGCAGCAGCTCTGTATTTGTCCAGAGTCTATAACAACCATGATACAGTAAACACTGCAATATCTTTCTCTAAAATTCAAGCACCTGAAACAATGTCACAGTAAAGTGAAACAAGAAGTTATTGTAAACTCCTTAGAATATGCAACCAAACTGAAACATTTACAAGGCGTTCCTGTAAGGAAGCATCTCGCTCATCTCCTACATGTGACACACAGAACAGCAGAAAACCCATCACATCAGTCAAACACTGCACTGACACCAAAAAAAAGCTTGGTACACAATGACTTTGATGACTTACTGTCATTTTCAGTTGTGATAACAAGAACTACAACTTAACCTTCATTATGTCATTTTAAGGTAGTTCCTCTGAACTGAAGGGGCTGAAGGGAAAGCACTCTGCAGGTACCCAACGTGCCTGCCCCTGCCCTCAGATGCTCCCAGTAACCACCTACATGGTTTCTGACAGACAGAAACATGCAACTATGACTCTCTGATACATCTTTTAAGTGGTGGAGGCCACAAACAACAATTGTCATTTGTGTTTCTTTCCTACACTTGTATGTATATGTTATGTTCAAAACATAACTAACTGCCTTTCAGCTTTGCACTGAAGCGCTACAACCTGGCTGTCAATATCTGGAGCTTTTTCAGCCTTTAGTGCCGGCTTGGGTGTCAAGTTTTACATAAAGGCGCTTTTCTCTCAAGCATTTTACTTGAGTAAGTATTAACAAGTTGCAAGCAAACATGCAAAACCACAAAATTATAAGGGGTCTATAAAAACCACAAGCGCTCTAATCAAGTCTCTCACACTCAAGATTTTCCATGTCAAAATCCCACTGGTTTTCAAAGAAAAATCCAGCTGCCCATCCCAGGGACGGGGATTTTTTTTTTTGCTTTTATTTGCTATAAAAGGGAGGTCAAGAGTGAGGAGGAGGAGAACAAGGTCAGTGGGTGCTCCGTGGTTACCCCACGCTTCACACCACCTTCAACAAGAAAGAAGAAAGGGGCACAGGGGAATACAGCCACCGCATCCGACTGGGAAAACCAGCTGGTCTCAGAGCTAAAAAGGGAATCCAGGAAGAAACATTGAAATGCTGGAGGAAGCAGCAGACCAGTGGAAGACAGTCAGCAGGCTAGATACAGCCAGCTCCCCCTCAGCCCTGGTGCACGAGCCCACGCACACCGTCACCAACTGCAGTGCTCCGGGCACCCTGCGGGCTTGGTGGCGGAGCAAGAGCGGTAGGTGAGCCATCCCCAAACAGCTCTGCAGGCTTCAGAGGAAGCCAGAATCAAAAGCCCACATGTGCTAGGGGAGGGGAAAAAAGGAAAAGCACAAACATGTATAAGAGGGAAGCTGGGAGAGAGCACACAAGAAGCACAAACAATGAAAGGGAAGCAAGAGGAAACAGAAGGTAGAACAACCAAGCGGGGTGGAGGCACGGGGGCCCTGGGCGGCTGCACTCCAGCATGCAAATTCATGCAGTTCACGTAGACAAAGCGATGCTGTGAAAGGCTGAGAAAGCAACTACAAATATTAAAACGTTTTGTTTCCCCTCCCTCACCCCTTAACGTGATGTCTTTATTCCCTACATGCTCCTGGAACAAAAGCATGTGCAGGCAACCGGATGGCTGAATGGGTTACCAATCCACCCAACTTTCATCCTCAAATTCTGTAGGCAGCAAGGAATGCTCAAAACTGCTCTGTCACAGGCAGGCAGTTGATGATGCATGGAAAATAAGATAATAGTGTAAAGCCATGACAGAAAGAAAAAAACATCCATCAGACAGCATTGGTAACCCGCCAGAAACAGGCTAAAGGGCTGGCAGTCAGGGCAACCTAATCCATTTTCCCGCTGAGAGCAGTGGGAGGGAGGTACTTTGGCAGAGGAATATGCACAGTTCCTTCCCTGGATTTTTCATTTCTGCAGGTGAAATCCTCATTGGTGCCACACTCCCGCCAAAAAGAAGCAGGAAAAACAAAATCAAGGGGCCAGAACAATCCTATTCACAAAGTCAAGACCCATCTTCAAACATGGGAATGAAGTTACTCTTGGATACTCCCTATCAAACAGCATTTATTATCCACTCAAAAGCATGGAAGTTCTTCCTGTTACTACACCCTCACCATCACATCACCACTGCTATGATACATGAACACCAGGCAACAACCTTCATCAAGGGTTTAACTGAGAAAGTCTATTCATGCAAGAAAGAGAACATGGAAAACCTCCTTGTAGCAGCAGTAGGTCAGACCATTTCTTTAAAGTGAAACATGATCAACAAGCAATAAACCTCTTTCAAGTTTAAGCATCTCTCTAACAAAGGGCAGTCAGATGTCAACAGATGTAGCGATTTTCCAGATCTCAGGAACTGATGCTGGCTTCTCCACTGATGCCCCTCACCATCCCAGCAGTCACCCAGGAGGGCAACGGAGCTGACGTGCC
The DNA here is from genome assembly GCA_013400575.1 of Peucedramus taeniatus. Taxonomy (NCBI): domain Eukaryota; kingdom Metazoa; phylum Chordata; class Aves; order Passeriformes; family Fringillidae; genus Peucedramus; species Peucedramus taeniatus. The sequence goes on from WBNO01020999.1 coordinate 319,303, forward strand.
TTCAGGACCACACAAACACCACAGAGGATCGTGGCTGGATGGGCAATCCTTGACTCTTCAGGCATCCAGGGAAAAGTCATGACCAGCCACTGCACACCAGTGCCACCACTCCATAAAAGAGGTGCTGAAAGGGTCCCTCACCATATCCGCACGGACTTAGGGAAGCCTCTTGTCCTCCTCACCACAAATGGAAAAGGTGGTTTCAAACGTGGCCACAGGGCCAAAGCCCAACAAGGGCTGGGTAAAGCCCAAGTTCACATGGAAACAAAAGAGCAAGCATCAGGGTCAGGCCAGTAACCAAATTTTGGTCTTAAAACCTGTTTGAGGAACCCAGTCCTTCTGTTCGAGTAGTCACTCATGCATCAGATGCTGCTGCAGTCCTCAAGCTCAGAGGGGAAAACCCAGGCAAACCAGTCAATGCACCACTAGTACTCAGGGACCAGCTCATCTGACTTTTAACCTCTTCAATCAGCAAGTCTATTTGATTTACTTCTCAGTCTCTCACAAATGAAGCCAGAAGACTTCTTTCTTTCCTGCATACCTAACGCAGCCTCTACAGAAATGATGGAGGAACAGCAGCCTCAGCTTTGCCTTCACTGCTGCAAGAACTGAGCAAGACCATATGCTCAACTATACCAAATTCATGGGTCATTCATGCCTGGTTTTTCTTTAGCCAAGCTAAAGCATATTTTTATGAGGATGCTCAAGAACAAAGTGTTTTCCAAGAGGACCTAATCTCCTCAGGAAGTAAACATCACGTCATCATCACTCAATTGCAGCTTCGCTATGAGAAGCAACTATAAATGACTACATTACACAGTTCTACATCTAATGCATCTTAATATCTTCACAGTAAAGAACGCAGATGCAAAAGGCTGAGCTCCACAAGCATCTCTGCACAGCGACTCTACACCTTCCTTAGCTACTACCACATCTGCAACAGGCAGAATCTCAATAGCACAACAAATGCATCTTATAAAATTATTTGGACATACAATAGATAACACTTTCATAACACCACAGCACAAAATGCTGGGTCCGGGTAAGCAGCATCAACTGTTAGCTAGCTAAGAAACAGCACTTCTGCTATTTTTCCTTACATTAACGGGTGTCAGTGGTTGAGCACTAAACAGAGAATGATATATGGGCTTAAGACAAATAAATTACCCACTTTTGCCCCTCATATAAGATGATGTCCCTAAGGACTGCTTCTTCCCGTTTATGAGCCTGGTGCCTCGAAGTCTAGAAGACCGAGCTCAACATATGGCAGAGTCTGTCAGTGCGAGTTAAATGACTGCCTCAAATGCCATAAACTCCAGACCCCGCTTCCAGCGCCCCTCCTTGCTCACCAGCCCCGCCGGGCATTGTACCATATTGGTTCCTCTCGCCAACACAGAATTTATCACATCTTGTTATTGCCCAGCGAAAGCGGCTAAACAAGACA